>JAZEWU010000001.1:11979071-12067557 GCA_036362915.1 Geotria australis
AGAGAGGTCATTAAATCATGGTTCGAAATAACTGTGCAGTATTTATTAAATTAATACTATAATAATACTGTATTACTACTAACAATACAGTATAATAGTTAAAATAATACCCTAAGCATGTTTATAGAAAGTATATGGTTCACAAGAGCCTTGGAAGTGCAGTGCAAGTGCTTTGCTTACTATTATAAAATCTTTATTAATTAATATTTTTTTCTTGTCTGTTGAACAAAAATTCGTTGGCGGAAACTTCGTTAAGAGAGGTGTGCCTGTAATTGTAACAACTTCAAGTGCAATTCTCTGCTCAGAACACCAGAAAAGGTCCCGATTGGAATTAGTCAACATTGTCTTTCCAGATACTATGAGCATGATTTACCGGCGGCATGGTGGCGTGGTGATTAGCGCTGCCACCTCACAGAAAAAAGTTCCTGTGTTTGATTACTCGCTCGGGTGCCTTTCTGTGCGGAGTTTACATGTTCTCCACTTGTCCACGTGTGTTTTCACTGGGTACTTCGGTTTACTCGCACCATCCAAAAACACAATGCCTAAGATAATTGCCTGACTAAACTTCCCCCAGTGCCCTGTGATGGATTAGCATCCCTTTCTGGGTAGAGCCCTGCCTTGCGCCCTGTGGCTGCCCGGATAGGCTCCGGCCCCGCAACCCTCTACAGGATTAAGCAGGTACTAATAATGATGATGAGAAAGGTTTAAAGTATTGGTTGGTTGACAATCCTGAAGCATTTGATGTGTCTATCATTTCGCCAGCACTTGGGGTTAGAAACACTTTATGAGGCTAGAACATGATTCGTTCTTTCAGTATACAACTGTAGTGTCAACTTATATTCACCAAATTACAAAATCCCATGCAGAAGTGGTTTTAGTTGAACCAAGGTTTTTTTTTATCCTATGCACATATATATTACTGCCGTACTCTGTCAATCCCAAGGTCAGAACATATTTTCTCAGGATTGCTGGAAGCAAAGAGCGTAAAGCATGGCAATCCATCAAACGGAACCGGTTAAAACATAAACTTGGTCTTCTTGTATGCACCAATATTGGCACTTTAATCTGATTATACACAGTACTAAATAATTTAATAGATACAGTCTATGAGTGAGCAAAGATGTTCGGACCAGAATCGTTAATACATTTGACGTGAACATTTTTGAGTGGGGGTACTATGATTAGTGGGGTTTTTTTCTTCATTAAAATGTCTCCGATGTGTTAGGATCACTATAGCTCTAGCCTCTGTTCTAAATAAGGGCCATGACCTGAAACATTAAGCTACTAAATATATGCTTGCAAAAGGCAGTGTTAATGATCACACTATCGTATTTATTATTTGTTGCTCCTGCACTGCTAACAAAACAGTCTTAATATTTTCTTTATTTTAACCTACAATTTGCATGCTGACTCTCCCCTGCTATCATTTACGTACACGGTTTAAATGTTGGGTTTCCCATCTAGCGTAATTTATCATCTGATTGTATCCCCAGAACGTCTTGAGGCATTGTCATCAAAAAGAATTTGCTTCCTCATGTGGCTTGTTACAGTGCGGGAAAATGTCACTTGTTAGCGGGAGCCTCGATGACATTTTAGTGTGGAGTCTGCATTACCGATGCCATTGCTTCATGACATTCGTGTTAATTGTGCAGGATGGGGAAGCCACTGTTGACATCATGGGAATGTGTGTTTATTCTCTGGGCACTAGATCCTAACACTGTGACAAAATTAGGGTAACCAAATGGGCAAACACTACATGGCCAGCGATGTGCGGCGAATAACGCAGGGATTAAATACAATCGATTCAACAAAGGAAGCCTCTTTAGGAATATAAGGAATCCAATCATGGAAGTGAGAGAAACCAATTAAGGGTAGAGCTGGGACCGTTAGTCTATTAGAATATTAATTGGTCAAAATATATAGTTGACTGTTTATTTTGGAAGATTACTCGAGTCCATTCCGGAATTGTCGCCGTTCCCACATGCTGCCTTCTGAAGTCAAGAAACCCCCACAAGCCACGACCAGCGAGACACAGCTGATGATGAATGTGACGTCAGCAGACCTCACCCATCACCTGTCGTCCAGTGGCGCATGTGGGAAAAGAACTGAGATGTTTTTTCAAAATGATTTTCGTCCTATGCGATTGTTGTTGCCGGTTTAAATGGTTGGTATCCAGGTTGACCCGGGTTGGCCGGTTGCCTCCCAATTGTGGGGGGTATTGGAGTATAATTTTACGGCTGGATGCTCTTCCTCGTGCCAACCTCGTTTAGTCGGAGGGCCTTTAGATAGTCTTCTTCTTTGCGATTCTTCGAAGCACGATGGTCAGCCTCTGGACATCGTTGTCTTTTAGCTCCTCGGCCTCGAAGTGTTTGGTAGAATTCGCAGGCAATACCAAGTATCACCTGACAGGGATCGCGACGTGAACGCTTCTACCTTGACCCCCTTTAGATAGTTATTTGTCTGGAACCTTCCCCCAGACCAGTTCACCAATTGAAACCCTCGCGGGAGTGCTAAATTCCAGGTGACAGCTCTGGTGTTCACTGAAACACACCATCCACTCCACCACCATAAGGTTACGATCCACAGGGAGGGAGGCTTGATCTTATGCGATCCTATAGCTGAATTTCACTCCCCCGTGTATATATTTTTTTTATATTTGTGTGTTAAATCATATTTGAAAGTTACAGCGTGAGTATTGAAACAGTTAGTCAGTAATCGGTTGCTTAAATGATCAGATAGCCCAGCTCTAATCAAGAGGCTTTTTCGCTCAAGTCAATGAAGCCTATAGAAACCCATATCTCTCTGCCTGAAAATCCTGCTTTCCAGAGTTTACACTGCAGCTTGGAAGCCAGAATAAACCGCGTGACACGGGGTGTGGAAAACACAGCTGCTGGGGTTGTCTGCAGACGCTCAGTGTCCTGTTGGTGTCCTAATGTTTTTAGGCGGTAATTAAACCTCTCCATCTATGTCCTAGCTGTAGGGATTATTAATTACAGGCCGGGTAGTTCATTTAGTTTTGTTCCAGGCTGATGGGAAGGGGGGGGTTGAGGGTTTGAGACTCGTGCTGCTAAGATGCGAGTGCGTACTTGCCACGCGTGTGTTTGTAGGTCCGTCGCTCCAGTAACTTTGGTTTGGTGCCACACACTGATTCTAGGCAATTCCGTATTGCCATCAATCGCCAAGCTATGAGTTTCACTTCTGCGTGTAATTTATATTTGTCTGTTATATCGTATTTTAAAATGACAGTGTGAACACAGGGCGGAACGGTGACGCAAGGAGTAGCCCTGCCGCCTCACAGCAACAGGGTCCTTGGTTCCATTCTAGGCTTGGGTGCCTTTCCTTGTGGAGTTTGCACGTTTTTTCCCTTGTCTGCACAGGTGTTCGCTAGGCACTCCGGTTTCCCCCCCGCATTCCAAAAACATGCTGCTTAGATTAATTGACCTGCTGAATGAATTGCCCCAGGTGGCCTCAAATTGACTAGCGACCTTATTTTGGGTAATGCCCTGCCTTGTGCCCTGTGTCTCTGAGGATAGGCTGCGACTCACCGCGACCCTGTATAGGATTAAGCGGGTACTGGAAATGAATGACTAAAATACAAGTAGAGTCAAGGGAAAGATGAAGCCCTAGAGTTGCTTGCTCTTACCACTGCTAAGGAAGGGTTCTGCATTGGATAGAGCACTCGCCAGCTCTGTCAGAGGGTATTTTGGCCTACTTTTCTACACCACCCAAATGTCTTGGAAGAGTTTAGAGTATGCACATTTTACCCTACCGCGTGTGAACTGCTGACTGACTAAGCCACTATAGACTGCTGCCGTGCCTGGAGATTGAACCGGCGACCTCTGGATTGCAAGTCCAGTGTGCACCACACCACGGTAGCTTCGCCAAACGCACAGTATCTCCATGCATATATATTTAAAACAAACCACAATTGCTGATGTAATATTGTAAACAGATATATGCCCAAAGCAGAATTCACTCAGTATAAATATCTCTTGTTTTCAAATCATGTCCAGTCCATCGGATGAATCTTGCCGTTTCATGTATAACTGATATCACGTTTCAAAGACAATGTTCCTCTTCTCTGTATCAAAATAAGAGTCACAGATGCCCAATGCCAAGTGACAGCAGTCATAACCCAGGAAATGAAAAAGCCTTCTGCCGCCGTAAACATGAACTCTTTCTCAGGGGTTTCAAGCAACAGTGAGCGTTGGCTCGTTTGATGTTCACGCGCGAATGAACCTGACAGTGTCAAGGCCTCGTGGGCCAAGGAGGGGTTGCAGGGTTGAGATGATGTAAGTAGCTCCACAGCAACCAAAGTTCACGCAGTTTGAGCGACTCATTGGTAGAAGATGACCGTTGCCCAAAGCTGGCCACATGTTCTCTTTAATAGCGCCCATTTTAATTTACTTAGCAAATACGTATCACATGTTTGAGTCATACACATAATTTGGCGTGCTGCCGCGGTACAATGATTAGCTCACTGGACTTGCAATCCAACGGTCACCGGTTTGATTACCAGCTCAGCGGTTGAAACAATGGGCTCGTTTTCAAAGATCTCCCACCTCTCCCTACCCAGCAGTATAAATGGGTAAACGCCAGTTAGATGATCAGCAGGACGCGTGCTCTGGGGTCACCTGGGAGTACTCATACCTCTTCCAAGACGTCTGGTCAGCGTAGGAGAGTCGGCCAAATACCTTTTTTAAAAGGGGCTCTCTAAAGCTTGCTCTAGTGGAGGCCCTTCTGCCAGCAGTGGCCTGGGCAGGCAATTTTGTGGCTGCGCCTTCTACCCTCCACGTTTCGCATCCAAATTGGTCCATCCCTTTCAAGTTCATTTGTCATTGAGAGATAGGTTTGAAAGAATGCTTAATACTTGCGGCAGTTGCTTCAACTGTCCTTTAGGACCAATCTAGAGAGCTATGCGGTACCTGACCACGCAATTATCGTTATGAATAAAGAGCACTGTCTGGCTCCTAACCTCGAGAGCTTTGTGGTCGCGTGCATCACTACTGGCATTTTGCAATGCAGCCGATGCGGCCCAAGTGAGAAGGTCAAATTCAAGGCAGACTTTGCACTCCGGCGGGGCCACGGTGGCATGGTGACGAGCGCTGCCGCCTCGCAGCAACCCCACGGTTCGATTCCCGGCTCGGTTGCCTTTCTCTGTGGAGTTTGCATGTTCTCCTCGTGTCCGCGTGGGCTGTCCCCGGGTACTCCAGTTTCCTCCCACAGTCCAAATGCAGGCTGCTGTTTAGATTAATTGACCTGCTGATTAAAATTTCCTGCGACGGACTGGCGTTCCATCCTGGGTATAGGCCTGCCTTGTGCCCTGTGTCTGCCCAGACAGACTCCAGCCCTTCGCAACTCTGTACAGGATTAAGCGAGTACTGATAATAATGAGGGCGGCACGGTGGCGTAGTGGGTAGCGCTTCCGCCTCACAGCAAGAAGGTCCCGGGTTCGAATCTCGGCTCGGGGTGCCTTTCTGTGTGGAGTTTGCATGTTCTCCCCGTGTCCGCGTGGGTTTTCGCCGGGCACTCCGGTTTCCTCCCACCGTCCAAAGACATGCTGCCAGGTTAATTGGCGTACTGACTAAATTTCCCCAGGCGCCCTGCGATGGACTGGCGTCCCATCCTTGGTGTTCCCCTGCCTTGCGCCCTGTGTCTGCCGGGATAGGCTCCGGCTCACCGCGACCCTGTATAGGATTAAGCGGTTTCTGAAAATGAATGAATGAATGAATGATAATAATGATGATGATGATGCTATTGCATGCCTAGATCAAATGCTGTCTCAAAAACATTGCTTCAATGGTCCCAACATTTTCTTTGAACTTTGTGTGAAAAAAACAGATGCTCCTAAATGTATTAATGTATTATCCATAATCCTTCACAGCAGCCGCATGGCCTGCGCTAAATGATGTTCCAACAACGCACGCCTGGTGTGGCTTTCTTTCACAAATCAGCCGTGACTGTGGCGAAGCGCGATCTGTTCATCACGTAACCGACCACTGCCCATTACACGCATAGAGAAGAGATACAGATGTTATATATCAAGCAACCCCTGACGCCAAAGATTGGATGACCAAATTGAGCATGCAGTTATTAAAATGTGTCAGTTGCTCCTCAAATACCAGTTGCGAGAGAAAGAGATGATGGCGCATACTTTCGTGCAATGTTACAGTGTTGTGTACAATTAACCACAGGGTTTTGCTGGAGGTTCCTTATTTTTCACATCAGACAACCCAGAGGTGTGTCTTGTACTATGCTTGACTTTGCTGATCAGACACAGCAAGTCAAAGCTGGTCCAGAGCTGTCCTCGTTAAATAAGACCCCTGCTGGAAAATGTGTATTCAGACCACCAATTGGGCTGATAGGCTCACATTTTCATTTTACATGGAAGGAATCCTGGTTCATTATAAGTGTATTAACCGCAATCATTTACAATGGTGCACATTTTTACATATAGCCACTTTTGTTTAACCCCCCCTTCCCCCCTGAACCCTGACTCCCCTTTTGAAGGTGGAATATTGCATGGCCCTCGTCTACAAAGTGATACGACGCCCACACAGTGCAAGCTTCAGGCAGCAGAGCAGACAGATAGATCAACGAAATGGAGAGTGGCTCGGTAACTCAAGCAATCTAGTGTTGCACTTTGTTCAAAGTGGTGGAGAGAGGGACGTAAGAGTGGCTGTGACATTTATAAGAAACAAGCTTTTAAGTGGGTCCTATAAAACGACTTTTTTCACGGGCATCTTCACCGATATTACCAAACCTATAGAGTAGAACAAGCGCCAGTGCGTGGGTTGCAGAGGTGGACTGGAAAATCCTGGAATCGTCTCACAACTGTTGACAGGTCTAGTTAGCTATAGAAAGTTAGGCGATTAGATGTTAAAGATATTTGGAAAAAGTTTATACTACTTGCTGATCACAATGTAAAGTAGATGCAAGGATAAAAACGAGCAGAAAAAAAGGGGCCATCAGATTTCTTTCCAAAGCTGTGCTTTCAGGTTAGCTGTGTCGAGCGCTCCCCCTCTCTCCTTCGCGACGTTTCGCTTCCCGCGTTGGTAGTATCCTCAGGCGTTATCAGAAGAAAGGGGGGAGTGCTCAATACGGATATCCCGAAAGAACAGCTTTGGAAAGCAATTCTCATGCATTGAGCTGTCAAAAGCTACATCAGTACATGTGGTCATCAATTGCTGGGAAACGTTTCCAAAGTGGTTCTCAAACTCTGCGCAACAGGGTGATCGCCACTATGGTGGACATTCTTCATCTTCAGTTGGAGGCTTGTAACTGGAAAGATGTTTTTTGTTCGTGACCCATAATGAACAGGCCGGCAACGTACGACATGCATGCCATGAGTGGCGCACGATATGATTTTAAGCGGCATGTGCAATGGAGGTCTCATTAATGGTGAAGAAACTAAGTTGAAAAAAACACATAAAAAGTATGCTCAACTGCCCTGTTAATCTCTAAATGATGCTTCCCAATGAAGGGTATGAAGGGACGAACCTTGGGAGCTTAGAGTTTCGAGTGGAAGCACAGTGATCCACTAGTCGGGACCGGAAACAGTAAAACGTGTTATTGAAGACAGCGATTCTGTCTCCAATCATTTGGGTGCAGTCTCCTTCTCCTGAGGCGCCCCGCATTTTAATTCGTTATACGTGTGAGGTGCTGTCCATCGCGTATCCCTCTCCTGTGACCACAGGAAAAGGAGATGTTTTGCACGAACGTCTTGTGGTGTACGATAGTAAACAAGCAGTGCAGGGCTTGTTTACAATTGCAACCACCAAAACATTGTTACATCTCATCAGAATGCATGTCCCATGACATAATTTTAAAAGCTTTTAAAAGCAAGTCGAATTGCCCTCAGCTCTTACGTGTTTATGCTTTGGCCGGAGTCTCCCGGGAGCCAGGTTTCCTTGGCCAGTAGATCTTGCAGCTGAGTGTTCTAACCCCCACTATTTAAAGTAAAGCCGTATTATTTATGAGAGTAAATGTCTCTTTGCCATGTGGACTTTGCCTAAATTAAGTCTCTTTTTGCATCATTGTTTCTGAGCACTAGGCCCAGAGGCCTAAATTGCCACACAGCCAACTACACACAGCACTACTGAAGGTTTAATACATACAACGTCCACTCTTGGTCATCTGCACATTTTCAAAGGATCAACTCAGACAAGACTCATATCCTCCGAATGGCAACATTTTCCATCTTCCTGTTTCAACCCTTTTAACTCCAAAACAATAATGATGGCAAAGTATTTTTTTGTACGTTTTTTTAACGAAACGTTGAGATTCCAACATCACATTTTCCACTTTTAATGTTATTACTTTAAGAACTTTGCAGTAGATACTCCGAGTTGTATCCATTTGTTTAAATTGCTTATGGACTCAATTAACTGTCTTCTCCGGCTTCTTATACCCAAAATGCTCCCAGAGAAAATATTTCCTTATGCTGGCGCCAAAAAACTTACCAGTGCTAAGACATCACATTATATTCCGGTTACCTTAAGGTTCCTCGGTTGACTTCTAATGTAGAACTGTATACAGTTCAAAATTATCCTCATTATCTTTAAAGCAGTTCAGACTACAATCTGGGAATGTTTATAAAATGTAGCATTGCTGGTCAGCTTTGATATCTGAGGTCTTGCAAATGATATTAGGTTCAGGAATATTTTTTCAATAACACTCCATAACTTTGAAACAATCTTTCCTTCGCAAACTGACCTATAGATGCAAATTATATTTCAAATAAAGTTTAATGCAGCATTCGTATCCAACTTTAATTGAAGATGTTTTATTATAATCTTCACAACATACATATGACATTAAATAAAGTGCATTTTATATTACTCCTAACAGGTTCTATCAGTTATCCAGTGATACCCTTTGAGGTGGTCCTCGATTAATAGTGTCGTTTAAGGACAAAATCATGAACTCAAACTCCTTTCGTGCATCATTTTTATATATTCAAAAATAGGCACACGTGGATCAGAAAACATATCCACGTTAAAGATTTATAACGCGCACATATTCAATTTCGAAAGTTTTCACTCTAAGAGAGAACGAATCAGAGGCGCGAGGAAACCTGCAGAGAGGGGGGGAGTGAAGCCGCGCGGTTAGCCGGTGCCAACCCGCTAGACAGTGCGACCTATATATTAAAATGTTATCAGCCAATTAATGGGGGTCAAGGTAGAAGTGTTCACGTCGCGATCCCTTTCAGGTAATACTTGGTATTGCCTGCGAATTCTACCAAACACTTCGAGACCGAGCTGAAAGACAACGATGTCCAGAGGCTGACCATCGTGCTTCGAAGAATCGCAAGGAAGGAAGGAAGCCAATTAATGAGTGTTTTGTAGTTGAGGGAAGAAACCGGAAACCCCGGAGGAAAACCACGCAGAACAGGGGGAGAATGCACACATTCAGTACTGAAAGGTGGCGCCCGAGGCGAGAATTGAACCGCCTCGGGCAAGACTTTATTTCTGTGAGCCGCAGATGCTACCACTGCACCACCCTGCCACCCGATAAGATCAGCTCCTGTGCAAGAGCTACATGAAGCAGAAGACCGTGAGAGATGACGATGGCTTTGGGGAGAACTTCATCCAGTAGACCTCAGTTGATGATAATTACAATAATGATAGGCCATACATCCAACACTGTAAATATTCCTTTAACCTGCAATATCTTGCACATGCTATAATAATTTGAATGGCCTCTCACAACTGTAATGAATATTATTTGGTGATAACTAATGGTATCTGTCAATTGCACTCTAAAAATTGACCGCAACACAGAGGCGGTGGAAGGCGAGTGTTTTAGCGAGCCAAGCGGGCGCGCGAGAGTGGGATGCGATGCTCCTGCTAGAGATGAAACGGCTCCATCGGATGGGGAATGAAACTGCGCCACTCATTCATTTTTATTAATGACTCTGAATTTAGGGGGGCCACAGTGTCCAGGCAAAGAAGAATAATAGCCGGGGCATCTAACCAGGATAAAGAATAGGTTCCGCAATGTGTGGGTATAACTGTATAACATGATTTGACCTTCAGTCAGAGGTTATCTTCTTTCACTCGCTTGAATATTTCCATTGCGCCACTCAGGAAATATTTATCTGGTGTATTTATTTAAACTTAAATACAATATACCTAATCAGTATCAAATTGATTGTAATACGAGTGGAACAAATTTGACGTCCACCCAACAGTTCAATGAATTGTTGTGATTCAGGACCACAGTACAATGCAGGAACTATTAGTTAAATATAAATTGCATCGTTTCGCCTCATCTTGTTTGCATAATGATAACAATTATTTTTTATATTGCGTCGTTCATGCAAAATTTCATCTCACCTCTAACGTGGGCGGTGAAACGTCGCAAAAGGAGAGAGGAGGAACGATCCACCCGGCTATCCCGAAAGAGCAACTCTTAAGAGCAATCCTCATGCATCGAACGGTGAAAGCCTACATCAATTCATTGTCTTGTTCAGGCCATCATCTTCACTGCATCTGTTTCAGTGCAGCGCTTTGAGACCCTCGGGTGGAAGGCGCTCTATAAATCGCTATTATTATTATTATATAACTTTAATGTATAATTTGCATATGTAAACACATCGATTCTTACACATCACATTCTACGGAACTATTGTGAACCTTACAAATCAAAATTAATACGTGAATCGATGCACCCTTATTCCCCAATTGCACTGTAATGGCAAATGTGTAAATAATGCCTTAATGATATCTTTAATGCTGACCGTCCTACGACAGTCAGTTTTTATTTAAGCTGGAAGGAATCGTTAAGCTATGCAGCTCTTTTTAACAGTTGTCCAGCAGGGCGGGGCAAGCAAGTTACAACATCTCAGGGCACCAGTGGCAATTTAGTCAGGATAATTAACCTATGCAGCAGCGTGTCTTTGGTCTGTGGGAGGAAACCGGAGTACCCGGCAAAAACCCACGCGGACATGGGGAGGACACGCAAACTCTACAGAGAAAGGTACCTGAGCCGGGATTGAACCCAGAACCTTCTTGCTGTGAGGCAGCAGTGCTACTCACCGCACTTCAGCGTCTCACAGCACAAGAAAAAAGGCCCCGGAAGTGCGGGAAAGCGAGGGCGCTACATAAATCCGACGTGGCGTTAATGGAATTGTGGTAATGCGTGCGTGTGTCTTTACGTGCTGCCCAGCTTGACTTCCTGACCCCTTTGCCTGCTTCATGAAACGAAACGACTGTCTGTTCACAACAGGCATTGCTTAAATATAGCTTGTACCCAGCACAGTTGTTTACATCTACTGTAATGGGGGCGGGGAGCTGAATTTCTGATGTACGGCCTTCGTTTGTGTGTTATATAGCCATCTGACAAAATCGTGCTTTCTTTTTATGCCTGGTAATTTCTGTTGCGTCGTAAAACATATTTTACATATAGATGAAAATTAAGTGCTATACGCGTGTAGAGAGGATACATTCACAATGGGGTAACCAGGGTTGGAATTGGGGGAAAATCACTGGGAATGCACCCGGGTCCCCTTTCAAGTGGGTTTCTAGAGGTCCTCCCACAGATAATTTTGAGAACGAATTTCCTGCATTTCTTTGACTTCTGATATGTAAATTAACCATCAAATGTAAGACCATGAAAGCCTAATAAGTTCTTTCTGGGATTTCCACTCTGGGAACGGCGTTCCCGTGCGTTCCCGCTTAACTCCAAGCCTCGCAGTCATTTTATAAAGCATACCCTGAGCTGGGTTTACCTCCAACTGAGGTTTGAATCAAAAACTTCTAAATCAGACGCTTGAACCTTATTGCCACCCAGCCAAACGACTTTATTTGATAACAAAAACGTCAACACATTCGTCAATAACACTGATTGCAAGGAGAAAATGTATACTACGTAATGTTTCAGGCCATGGCCCTTCATTGCACATCAATTGTATGTGCTATAAGCAGGACCATTGCTCTAAACGTCACCAATTAAATATTTGCCCTTTTAAGGCCGCAGTGTTTAATGTATGCATCCTGTACAGGGCCACGGTGAGCCAGAACCCATCCTAGCAGACACAGGGTGCATGGCAGGGTTATACCATGGATTGGATGCCAGTCCATTATAGGGCACTGGGGGCAATTTGGTCAGCAGGCCAATTAACCTACACGGCATGTCTCTGGACTGTGGCAGGATACCAGAGTACGCGGCGAAACGGGGAGAGCTGGCAAACTCCACACAAAAAGGCAACAAAGCCCAGAATCGAACCTTGCTGTGAGCTCTTCTCACCACGCCACCGTGCCGCCCTCGACACCCGTACCAACTCTGCTTGTGGAATACTCTTAGATCAGACTTTGCAGGTTAGGTGTCAACTGCAACGACTACGCGATCTGGCAAAAGAAAAGAAGCGATAGCCGTAATGACTTCTTGTTTTAACTTGCCCTTGAGACACTCCCCTGGCACCCCAGGAGGCTGCCTCTGAGTAGGGCATCACCCATGAGGGGGCGGGAGGCAATGCGCTCTTAGAGCCCCCTCCCATAAATACACCACGAAAGCGAGCTCTTGTGACATTTATTCCAACGTCTTGTGACGTGTACGCGTGCAATTTAACTCCCTTGTGTAGTTCACACAATAAAACATACGTTCAAAAGTTGCGTGTTGTTGACGCAGTGCGAGAACAAAACGGGCCCGAGTTTGTGTTGTTGGAGAAGATCTTCAGCTGAACGGTTGTAACATGTTTGATCCTCATCCAGCAAACATAAGTCCGTGGAATGCACCTGGGACAGAGACGTTAAACCCTCCGTCTGTCTGTGACTTTACCGTTAAGAAAGGAAATGAATCAGTGTTGGGAGATAGAAGGCACAGTGCCGGAGTTCCACAGGAAATCAAGAACACTTGGGCTCTTCCTTGCATTTGGTTTGTCTCAAATTACAACATTATACACACCCTCAGCATTGTGCTGTGAAGTTGGCTCGAGTCACAAACTCATCTGCTGTGAGACCGCAGTGTTGCCAGGCTTGACCGGGACAGAGTGACCAGCTCGAAGCTGTGTTTTTTTTAATCTGAGAGAGAGAGAAAAAAAACATATTGGGTGGAAAAAAATGGCCACCCTGCCTGCATGTTTATACCCAAGTGGGAGAAAAAAGTGACTCATGTGTGTTTAACTAATGGTGGAATTTGTTTATAATAAAGAGGGGAAAATAGAAGTTATTATAAACTGCACGGATGACGTATTTCCAATGTTTTTTTCATAAATGGGTTAATTAGCCACTGTACATCGCATACCTGAAGTGCCGTTTTTTCAGTTGAATATTTGCTCTTGAACAGTCCACCACAAAAAAGGGAACACTATTTTGCATTTAACCACAACATATTTTGCTAAAAGGGCAAGGTTTTATTTTTAAGAGATAGCGGTCTAACACTTTGACAAATGTGACCACATAAATTGTGTGCACGTGCCACTTGGGGTGATGGAGGAGGCTTGGAGCGGTGTGGATTGAGGGCTTGGGGTGAAGCGGAGGAGGGAGGAGAGAGAACGATCAGGGGAGAGAGAACTGGAAGGAGCCAAAAAAATATTACACAATGTCTTTATACGGTCGCACGGCTTTTCCAAAGGCCAACAAAGTGTACGTTACAGATGTTTCCATCCATTCAGAAAACATGGCTATTTTAGGGATTAAACAAAGCTCTGACAATTACTGGAAAACAGCCCATTACGTTGTGAGCACAGCGGCCGTGCCGTGCACCTGGTCCAATAGAATCGCTCAACTGCAGTGGCTCGTTTTAGAATGCTCCGGGCTGCTACTGGCAAGCATGCTGTCGTCGCCACCACTGCTCTAGGCTACTGTAGCACCTGCCCTAGAGTGGCCTCCTCGACCTAACGCAGTCACCCTCTGTTAGTCTGATGACTCCGAGAGTGCTTTTCCAATCTGCACCGCAATCAGAATAGCCGTTCCCTTTTGCCACGCAAGACTATTCATCCACGTTCGGCAAGGCATCCTGCGCGCGCACGGACAAATATGGCAATAAACAAAAAAACAGGATATTGTTAATTTGGTGCAATATTTTCTCGATGGTATCGCCTCTGAAACAATGCCATTTTTAATGTCTTACACCCATTCCAATGAATTTTCTCTACAAGACCGATTCATGGTAATTCTCTAAATATGGCCCTTATCGTTTTTACAAATGGATGATTGGGAGTTTTGAAAGTGCCTTTCATGTACTCGGAGGGATGTTATCATCTTGAGTGCTATGACAATTCAATTTGACCTACTTAACGCTGTGATTATATTTTCTGAAGTGGCGTTTTTTTTGCGTGTTTAATTTTACACAAAAGGACATCTGAAAATGCCAACACCCACAACAGATTTTGAACACCAACATTTATTAATCAACTGAAAATATCTTGACTACTGCTTCTTCTTCTTCTTTGCGATTCTTCGAAGCACGATGGTCAGCCTCTGGACATCGTTGTCTTTCAGCTCGGCCTCGAAGTGTTTGGTAGAATTCGCAGGCAACACCAAGTATTACCTGACAGGGATCGCGACGTGAACGCTTCTACCTTGACCCCCTTGACTACTGCTAGGCGTGTGTAATCCGCATCTGCGATAATTTCCCCACATTAAACGCTGATGTGCTGAAATGTCCCATCATAAGGTTGCTAAAAAATGTTAGAATAATTTACCTTGCAAATTGTAAAAAAACGTAATACAGCTTGCTCTATATTGTAATTATTTCTACATCAACACCAATGGAAAAACATTCAATCAGTTGACCATTGATTTATTTGCAGATGTTTGTGCTTTGTTCCATTTTATAACCTGAGGGCGAAACCGGTAGGAAGGATGAGCAATACACCACAAATCTGCAAAGCCTACATTCTGCTTTTTAGAACACATGTTTGTGTATGACGGAATGACCTGACCTAGAGATCGGCCAATGAACAGCGACAACAGCTTGTGGATCACCGCCTCACTGCTGCCTGCATGTTGCCTACAAGTTGCAAGCCAATAGATACTGAGCAAATTCCATTGAGCGTGCATCAGTGCGTAGGGAGCGATAGTGTAGAGGTCAGCGGGCTGCGCTATGAACCCGGCAACCCGAGTCGATTTCCGTTCACAGCCAATAACAGAGACGGTTTTCTGAACCGTTTCTGGACCTCCCCTAGGTCGACTCCGCCTCAAATCTGTACAAACCTGGTGCGGTGTGTAAACATCGCCACTAGGGAGCCAAGGCCCCTCATCCCCCACGTGTGGTCTTCATCGGTGCTCGCTGACAGGACTTGACCCTACAGTCCGTCAAGGCTATACAGGGGAACTTTGTCTTTGTTTAGAGAAGGCGAAGAGACAACAGGGTATCGTCACGCACCCATTCCATAAAACAGATGACAACTCTGTGGATGTGACCGTGGTAGTAAGATGGCACCAAAGGCGACACCGTGCTTAGTGTGCTACAAACTAGTGAGTGTTTTCCGAGTTAAACTTTCCAAACCGCTGTAGATTCAGTTTCAGCACAAATCAACAGGAACAAACTTAAACCACCTTGACTCACACCAAGCACATGAACCTGACTCTTGACACAGACCTGGATGTGGGGCCAAACATGGGGGCATCGTCTCAGGTACTTGTAAACGTGGTATATCTCTTATATACAGTTTCCGTTTGACGGCACAGGGAGCTGGAGCCTACGCGGTCGACACAGTGCAAGGATATACCAAGAATGAGACGCCAGTCCTTCGCAGGGCATCGGGCACAATTTAGTCAGCATGCCAATTAACCTAGGCAACAACATGTCTTTGGACTGTGGGAGGAAACTGGAGTACTTGGCAAAAACCCACGCGGACACGGGGAGAACATGCAAACTCCACACCGAAAGGCACCCGAGCCGGCAATCCGAACGCAGGGCCTTCTTGCTGTGAGGCAGCAGCGATACAGTGGCACCGTGCCGCCCACGTATCACACTTCTAATTGCTTCAAACCGTTCTTCCTTACAATGTACCAAATCATGTGGTGATGTTGCGTTGACAGTGGCACACTTAGCACAATTAACCATAGACTCAACACGTTTTGTTAATGGCACTGCCTTTTTAATGTTTTAAATTATGCTTTATTACGACCAACTCTGGGGAAATAACGGGGGAGAAAGGGATAGCGATTGTAAGATGGGGGCACCATAATAGGTCCCAGAAAAAATTACTGGACTTCCGATGGCGCCAAGATACCATCACGCCCCCCCAGCCCCTGACACTGCCGTATAATGAACACAAATACGTAGAATTGGTGACGTTTTGGGCACTCACACTTCTTCATAGGAAATAAATGGTGCCATTTATGTGTTGTGAAAATAAGGGCCATTGCCCGAAAGGTTGCTTGTTGTATATACATTTCATATTAAGGCGACGTGATTGACAAATGTGTTGAGCTTCTCATGTTAATGGGGTTACTGTTGTAGGTCTTGCACGGCTCAATGCATGATATTTGCTTTTAAAAGCTGCTCTTTCGGGATAGCCGTTTCGAGCACTCCCCCTTCCCGCCTTCGTGACGTTTCGCTTCCCACGTTGGGATATGAAGATGCTTCCAACGTGGGAGGCGAACATCAACATGCGATTAAATATAGCCCCCTAAAAGCCATTGTGTTAAGATAATTAATTTCGCATTGTTATAAAGGATATAAAGTATTCTGTATGACAAAATAAATAAAAAATTCAACGTCTTAGTTTATCATGCTATGGACTTTCCCAGCCAATTCTTAACAGCAAGCATGAAAGTTAAAACCTTTGTTCGAGATATCTAATGAAACTCATTGCAAATATTAGCAATATGTCGTATTTCACTCTAAATGTGGGTTCTCTCTCCAACATACCGGTGTGCTGTAGTCGTAAAGAATTGGCTCGTTTTGTTCACGTGCCAAACCTTACCAATATGCTGTGTCGGGTGGAAGCGTGTTTACGACACTTTTTTTACGTGACCCAACCCACAATTATGGATAGCATTGGTCACGAAAGTCTACATGTTAAGGTTAAAACAGGTTGAGAGTTTGGTTGTTTAAACAATTGTTGCTGAATGACATTGTTCCAAAAAGCCCATAGGATGATGGATGAAGAGTGTTAATTTTTATGCGGAGAGGTGAATGGAGGTTTTAAAATCCGTTGATCAGTGCGAGTAGCCATCCTACAACGTAAACATTCGTAAACTGCACTGTAGTTGGGAGAACATTTCACATGTTTCTCTTATGCCAGATCCAACTTATACAGTGCTTGCTTATTTTATGACCGTTCATAAGTTTTTGTTTACAATATTATTGTTTAGAAATGCGAAACCAATGGTACTGCTCATCTTTACAGAAAATTTTTCACTGTAACATGCAGTATTCATAGTTGCTTTTCAAAGCTGTTCTAACGGAATTGCCATTTCAAGCACGTCCTCTCTCCTTCGCTCCACACGGCTATCCCGAAAGATCAGCTTTGAAAATAAACTATCATGCATCCAGTCATGAAATGCTACATTAGTACATACAGTATTCAGTCAAACAATGTTTTTAAAAAAGTATTTCTAGTTTCCAATTTGATGTGAGGAGCTTCTCTACCCTGAACTCGCTAGAAACTTTTCTGATGATTAAAGAGAGAAAAATGATTAAATTTTCAGGACCAGAGAATTGAGTTCATCCCAGTCAGTTGTAAAATACTGTAACGAGATCGAAGCACTGGGAGATTATGATGAATATTGCATCAATATTGATGATTCATTAATTTAATTTTAAATCATTCATTTTTTTAAATTAAATGTCATTCAAGCAGGATAATAAATTGGTATTTTTTTAGAGTTACCATGGGCCAGATATGGCTGACTACTTTAATTACATACATTGAGTGATTTTATATAAACAGCAATTTAACATTGGATTATGAAACAATTTATATCTTCGTAAGTAATGAACAGGGGTGGAGCGGTGGTGTAGTTGTTTCCACGCTGTATAATGAACCAGCCAACCTGGGCTTCATTCCCGACAACAGCTAACATCATTATGAGTAGTGCTATCTGAACACTTCACTAACCGTCACGAACCAGTACAGTGAAGCATGCTCAAATTACGGTCAAACAACTGACATGACCCGCACGGCATGGCAAGGCCTTCACTCAGCAGTGGCTTGACAAGGTGCTGTAAAACAACTTCAATGAACATGATATATTTTCTATTACTGAAGTAATTAAGGCTATCAACTATACTATATAGAAAGCCCTGACATGAGACTGTGATGGCTGTTTAATATGATTCTCAAAAGCTTTTGCCTGTTCCGCACAGAGAGTCAAAAGTCGAAGTGTCTCACTGCTCAAACTAGAATTGGGGGCAGCAATAATTTGTTAGCGCTGTTAAGCCAGTGATGGAAATTCCACATTCATATGGTCGTGCCCAGTCTCTCAGTAAGACAACCACTACGGACTGAGTTGACCCCCAAATCAGGGAATTATTACAAGCAATTTTTACTTGTGAAAAAAATTGGTATTTAAGTTAAGTGGCATGAACATAATGTATATGCTTTGGAATTAAAAGAGCAATATCGTAAAGTGATCTCCCACTCAACTGAGCTTGGGGCAGTGCTCTTGTCTATCATCCTAAGCACATTCCTATTAGCAGGGGCGAGTCTCATCTGGAACAATCAGAGTGAACTTTCTCAACTTCGGGCGGTGGGTTTGGCGGGGTGAAGGATTGACTTGACCCCTGACCTGGACTTCAACTCACACAACCTTCTGGTTACGAGCTGCGCTTTCTACCGCTGTGTCAATTGGCCACTATATTGAAAATCGATGAAAACTTTTAAAAAATGGAAAAATTTCATTAAATGGTATGCGTAATATGTATTCAAGTGAATCTAAGAGCTGATTTAATAATGGACATCTAGTGCAGTTGTTTTATGAGTTAATCACTTCGTTATTCGGCTGTGGTGTGAAGGTTATGTCAACAAACGAAATCGTATGTGTGACAACTGCCTCTTTACAACTGGTTTAAAAGTGCATCCTGACAAGTCCTTTCAACAACATCAGAACATCTCCACACATTCAGTAAGTGGTCCATTCCGTCATCAGTTTACTCAAAAGTCTTTGAAACCTTTGTTCCATTCTGTGCAAAAGTAAGCCACTGGTTACTTTAATGGGTTTCACTGTTAATGTTTCCTGGGCATTTGTGTGCTCACACATTTTCTTTAATGTCTTATGATATGTTTATCAATGTTGACAGCTATCTTCAGCCGTTTGTAGGAGACACACTTCTCCCAACCCCCCCCCCCATACACACAGACTCGTCAACTACGTTACGGTAAAGTCTTATGACGGCATGTTTTATTCCCCTATTATTAATATTGACTGCAGTTTTCAAAACTTGGCCTTACGATCAGTAATGACAATTCTCATACTGTATATTAACGTGTAATGAATTCAAACGTCTCGTTACTGTATACCAAACAACACATGGCGGTCTAATTTTCCTCGTGCATAGTTCCTTGAATTTACTTTGTAGGTTTTCTTGACGGTGTTGTTGATCTTCTCGATGTGTTTTTGAGTCATGCCTTATGTTGTTCTGCGTGATGTCCGATGTTTCACTCCACATGCTGGGAGCTTCTTCAGGAACGACAACATTGGACGCGATTAACAACACATGGTAAATGCCGAAAAAACATTGGAGACATGGCGGTGAGGTACCTCACAGCAAGAAGTTCCCAGGTTCGAGTGCCACCTTTCTGTGCGAAATTTGTATGCTCTCCCCGTATCCGCGTGTGCCAATTATGGTTTGAGTAGTTGTTTGATGGTAGATCAAAACTCTTCTTATCTGTAGCTCACTTATCTGTGACTCTTTGTTTTTGTGGGGACTGAGAGATCCAGAATCTTTCCCACTATCGTCGGATTGACTTTCCCATTTTCCGTGACCTCATGGAAAAAGGGAAAAAGCGTGAACGGAGCCATGCGGCCACTGCAGTCAGCTGCCAAATTCACCATAACTTCCACGATTATCGGCGGGATAACAGATAATGATGAATGACGATGATTACGGCGATGGATGACGATGAACGATGGCTGTCATCTCCGCTTTCTTCGCCACTGGCCGCCTCCGCTGATGTCGCTGTCATCGGTGATGGACGATAATGATGATGAAGGTGACGACGAGGCTAATGGTTGTCAATTATTGCCGCTGCCGTCGCCAGTCACTTACGCTGAGATGGCTTACCTGGAGAAGCGATGGAGTGGGACCCAGAGTTTGGCAGCGCCCAGAAAAAATTGCAGTATACCAGAGGCATAGCATGATTGACATTGGCTCTGGTGCAGGGAACGAAATGGGGACTCCTTTCCAATTTACCCCCCCCACCTCTCCAGAGCCTGGCACCTGGGTCCCTCCATCCCATGGGTCCTGGTGCAGGTGCCACCGCATACACACTCCATAGCTACGCACTCCAGTATATTTTCATCCGCATTACCAGTACCTCTTTAATCCTGTACAGGGCCGCTAGGGGCCGGAGCCTATCCCACGAGATACAGGGCGCAAGGTAGGGGTGTACCTAGGATGGGACGCCAGTTCATTGCAGGTCACTGGGGACAATTTATTCAGCAGGCCAATTAATCTAGGGAGCATGTCTTTGGACGGTGGGAGGAAACTAGTGTGCATGGTGAAAACCCACGCAGACATGGGGATAGTGTGTAAACTCCACACAGAAAGGAGCCCAGGCGGAAATCATACCCAGGATCTTTTTGCTGTGAAGCGGGAGCGCTACTCACTGCCACCGTGCCACTGTGCCACTGTGCAGTACATTGTGCCAACATAAAATGTTCTGTGAATGATACCAGATACCTCGGGAAATTAATGCGGATAACGTAACGATATGTGGGTTGAAAAGAAAATGAGGGTGGACGATGAGGATGATGAGAAAAGAGATTGACGGATGATGATGAGGATGCCACCGCCAGCGATGCCACCAAAATCCACAAGGTCCTATGTGCTAACTTCCATCACATTATCCAGCAAAAATGTTCTGGCTGGAAAATATAATTTAAGAATGCGTTTCAGAAACAACTGATTGTAAAACAGACAATGATGATGATGATGGACACAATGAATTATGATGGTGTATATTTCAGCTTATTTTGATTTAGTACATAGACGATCCCGTTTCGCCAGTCGCCGGCCTATTATTCATGGGAGACCCGTGGCGAGTGAAAACAGCAACAAGAAAATAAGGAGAAAACACATCAGTATTGTGGATAAGGAGTCCAGCAGGGAGCGGTAGGCCATAAACGAAATATACGACAATCAAAAAGAGAGTGCATTTATAATATGAGAGCAAGAGGTGCCAGAAACAGTTAGGCACAGGTGCAAGTAAGCTATAGCTCTTCATCTAATAGTGACATAAACACACTCGAATCAAAAAAGACAGCGCAAACGTGGGTACAAGAGGCACTATAAAAAAAGATAGGTGCAGGTGCAAATAATCGTTGTGCTTTGGCCGAAGAGAGCAATAAAGAGGGGCAATGAAGAGAGGGATTACATTGATAATTATAATAATCTGTAATGGCAACACTGGTGATGGATTAATACTAATGATGACAATGATAATGGATGGCAATAATGATAGATGGCATTTACACCTGAATCGCCAGTCTTTGCCTTCCCTGTTGATAATGATGATGATGGTCATCGATTGTCTTTTCCTCTGCCGGCCACGAGGAGCGAGAGCAGCCTACCCCTGCAGGCATTGGAATTGGCTGACAGAGGTCAGGGGCCAATTACAGGGGCATTCACCTACTGGGTGGGATACTGTTGATTGTACAAGCACTGTGGGAGCAAGCCAATCAGGATAATCGAGTGACATGTTACAGTGATGATGGAAGATGATGAGCGATGACGATGAATTATTAACACGACACATGCTCGTGATGGACTATGAAGACAATTGGGATGATGAAAACATAATTGTTAAATGCCTTAAATATTGATTTTTAAAAGTGTATTGATGTAGGTTTTCACGGCTTAATGTATGAAAATTACCCTTGCGAAGTTTCGCCTCCCACGTTGGAGCCAGGCTTATGGCGAAAGAGCAGCTCTTAAGAGCGATTATTTTAAAAGTGTACGATATGATAGCATGTACATCTTCAACGGATTGGTAAACCTATTTTCACTTTTGTGAAAACATACCAACATACCGGTGTGCTGAAGTAGTCAAGAATTGGCACATTTTGTTCACGTGACAAACCTTGCTAATTGGCCGCGTCGGGTGGAGCCGGGTTTACTCCACTTATTTTTTTACGTGACCTCACCCGTAACAAGGGATATATTATGGATTATTTTAAAGTTTTGGGAAACCAGTTGCTGAAAAAATCCCACACGATCCAGGAAAACATCTCGACTAGCAGGCAGGATGACCGATGGTTGGTAAAGAATGTAGCACCCGCCGCGTTCCATCCCACGGCTGTGATGACATCAGGTGGTGGTGCAGGTGGCCAGGTAGGATTCTTGCATCACAGGATCGTGACGGATGGTGCCGGCTTAGGGAGGCCTTCATCCAGCAGTGGATCAATCATGGCTGCTTCTTCTTCTTAGCGATTCTTCGAAGCAGCGCGATGGTCAAATTACAGTTTCCCATTTTCTTACACAGCCCCTTGGCTGCTGATGATGCTGATACGGTGCTCGACACACAGGTCACCACGCTACTTGTTTCACCGACCTCTACAAGTACTCCAGCGCAGGTTGTAGCATAGGAGCTAAACAGTTGGATCGTACAAAGCAATTGTTATACAAAACTCTGTGCTATGTTTGTAGCTGTACAGCATTTACTGTTTGTTATACAGTGTATGTTATACAGTGTATGCTATGTTCTGCCCCAACAGTCTGTTAAGGCTATACGAGGGGTCTTTGCTATGTTCTGTACAGGGTGGTCCGGATGTCTCGTGACCCCCATTTATTCAACCCCGAACATGTTTTCTTTGCTCATTCATTTCTGTTTTAGATAACCCTTATTTAGTTCAAATGGATGATATGAGTGCATACACTATTGAAGAACGGCTTGTAGTGAGGAGCGTATGGGCTCGTGAAATATCACAAACAAACAAAAACTAGGAAATAGGGGTCACAAGACATCTGGTCCTCTTTTGTGAGGAGGCAGCTGTTGTAGGAAATCTCAGTTTGTATCGACTGGAAGGAACCGAGGAGCTGTGTAGCTCTTTTTAACCGTTGTCCAGCGGGGAGGGGTAAGCAAGTCAGAACATTACAGGACAATTAACTAAGGGAGCACGTATTTTTATTGTGCGAGTCCAAAGACATGCTGCCTAGGTTTATTGTCCTGTCTAAATTGCCCCCTGTGCCCTGAGACGTTTTAACTTGCTTACTCCTGCCCGTTGAACAACTGTAAAAAAAAGAGCGACCATAGCTCAACGGTTCCTTCCAGCTTCTTCTTCTTTGCGATTCTTCGAAGCACGATGGTCAGCCTCTGGACATCGTTGTCTTTCAGCTCGGCCTCGAAGTGTTTGGTAGAATTCGCAGGCAATACCAAGTATTACCTGACAGGGATCGCGACGTGAATGCTTCTACCTTGACCCCCCCTTCCAGCTTAAATAGTAAAAACTAACTGCGTTAACAAACCCGAGTAATGGCGAGCGCCTCTAAGTACGTGCACTCGGCTGCCGTCAATAAATTAACGTAATACACGGGCCACTGTTAAAATGCATCAAAGTTCACACGCACGCGCGCACACACACACACAGGCCATTAGCCTCGGGAAATTGAGCCGCGCGAGTTCACCGACCCGCTGGGCCACGGGGGCTACGGCGTGGCGGGGGCCACGGGGCGAGGGCCCGGCGTGCTCCGTCCACACAGCTCTTCACCAGTGAGTGAGTGAGTGGCCGCTGGAGGCCCACACAAGACAAAGACAAAGACAAAGATCCCCTATATAGCCTTAACAGACTGTAGGGACAAGTGCTGTTAGCGAGCACCTATGAAGGTCGACACGGCACACGAGGGGGTGGGTGACCAGCACCACGCCCGGCCGCCTTTGTCTCCCTAGTGGCGATGTTTACACACCGCACTAGGTACTCATTTGAGGCTGAGTCGACCTAGGGGAGGCCCACACGAGCCCTGCTCCACCGGCACTTCCGAAACGGCAGTCTGCGTTGGAAATAATATTGTTTTTATTTTGGTGTCTTTCGTGTCGAGCGTTCCTTCTCTCTACTTCACGACGGTTCGCCTTTTTTGGAAGAGCAGCTCTCGAGAGCAATTCTGAAAACCAATCAGCAGCGGTTCATGAATACGCGCATTGTGGTCTTCATGTGTTAGGTCACCATCAAACCTTTACGTGAGCAAATGTGACTGATTGTCCATCGGTAAGATGTGATTACTGTTGGCATTAGCCAAGCCAATTGGTCGCATAGTGTGTGGAATCCACATTTATGGTTTCTGGAGGCAGAATTTAGCAACGGTGAATACTGCTGACTAACCGTGCTGATGAGTCCTTATAAGCACAAAACCGGTCGCCAGTTGTATATCGCTTGATCACTCCTATCCTGCCAGTGGGTGGACGCAATTAATTATAACGGTGTATAATAATACGCTGATACTGTACGGTATTATAAATAGAGCTAAGTGATTAAAACCTACATTTTGCTCAAATCAATGATAATGGTGACCTCTCTATCTTGTCAGTGAACCCGTCAAGCAGCTGAGGGGGTGTGGCTCTGCATTTAACCACACCCTCGAGGGGAGGGGCTCCGATCACAGGGGCGTTGTCAGTCTGTAGCCCCGCCCCTCATTCACTCGAGGGGGAGGGTCTCAACACAGTGGGTGGGGCCTACATGTAGCCCCTCCCTCCAGACACCTGGGGGGAGGGACTAATGACAGAGGGAGTGGCTTTGTGTAGCCTATCCCCTCAGGCACCCGGGGTGAGTGGCGGGACTCAGCCTGGGGGGGAAAGTGGAGGTGGGGAGGGATGTCGGGGGAGGAGGGCGGGGCTGTGTGTGCCCCACCACTAAGGCACCCGGGGTGAGCGGTGGGACTCAGCCTCGGGGTGGTAGAGGTGGGGGGGAGATTAGATGTGGGGGGGAGTGTTGGGGGAGTGTTGGGGAGTGTAGAGGTGTGGGTGTGGGGGAAGTGTAGGGGTGGGCGGTGTGGGGGGGACGGGGGGCGGGGCTGCGCGCTCAGCTGGAGAGGCGGCGCGCGTTGTGGACGAGTTGCGGCGGCGCAGGGGTCGGGCAGTGGTCGTTGTCAGCTGAGCGCGGCGCACGTATATAACCTGCTTCGTCTGCGTCGCGCGTGTAGATCCCCCCCACGCTCACGCCTATAGCAGAGCCCGCACGCACGCACGCACGCGTTTAGATCCCGCACTCACGTATAAGACCTCGCACCGCGTATACGTCTCACGGCACGCGCAGAAAGGAACAGGCGAGCTAGCGACTGAACCCGCGTCTTGATGTGTTAAGAGTTAAAGGTGGTTAATTGGTAGCCGTAGATTATCCTTTTGGTCCGGTTTGCAACTTTTCTACGGAACACGTCTTCCTATTCTATCCACAGCCTGTTTTGTTTTCACAGCGAGTGCTTATTGTTGAAGATCTTTTTTTATTCTATAAATTAAAGGGCACAGTGAGCGAGAATTTTGTTTTGTTTTCTTAGTAGGCAAGCGCAGCTTTGAGTGACGCTGTCACTTGTGTAGAATCAGCGGCGGCAGTGTAGCAGCAGTGGTGTAGTGTTGCTAGCAGCAGTGGTGTTAGCGGCAGTGAAATGAGTAAGAACCACTCAGAACTTGAGACCTGCCTGGTGGTGAGCAGCCATCACGAGGATGAGGTACGTTTCGCGTGGTGGTCACAAGCTTCGACATTTCTGCTGATGACGATGATTGTGATGATGTTTGTAATGATGACGATAATGATCGAAGCGCTGTCGTGAGTGCGTTAAGTGCGTTAGTGGGAATGTGGGACATTGCTTAAAGCCGTGAACTCCAATGCAAGACAGGGTAATTATAATTGACGTCCGATCCCTATGTGGGAAATCTCTAGGTTACATGCTTGCTTTGGAGTACACAACTTAGCACTCCGAACCCAAGCGTGCTAATGTGCTGTCAATTAATATGAAAGACGCGTGTTTAATTTAAACCATTTAATCAATGTATAGCCACATCTGTTTTTCTGTTGTGTTTAAATTGCGGGAACACTTTGATCTGTTGGAGAAATAGTCGCAAGTATAACTACCGTTCGTATGGGATGAGAATGGTGTTCATCAGTCGGTGAGACTGCACTATAATGTGGGGAGGAAGGGGCCCGGTGGTTATCTGTGAACGGTTCCAGCTCCGCGTCATAGGAATGTGGAGTTTCCATCAATGGCTCAGGTTTGCCAGCGTTAGAGACGCGCTGCCCGAGTGGCGTTACTGTGTATATGAGGAAGCAAATAACGGGATCCCTGCCGTTACACCAGCAGGGAATGGAAACTTTCATGACTCGCAATATGTTCTGTGTCCCTTTGAAAGTTCATTGGTATGAGAATGAATAGCATGTTCCGTGCAACAAACGTTAGTTCCCCGCTGTGATTAAAAACTGTCGAGGTTTTTTTTTCTTCCCATTGAGACTGATTGGGTTTTAAGGTTCCGCATTGATTTTTGAGACAGTTATCTCTGCACTCCAAAGTTGTTTGGATAACATTGTTTCAAAAACATGTGTGATAAGAGACGCGTTTGTGGTGAGCCAGAGATCCTAACGCGTAATGTGCACATGACTTGTGTAAAATTTAGTGGTAATGTTTTGCCACTAGCGCCACTGTAATATTTTATTATCTCATAAAACAGCCGAAGGGAGAGGGGCACCTATAAAAACAAATCGTGACATATCATAACCTTCACACAGCGGAGCATTTCGGTCTTTCAACATCAGAAAACAGTAACCAAAAAAGTATCACCTTAGAAGTTCCGTGTCATTCTCTGTCTCCGCAGAATAGAGTTTATCCGAACATTTCAGTCCCGATAGCTCCGGTCTCTGCTCATTAGACCACAGTTGGGCCACAATGTATTCTCCAGTCTCTGAGGTGCGTACACGGTGTGTGGCACTTTAAAACCACAACATAGATAACTAAAATGTTGCGTGTTTGGTGTATTTTGGGTAGCGTGTGGTGGCAGTTTTGAGTAAGGCGTGAGTTTATTGTCAACATAGTGCCGTGTACGGTAAGTTAAGCTTTTATTTCCTTCATAAACACTCGGCTCGTATGTTTACTGGACAAGCTAAAACGTTTCGCATATTTTTTTCCACTAGTTTATTTTAGAACATTCGTTTTGTAATTGGGTAAATTTGCACTTCCACAATTTCCAATGAATATCAAATATTTCAAAGCCAGAGGCTCTCAGATGGGTTGTCGCCTTGCACTATTGTCCGGCATGTCCGACATTTCACTCCACGTTCCAGAATAAGCTTCCAGGACGTGGAACGAAACGTCGAACTTCATCCCAAACAACCCGAAAACACATCAGACGCTGCCACAAAAACCTACGTAGTAAAATTAACTGTTGTTGTTTAGGATACGATGGCGAATAGCGGTTGAGGCAATTCATACGTTTGAACATCCCAACATTGTGAGTTAGATTCTTCAGTCATTCACTATTGTGGAGATTCATACGTGTACAGTACCTGCAATGGGTCTTTCCCAAGTTAAGACTCGTACATGGCAATACGTGGTAGTATTGTCAGCATCACCAGTGGGAAGATACAGCTGCTCGGTGCTGGTTTCCTCTCTGCCTGCTTTATCTTGAGAGGTCGCCATTGTGTAAATATCCTAAGACATTCTGTAAGCAATGCCTGCAAGATAGCGACACAAAGGGGGAATGATTATAAAGTCACAGGTCCCAAGATGCGGTAAATTGAATAGAATTTTTCCTAAAATTTCAAGCGCATTCTTTAAAAAATTTCCAGCAGAAACGGCTTGAGTCATCGTTTCTTCTAAAATGTCAACTGATAGAGCAACAACATAAGTGCCTGGTTTTTGTTACTAAGCATGATACTGAGTGTAATTCATATGTGGGGTCATTAATATCCCAGCGCAACTGTGTAGGCCGTTGCCCCCAAGTAAGGCTCTATCTACACAAAATATTCCAAATTGAGTAAAAAATATCGCGTTACATAACAATATGGGTTGAGATAGTAATTTTAAAATACCATCCATCCATTGTCAGAAACCGCTTAATCCAGTACAGGGTCGCGGTAAGCCGGAGCCTATCCCGGCAGACACAGGGCGCAACGCAGGGCCATACCCCTGATAGGACGCCAGTCCATCACAGGGATTTTTTAAATACCCATCTAATTGTTTTTGTTAATTTAGAAAATTCTGCACATTATTTTTACCGTTATTGTGTAAATGTAAAAGTCACGTTTTACGCAAGGTATAATTTGCGCGCATTATAAATTGTATTGTTATTAATGTAACACGTAAGAGGGTGTTGAAGTCACGTGGTTTAATGAACGTTTCTGATAAATGCAGTAGTGGCAAACGATGTTATTGATGTAGGGTAGTTCGTGTTTGTTACTTAAAGTAAGTGAGCTTTCCTTTTACATTGATTTCATTGGTGTTCAATCCATTTTGATTTTTTTTAAAGCACTACTTCATAAATGCACACCCAACTACGTAAAGTATATAGTGTATTTAAATGTGTACTGTAATTTAACCATCGCGCTTCGAAGAATCGCAAAGAAGAAGAATGTGTACTAACTTTAATGGGTTTGGTCTAAATTAGTGGCCTCTGTTATTCAAGTATTTATGGTGTCACGAACGCAGTGCTATCATAAAAACATCATTTCCTGGCGTGGTCCACTACCGATGCTTGCCTGCACCGGTTTCAGAAATGACCATTTTTCAAGAATGTCAGTTATGCGATCTAAAACCCTGAACCAGCACACAATGAGCATTACACATCTGCATGACTTACAGTACAAGTCATAGCATTCCATTAAATATACGCACGCATAGACCAATTCATGCATCATAGTTTCACACGGAGTTGGGGGTTTAGTTCCAAACCAAGTCAAGTACGGCGTGGTGGCGTGCTGAGTCGCGTTGCCGCCTCACAGCAAGTTCTTGGGTTCGCTTCCCGGCTCGGGTACATTTCTTTGTGGAGTGTGCGTATTGTCCCCATGTCTGCGTGGGATTTCGCTGGGCACTCCGGTGTCCTCCGACAGTCCAAAGACATTCTGTCTAGGTTAATTGTCCTAACTAAACTTCCCCCGGAGCCCAGAGATGTTGTAGCTTGCTTAACCGTCCTCGCTGGACAACTGTTAAAAAGAGCTACATAGCTCAACGGTTCCGTCCAGCTTAGGTAAAAAGTGACTGAAGTAAATACCTCTATAGAGATTGTCACAATGTTTTCTATAGGCGTTTAGGAAACCTGGCCGTGCAGATACAGTAGTACGAGCACTTGTCTCACAATCATACAGTTAAATAATAATCTAGCAGCTTACAGCCCCTTTGTCAATCCACTGCTGGCTGAATGCCTCCCTGTACCCTGTCGTTCACGCTGGTTGCTGCGGCTGCGCAGTGCGGGCTGACGACCGGCGTGCCCAGTGCCGGTTCGAATGTCACCCACCAGCTGATGCTAATCGTGGTCGGGAGAGGCCCAGTTCACAGAGGGTTGCGCTAATCACCTGCGCCACCGCTCCAGCGCATTATCATAAAGTTGCGAGTTGGAATGTTGCAGGTCGGCTTGGCCTATCATCCCTGCAAGGTCGGTAAAATCAGTACCGCTCTGTGGGACAGCAACGGTAGTTCAGGTTCACGTGTGTTCTCTTTAACCAGGTGAGAACTCAAGAGACCACGATAGCAGTCCCGTTTGCAAGAGTGACTTGGTTCACAAAAATGTCAGGTGGATAAAATAAAGCAGAGTATAGCCGTCATCTCAATGGAAATGTACAGATTGCAGCAATAACTTAGGACTGTCAATAAAATGAGTAATTGCTTGTTTGAGCGGGGAAAAGTTTTGACTTTTCTTGCCTAAACACTTTGAGAAACATAAACGTATACACGCACCAGCCTGATATCAAGTAGTGCTATATGTTGTTGATGTAACCCTTAACTAATTCAGTAATATTAATACAAACATTGATGGTAGGGGCTACTTATTTAAAAAATATTTGTACTCCAAAAAAACCATGAGGCTACAGAGACCTCTAAAATAACATTCTCACACCATTTATCACCACTTTTATGGTTGGATTCTGAACGCAACAACATAATTTAGATGCTATAATAATATTTAATATATTTTCTCCTGTACAGTGTTAATACTATGTTTTGGTTGTGTCTTTAAAACATCCTCTACCTGACAAACTCTGTACAGTATGTAAATAATAATTATCATTATATACCCAGCAACGCCTCACTTAGTCGCTGGCATGTTTTAAGAGGGTCTTGGATGTGGATATTTGGCCAATGGCATTAATGAGCAGTTCATGTGGGACGAAACCAGGGCACCCGGAGGGAGTCCGCATACACAGTACACTCTAAGCCCCGCACAGAGTGACTCAAGGTTCCATTGCTGTATCTGTTGGCCACCTCGCAGCCCAAGCTGAAAACACTCGATATTTCCAGACAGTCTCCAATCCAATTCCTGGCCAGGCTCAGTGCCGCTTAGCTTTCGAGGATGTGACAAGATTGGGTATGCTGTGGGTGATTTGGGCCTAGGCAATGTAATGTTTTCAAAACTTACGATGTCAAACACAAAATATTTTTAATGCACGTGTCAAATCGTTGCAGATGAATGATGGTTGGACTTATTTTCTCGCCAACAATAGGCCTTTGTGTGTCCCCTTGTAAAACAGGCTGTGTACTTAGTATGTACAGTGTATGTATATTGTAGCATAATCTGCACCAGCGTGTAAATATGTTCAAGAAAAATCAACCAGTGCACTCAATGAGTCACACATTCATATGTGTGGGAAATCATGTTCACTTCCTTATGTACACACGTAAAGTTTTGATCGCAAGATTATACAAAATGTAAATTCATACGAACGTATTTGATACTGTGTGTGTGTGACTTAATATCATGGCCTCAGCATGTGTTAACCACCCTTTATACATATGTACGCTCACACATACATGAAGGTTCTATCGGCCAGAGCTTCTCAACCTTTTGCACCTCAAGGCCCACTTGGCCCCCGTGGGTCTGGTCTCCACGGACCACTAGGTGGCACTCGCTGCCCACTGATGGGTCGGTTGAGAATGGCAGCTATAGACTGTTGGGCGCAAGTGCTGTTAGCGATCGCCTACTTGGGTCACCACAGCGTACTAAGGGGTCGTGAGCGATGCCAGCAGTGTGCCCCACTGCCTTTGCCCAGTGCTGACGCTTACACAGCTCAGCAGAAACTATCTTTAAGGCGAAGTTGACCTAGGGGAAGCCCGGTATTGGATCAGCCACGGCTTGCTTTTATGCACGTATTCATGTCTGGAATCGAGCTCGGGTCACTGGGTTCATTGTGCAAAGCGTCTGAACCACTGCGCCACCGCTCCACATTCGCACAAACACACGCTTATGTATGGAACGTGCGCTCTTTCAAATTTAGGAGCGAACATTACCTACAGATTGTATGAAAACATTCTGGCCCTAAAAGTCGTGTGTTGGAATGTGACTGAAAACAAACAAAATGTATTATTTCTTTCCACCAATTTGACCCTTTTCCTGCCAAAATAGGCAGAGACAGCCGTGCCTGCACGGTGCGAAGCGGACCTTCTGTGTGCGCAACCGTTACGTCAGGTGAAATCTTACGCTCACTCTTTTTCAGCGATTGTTTTTGAATAAAATGTACCGTATTGAATGCATTTTATTATCACCTTTAGTTTGAGAATCGCTCACTATAGCTGTTATTTCGGGATAGCCGTGTCGAATGTTCCTTCTATCTCCTCCGTGACTTTTCGCCTGCAACGTTGGAGGCATCATCAAGCGTTTCTGAAGGAGAGGGACGGACCACTCGACACGACAATGCCGAAAAAACAGCTTTGGAAATAAATTCTCATACATTCATCCGTGAAAACCTACATCAGTACACCTTCAGTTTAATGAAAATGGCGCGTAATGGATATTGTTGTACTTTAATCGATGAATTTATTTCACATCGTCGCAGGAATAAATTAAGTGATGTTCCGTCATCAAACATGCCATCACGTGCGACATCATCATCATCACAGCAACATGTGACATCACATCTATTGTGCTATGCATTTTTATAAGCGGCAACTTGCTTGGTTTTGACTTCATCTAGTTCTCAACAACAATAAGTTAAAGTTTAGAAATAAAAGACAGGATATGAAAGCCCCGGGGTGCGTGCCAGATGCTGAATTCAATGAAGGCAATCATGACATGTAAAATCCTCCCACTCTCCCCGTCGTAAGATTTCCACGAGTGTGCGCCTAATGGCATGTTTTTATAAAAGTGTATGTAAGCACATTCCAGCGAGAAGAAAAACATGCTTAAAAACAATGGGGGGACGAGCTGTCAATCTTTCGGGAGGCATTTTGCTCATTTGACCCCTGCAGTTGTTTAAAAGAGCCGGTTCATTTTAAAATCCAATTTTGATACTACGCTCCTTTAACGTGGACAGGCATGACGTTGATAAACATGTTATAGCAAGGGTTTTTAGAAATGCTGCTCAATGTATTATTGTTCGGCGTGCGTCCGTAGATAGCCCTCGTGTCGCGCAGTGCCTCTATGTGTGTAATCACTACAAACTACACACGGCAGAGCTTGAGTTGATAGTCGCAGCCCAGGCCTCTCTATTGTTCACAAACTAAGGTTATCGCGTTGTTATCTACTTCAACTAAAGTTACCGCTTAATTATTAATCTGATGATGCGTATTTACCCAGGCAAGCCTCACTGATTCCCATTTTTCAAGAGGGCCCTGCAAAGTTTACACAGTAGCGTAGCCATGATTGTTACGTACGATCCCAATTGTGTTAATTGCGGGTCATTTTTCAACTTTGTAGAGTGTGGACCATGACCCCGGCGCACAGTCGCCTACTTTTGCGAAAGCGTCACGGATCTTTGATGTCCGCTGTCAAGTAGGCAGTGCGTATCTTTACAGTGTACACACCCGCAATAATAACCAGAGTGGCCGCTCGAAGCGAACCGTGAACCTCTGCAATAAGCGGTGAACACGCTAGTGCTGGGCCGCATCACCGCCCTAAACTTGCATCCAGTCTATTTAGTACCAGCGAAACTTCGGTCTTTTTTTATGTCCAGGGTCATACAAAAATACGCTCGATAGAAAACATTTTCAAAATGTGATCCCTGTAAATCCGGTACTATTTTAAATATTCTATAACTGCAGTTAGTGTTTCTTCAGTGATGCTGTCCACAGCAGATGTGATTTCTACCTTCAATTGTTCAACCGTACGTGTATTAATCCTGTACACACCGGTAACCTACTCCCGAGTTTTACGTGATCTGACACCATATTAATTACTATAACTGGACTAGGTTAATAAATATAGGCAATTAAAACTAGAGCGTATTTTTGACGACCCTTTAGAGTGTAGATAAAACGAGCCGTGGGTCAGTGGTTTGCGTACTGTAGCCAACAACTTAAGTTGGATTCCGAGCAACGGTTAACATCAGCGGCGAGATATCTCTGAACAGGTTCTTGGCCCTGCTTTCCCCAACCCGCACTGACCAACGTGGTGAAGTATGGCCAAGTCAGCCACTACGACTGATGTAGCGTGGCCGAAGCCTTCATCCATCATTGGATTGACATGTGAATGTAAATTAGATTAAAAGGAATGTCTTCTACGACCACACTTTTTTTTATTTAGCATCTATGCAGTCAAACTGCGGTCAAGTATTTTATTTCTATCAAAGTAAAGCTACAAAAAACACATTTAAACACATTCATTCAATTAACGGTTAAACGGTGTAGACATGCATTACATGTCAAGTAATTTACGTGGTAATTGTTGGGAATGAACTAGAGTGCGTAGCTTGGGGAGTGCCATTGTGCATACAAACATTGTTATGAGATAATTAGTAACCTAATTTTGTTTGTTTACAAAAATGCAATTATTTTGCAAGAAATTAAATTAAAATAAATAAATGAGCCTAACGAGAAATAATTTGCGATTGTGGAGCGCAGAAGCACGCGAGCATGGTTGTGTAACTGCGCCAGGGTACGACTTTCTCACGGTCAATCCTGTGGGGGCACGGTGGCCTCACAGCGAGAAGCCCCCGAGTTCGATTCCAAGTTCGGGTGCCGCCTTTCTGTGTGAAGTGTACTCCCCGTGTCCGCGTGAGGTTTTGTTTCGGAGTCCGTAGAGGACGCAGTGTCCCGCACATTTGCCCGGCATTATGTCCCCTATATATTAAGATGTCATCACCCAAATAGTAAGGTGTGTTTATTAACCTTCCGTCCAGTGGAAGACGTGGGAACAGGCGTGAGACTTTTTTTTTCGCCCAACTTGTTGGTTTTTTATCCGATTCAAATTATCGATACACAGTAAAGTCATTGATGACGGCACTTAACACGATTGCCCAGCACTAAGTGCAAACAAATCTATTTGCACCCATTCCCTACGGCAGGTGTAGCACACCGCGGCCCGTGCACACCGGCCCGTGCAGCCCGATTCAAAGTAACGTTACAAACATGCGGTGGAGGTGGTTTTTGTAGTTCATTTGGGGTGCTTATGTCTGTTGTCGTGAACTCGTGTAAACAAACTAATAAATGGCTCGGGTCTGGCGAAACTTGAAAGCCATTTATGGACATCATGCGTGGAGCAAATGAAAGCCCTTCTGTTAAAACCTGCACATAAATTACTCGTGCAAGGGTAAAGCGATACACACGGTGTTCCGAATGAAGCAAAAATTGCCCAACATAGGGAATAGCCGAGATTGTGATACATTGTTGTCGTCATCGGTTTGACAGCCGCGTGCTGAATTATGATGAAGGATATGCACCTTCACCTCCGGTAGGACAGAGTTCAACATTTCTGGTGCAATGTTTTTCGTGGACCGTTTTGTTTCCGTGCTACCTTAACGTTGCCTTATCTCCGTGGCCTGCGCTGGTATGGTCTGCCCCGCCTGGTATGTTATATTGTTAATAAACAAAGGCCCGTGTTAAATGACCGTAGTTCCTGTTAAATACAGTAGAAAACCCGTCTAATCCGTGGCCTCATAATCCTCAGCTTGATTGTCGCCGCGGCCTGTATGATTCGCTCCACTTTGTCGCGCCCCCCTGTTCTTTCTATTATTCGCGGTTATCCGTGTTTTACCCATTGCAGAATGGCTTCCTATTCAAAGACACGCTGCCTAGGTTAATTGTCCTGACTAAATTGCCACCCGGTGCCCTGAGCGGTTGTAACTTGCTCACCCTTCCCGCTTGTCAACTGTTAAAAAGGGCTACATAGCTCAACGGTTTCTTTCAGCTTCAGTAAAAACTGACTGGCTGACACAACGCAACTAAAGTTTAACATAAAGTTTAAATACAATTGACTGGCTATATCTGCGACGTTTGCTTTCGCAGATAAGTGGAGTCACTTGCAAATTCATATCATCTGCAATTAGGTGAGATTTGTATTCATGGATAAGTCGAGTGAACTCGTGAATGACCCCGAGGAGAATGGGATCTGCGATGTTCAACCCCGCATCCCCACGGATAAGAGTTCTGCTGTACCATTAGGATTATGTGTTTTGGGGTGGGTGGGTGCATGGTGTGGGTGGAATCGGCAGGTCATTCCAATATAAATAAATTAGTTAATGAGTCCTTGGAGAATAAGCACCTTGGTGCTGAGCATGAGTTAGTGATGTGGCACAATAGGAATGTGAGCCACGCAGGGCGCACCGAGTTGCATAACCTGAGCGTAGGCGCTAACCTGGACACTCGTGGTGGCAGCGCTGGCAGCTGTCGCTTATTTCACGGTTAGTGGCATCGTCTGTGTTGACGGGGAGGAGATGTGGTGTTCGGTGCTGCATGGGGAAAGTTGTAATTGAGAACAATTTTGTGGTAATGAAACAACATCAAATCTTGTCCGTGACAAGGACATTGTGTTTAATGTGCAGTTGTGTGAGCCGCTTATAACCAAATCACGCGCAATAGGGCAGATATCATATCTCCGATGCTAAGCAGGGTTGAGCATGTATAGTGCTTGGATAGGCGATAACCGTGCTGTAAATATTGGTGCAAAAAGCATTGTGGGCACTAGAGGAAATAGCAGAAAATAAATGTTGTTCTGCACTTCTACACACACCCCCTCCAATTCACCAGCTAGTCTAGCAGTGTCCTCAAACAATCCCAACGACCAACGCAGTGTGGGGACGCCTTAATCCAGCAGTAGAGTTACCTAAACGGGCTGCACGAAATGTGCAAATGAATGGGAAAAGCCAACTTAAACATGTTATGGCTGGGCCAGTGGAAAAAAACAAAAAGAGGTTGCTGCTTAAATATTAATGTAATTATAACGAATTTCACATTAAATACAAAACACATTTAGTACAAAAGAACATAATGTAAACATTAGCTTTGAATTGAATACAGATAGGTAAAATGTGTACGTTTACTAAATGTGCTTGCATTTAATTTCTGTAACCACACTCATTTAGGAATTGAGCTATTGTGAGGGGTGTTTATTGTTTGCAACACAGGTGTGGAGAATTTTAACTGCCGAGCTTAATTTCCCGCAAATGGTACTGCAGAACCTGTACCATCGAGTTTTCAGCAATAATTAATCACGGAATATATCAAGTGGTCATGGGAATTAAATACTAATGACATCATGGCCAGTGGGCTAACCGTTAGATTTCAGTCCATCTATCATTTAAATCAACACAACACAAAACAGATATTGTACTGATGTAGGATTTCACAGCTCGATTCATGATGGTTGCTCTGCATAGCTGTTCTTTTGGGATAGCTGTGTCGAGCACTTTCCTTCTCTCCCTCGCAACATTTTGCCTCCTACGTTGGAAGCCTGACGATGCTTTGAAGCAGCAACCATCAAAACAAATATTGTCCAAATTTACTACTTCTAACACGCACAATATTCGTTCATTATTGAAGGTATTCGTTCAAAGAGGAACCTGCAAAGAGATGGGGGTATGCAGCTAAGTGGTCAGCCGGCGCCAACCCACCAGACAATACATCCCTACATATTACGATGTTATCAGCCAATGAATTAGTGTTTTCTTTAGTTGTGGGAAGAAACTGGAGAACCCGGAGGAAACCCATGCAGAATAGGGGGAGAAAACACTCCACACTGAAAGGGGGGGCTCAAGGCGGGAGTCGAACTGCCTCGGGCAGGACATTCTTTCTGTGAGGCACAGATGTTACCACTGCGCCACCCTGCCGCCGAAAGTGACGAAAATATTTCCAACGTCAGAGTTAAGTGCTAACCGAATTCTATTCCAATGAACAATCAGAGGCCATGCAGTGTTGCACGGTCTCTTGAGTACCGTTGACATAAAGGCCTTAATGAGTATTCGTCATGAACTGTGGAAGTAATTCACGGCCCACTTAGAAAGCTGAGATTCGTCATCTGGTGAGTAGTTTTTGTTCTACCATCCTGAAATAGCGGTGCGTAAGAGTTTAACATTTTTTTGAGCAACAGGATGATTTTATAAATTAACAGCAGACTACATGCAAAATTCATGCATGTAGTTGGCAACGGAAGCACTGGCATTTGTACGAAGATGAGAGAGAGACCCGACGCTGATGTGTACCGTCTCCAATTAGGCGATAGCTCGCGATGGCAACGCGTACGCGCCACCGTTCTCCAGTTAAAGCGGCAAAATATATCATCAAAAGCGCGATCATAAATAAAATAAGGCGCTGACATTCGTTTACGCTTGAACTTTTGCTGCGAGAGGCGTTATTTGTTTCCTTATGGGTGGCCGGTGGAAATGCCAGAATTATTGAGAGAGAGGCAAAAATGCTCCGCGTTCATTTTGGGGGCAGCGGTGTTTATCGGCACGTGCTTGTCCCGTTTTAGCCGGAGCAGCGCTCATTAGCGCATGCAGCGAGCACGCAGCGAGCATGCAGCACGCACCGCGGAGCCGTTCGCGAATCTCTGAACTCGAGCATCTGATACTTTTCAGCCATTGTTCTTTTCCCGTGGGGATGGGATGTGTCATTGCCTTTTATGTTTAATGCAGAGCTAATAAAACACGAAGCTATGGTTATTTTTGGAATTGAGCTAAGTATGGAATCGGGTGTGTACTACCTGCTCTCTGACATATGGCGCAGAAAAACACGGTCGTTAAGGAAAACTATCGGACAAGAGCGGCGCGGAGAGACCAGTGCTCAGAATGAAAGGGGGACTCGTGGGTTGAGGAACGCGAGGAGGTCAACGATATCTTACAAACTTGTTAAGACAAGCGAGGCTTGGCCAGGACGTGTCCCTCGAAGGGATGATCAACGATGGTCAAGAGTAATAACGCGTCCGAGACGACGTACACCGCGCTACACCATCGCACTATCGGTACCGGATTAATCCTCTAGAGGGTCGCAGGGGGTCGGAGCCGATCCCAGCAAACACAGGGCGCAAGGCAGGGCTATACCCAGGATGGGATGACAGTCCATTGTAGGGCACCAGGGCAATTTATTCAAGCCAATTAACCTGGACAGCAAGTCTATGCGCTGTGGGAGGAAATCACCGTACCGGTGAAAACCCATGTGGACACGTGGAGAACATGCAAACGCCGCACTGAAAGGCATTCAAGACGGGATTCGATCCCGGGACCGTCTTTCTGTGAGGCAGCAGTACTACTCACTGCGCCACCGTGCTACCCACCGCACTGGATGGAATCATTAAATCAGTTCATGTGCAGGTGCAAGGTGGATTACCACGTCACAGGATCATGAGAGGGGGTGGCGGCATGGGAAGATTTTCCATCCAGCAGTCAATCTAATATAATAATAGCATTTATAGCATTTATAGAGCGCCTTTCACCCGAGGGTCACAAAGCGCTGCACAAGGGCCGCGGAGAGAACGGCAATCTACAATTGTCAATTATGGCGATACAATTATCCAGAGGATTATCCATCCATCCATCGTCAGAAACCGCTCAATCCTGTACAGGGTCGTGGTGAGCCGGAGCCTATCCTGGCAGACACAGGGTGCAAGGCAGGGCCATACCCATGATGGGACGCCAGTCCATCACAGGGCACCGGGGGCAATATAGTCCGCAGGCCAATGTAGTTTGTTGTGGTGTATACTGTTGTAAACCATGTCAGACTTCTGCAGTGGTTAAGCAAAGCTGTCTTTTGTGTTATGAAGCTGCAGTAGTATGACAGATTAATTGACCCTGATACCACGTGTTTCACTCCTCCATATGCGTGCTAGATGGTCACAGCCGACACATCAAAAAATGTGATGCAGCACTTCAGTAAAGAAACGAAATTTATATTGTAAAGTAATCATCATTCATTGTCAGAAACCGCTAAATCCTGTGCAGGGTTGCGGTGAGCAGGAGCCTATCTCGGCCCAAGGCAAGGCTATAGCCAGGATGGGACGCAAGTCCATCACATGGCACAAGGGGAAATTTAGTCAGCAGGCCAATTAACCTATGGAGCAGCATGTCTTTGGACTATGGGAGGAAACCGGGGTGCCCGGTGAAAACCCACACGGACACGGGGAGAACACGCAAACTCCACCCAGAAAGGCACCCGAGCCGTGATTCGAACCCGGAACCTTCTTGCTGTGAGGCGGCAGCGCTACTCACCGCCCCAACGTGCCGCCCGGGAACATAATCTCCTTTGCTTATTTCAATTGAATTCACGGCCCTTTTTAGGAGATATTTTTAGAGGCTGTTAACAACATCTTGTTTCTATGGGAAAGGTAAAATGAGCAATTAAGGCGTAAAAAATTGCCCTTTTGTAAATTCATTCGTTATGATTTAAGGTGTGATTCCATTCATTGATCCTGTTATTACTTTACGGTGACGTTAGTAGCCTCTAGTGACTGGGGGCTGTCACATGAACCCATTCTGTATAACGTGCATCCGTCCAAGTTTATCGTTACAAACACAATATGATGCAATGTTTCACGATCATAATAATCAAGATTAATTGATGATCGATGCATTAATTACACCCGTATTAATAATATAGTGCAAGCCCTGCCATTATTCATTTGTGTTATTTGTTGGTAACTTTCTAAATTATTGCCTTTTTTCACATTTGACTTTGATCATAGGTCACAGGCGCAATGCGCATACATTTTCTGAAATGTCATGATGTCTCACTGTGCTTTGACATGACATTTATTCACAGTTAATTCACTCAGTTTGACGAAATTGTCACAACCGGAACAAATATTGGAAAGCGGTCGGTTTATATAACTGTCCGTCGGTGTAGAGAAATTTTACGTGCACTGCAGCTTTTCGAGCTTTTTAAGAGAGTTTAATCACCCAAATCCCCAACAACAACATCCAACAATAATCAAATAACATTCCAACGATACTTAAGCATAACAATCACAGGTGTCCCGACAGCATTATTGAGACAGGAAGGAAACGCATCACACAGGTTTCACAATCGGAGAATTTCTGTCTCACAGGAGCACCGTTAACAGGGTACATTTTTCTGTAGGTGGCGGCACGGTTGTTTCCGATCTCACCACCACCACCTCATCAGTTTTACACACTTGCACAATGTACTGATGTAGGTTTTCACGACTTGATTTATGAGAATTGCTCTCCATAGCTGTTCTTTCAGGATAGCCGTGTCGAGTGTTCCTTCTCTGTCCTTTGCGACGATTGGTCTCCCACGGTGGAGGCATGGTCAGACTAATGCGTCTCATTTTCATACACCCAACCGTGAAAACCGACATCAATGCACTTTATTAGTCTACCGGTAAGTATATTCACTGTAATGCGGTCAGATCACGTTACGCCTGATTTACTCAGGCTTTGCTTGACAACATGCCCATGAATGCTGCCAGCTTGCTTTGGAATAAACAACACTGCGTCTGCTCCGTCACTCCGGCATGATGAGGATCATTTTTCGTGCCTGTTCTCATATTTAAAACCCGTATTATCCCCTCTCCTCTAAATGGAGCTTGGGCAACAAATCCCGTTTTTATTTTCAATTGCCCGTTTCAACGTATCCGCCATTCTCAACCGGTGGGTTGCACCCATCAGTGGGCCACGAGTGCCACCTAGTGGACCGTGGAGACCCAAGTGGGCCTTGAGGTGCAAAAGGTCGAGAACCCCTGCATTACATCACTATGTTGCATAGTTCCGTGTTGACTCTGCAGAGATGTCCACTTTGGGGTTATCTGCTGGTCAATCAACATGCCATAAAATTAAATAACCGTTTGACCCCCAGCAATGAGAGTTCAATTTTTTTAAATCTTACATCACATTTTTGGCAGAGAAATCACCAGGAATGCACCCGGTGTCGTCAGATCTAGGAAGCTTTGCAGGGCTGAGCCTGGACAGTGTTTGGATCGATGACCAATCCGCGCAAACATGTTGTCATAGTTGGCTGTGGGGCTATGAGTTAGGCAGGCCTATGTGGGGGGCAGGAGAGGGAAGGCCCGTAATATTCATTCCTGTACTGTAATTCTGTGCTCCCAGATCTCAGCTCCGTGTCTCACTCTGAGCAGTACCGTAGAAAGACCACCTACATTGTGGAGTCAGAAAATCTCGGTCTTTGTTTACCATCCGTGCCTCGGTATCCGTGCTTCGTCCATGATCAGGCGTGGAATTTGCCAGCGTTATAAATTGTATTATCATTAGTAAACTTAAAACCCACCTTGTTAACATCGCCTACCGTGAAACGTGAGCTGATTATGTCCGGCGCCATTGCGGAGCGTTACTAATATAGTGCGTTATGAGTACTCTTGTTTATTATTATGATTACTATATGGTCAAATAACTCCCACGACCCGTATGGCGTCGTGGCTCTGCATGGGGGAGGCCCCCATCCTGCAGTGCGCCGACCAAAGCGCCGCACATCTAGGTTTGCTCGGTTCCATCAGTGCAGTTCATGTAGAGTGCGGTCCAGATGTCTTGCAACCCCCAATTTCATAGTTTTTCGGTTTGTGATTTTTCATGGGCCCATATGCTCACTACAGGCCGTTCTTCAATAGTGGCAGCCATCTGACAACAATAGGTAAGGGTTATCTAAAAAATAAATGAAAAACATGTTACTTGTCAATTAAATGGGGGACACACGACTTCTGGACCACCCTATACAGATGTAGGTCTCCACGGCTCGATGTATGAGAATTGCTCTCAAGAGCTGCTCTTTTGTGGTAGCTGTGTCGAGACACCTGATGTTTCTGACGTGGGAGGCAAAACTTCAGAAAGGATAGAGGAACACTCGACATGGCTACCCCCAAAGAGCAATGCTCAGTTCACGTACAGTTAGTGTAAATTCTTGAATTTGCAAATCTCCGATAGTGTTGAAAGGGAGCTTCCGTGCTAATGAAAACCTTAAGCCTATCATAATAGGTTATCGGTCGTAACCATGCATTTTAAACTAATTTGTAGGCGTGGGCGGAATTGTAGGTCAATTTAAGGGCTGTTTTAAAAGTGATTAGCCCGTATGTAAAATCCACATTATATCCACGAATGCTCAAAGCTACATTTAACGTCTATTTAAAAGCTGTGAAGCATTAGTTTGACTTAGCCTGTTAAGCATGCGATAATTAGGCATTCTGGCACTTGTTCGTTATGGTATTTGACCACGGTAATAAGTGCTAATCAATAGACGACTTCAGTGCCAAATGGAGCAACTCGTATGTACGGTGCAGCGTCGAATATAGAGAGGTTCCGCAGATGCAGGAGGTGGGTGTTGTGGTACCCCTTTTTTCTCTGTGTGCACTAGTTGCTATAGAACAGTTTGAGCTTTTGAACAAATCAGTCACATTAATAATAATGTATTACATTTATAGAGCACCTTTCAACAGGAGGTCCGAAAGTGCAGAGATGTGGGAAGGGAGGCAACCATGCTGCCAGCCGGCGTCAAGCCACCAGATGCTGCGTGCGATATATTATGATGCCATCGACCAATTAATGGATGTCTTTTTTTAGTTGTGGGAAGAAACCGGAGAACCAGGAGGAAACCCACGCAGAGCATGGGGAGAACACACAAACTCCGCACAGAAAGGCGCCGAGGTGGGAATTGAACTGCCACGAGCAGAACTTTCTTTGCGTGAGGCGGACATGTTGCTACTGTGCCACCCTGCCACCCCATTAACGGTTGTTGCTGTTGAGCATGTCTGTGTAGTTGTCAACAACTATGGGTGGTATTGATGCGTCAATTCATTGATCATTATCGATTGTCTGAGCCCATGGTACATGCATCAAATCACACGTGTGATAATCAATGCGCTTCGATTTTGTATATGTTGTGCATAGTGGGTTTTACGTGACCCCAGGCGTGTAGCCGCTAGGGGCTGTTGCTTTCACCAAAATGTTAAGAATCGATTCCGGAATCAATTCTTGACCCTGAATCATGAGAACGTATCATACCTGGCAGAGGATCATTCGTCACTATCCTATCCGAAATCCATATCCCTCCATCTCCATTCACAATCTCTCTTCTGACCATCCCGCCTGCCTGCCAGCCAGCAAAACTTTGTATAACAATTCGATCGAAACAAATGCATGCTAATGTTACATTAAGGCTCATGGAGTGAACCAAACTACAAACAATATAAATGTTACAATTAGTTTATGGGCTGCCAATGTGTTTGTATAGACTTATAAGGGTTTTTTTTAGTTTTTGAAAAGCTGAAGATTCTGTATTTATATAACGCAATATTAAATAGACGCTCAATCTTAACTTTCCAATTAATGCGGTGTGTACTGTATTACGGCCCTGTAATAATTACATTATGCATGATGCATTGTGTGGACTTAAATCCTGAAGGTCAGACTTGCTACAAGATTACGAAACGGATGAAATCATTACGCGGTTACACAATGCAAATCATTTGCTTCCCACTGGTAATGCTTGCCGTATTATAGCACTTTAATGAGTTAAAAGGGGGTCAAGGTAGAAGCGTTCACGTCGCGATCCCTGTCAGGTAATACTTGGTGTTGCCTGCGAATTCTACCAAACACTTCGAAGCCGAGCTGAAAGACAACGATGTCCAGAAGCTGATCATCGTGCTTCGAAGAATCGCAAAGAAAGAAGAAGAATGAGTTAAACCTGCGCAATGAAACAATGTTGCTCTCAAGTGCCTCCACTCATCCCCCATGGCTCCCCTGGAATTAAAGGTAAGGGTGCGGCCCCACAATTGCTTCCTCGCGCCGCTGCGGGAGGAAGAAGGGCCTTCGCTAGAGAGATCTGGAGAGTGTTTGGCCCAAGCCTTCCATGCTGGCCAGGCGTCTTGGAAGTACGGTTGCCACCTGTGTTGTATTTTTTTCTTCTTAGGATCGTCCTCCTGTTTGAGGCACCGTTTCTGGGAAATGTGTACATTTTCACGGATCAAGTCATTCAAATTATGGGATGTTGCCAGTTACACGTACAGTCCTCAGTCTCTCTCTCTTATTCTATTACCCCCACGATTTGTCCCAGTATTTCAATACCTTTGCAGTATTTCAATACCGTTGCACATTGTATTGACGATACCTCCAACGTGATAGACGAAACATCTCGAAGGAGAGAGGAGGCACGCTCGGGACGCCTATCCCAAAAGAGCAGCTCTCAAGAGCAATTCTCCTTGCACATTGTTTCAGCTGCCGCAATCGCAAATCCAGGGTGCTAATCCATGACGCCACGTTACCGTCTCTCCTGGAATAGAACAAGGAAATCGATGCTTCCTGAAGTTAAGAACCTGGTGACCAGATACTGTGCATACAGAGGCGTTACGTTTATGGCTTTGCTCAAAATCAAAGCTGTTTTCACGAGCATCCAAGGCCACTATTCTCAACCGGTGGGTTGCGACCCATCGGTTGGCGGCGAGCACCACCTAGCGGTCCGTGGAGACCATACTCAAGTGGGCCAAGTGGGCCTTGGGGTGCAAGAAGGTTGAGAACCCCTGATCTAAGGGCTTCCTGCAGTGCAGCCGGTTTGTTCTTCATGAGTACCAGCGGTTGGGCAGGGCTTTTTTTATTTAATTGCGTAAGTGGGTCGGCATGCGTGCTGCAGGTGGCCGGAGACGGATTCTGTTTGGGCCCCAATTGTGCGGCGGCGCACTAATTAAGTCGGCGGTAACTTTGCACTGCTGCCTAATTGAAGTGAAAGGGTGACTGTGGTTGTTGGGGTGCGTGGTGTATTTTAATTGGGCGTGTGTGTGTGTGCGGGTGCTAGTGCCAGCACTTCTAAGCAATGGGTTGCTCCGAAGAATTCGCTGATTGACCACGGGATGAGGTTTAAGCACGCGAGCGTAACTCGTTTGCACATTTCTTGTTCAGCAGGTACATTACCAGGCTAGCTCATTGATGTATTTCTGGGTTATAGCAAAACCGTCGGACTTTGTGCGGAACACCTGGCAGCACAGCCTGAAGCACATGAGAGAGCTGTACTTTTCAGCATAACAGGTCAGGTCACCATAATTTGTTTGATCAGGTGAGAACTCAAGAGACTAGCTTGATTTGCAAGAGTGAGCTGGGCCATCAAAATGACTAAAGCAAATATAAATAAAGCAATTCAGTAAATAGAGAAACATTGGAAAGATACGAAGTCTAAGTAGAGTATATTGACCGACTGTTCAGTTGTGGTTAGGTCCTGGTGAGTTAGGAGGAAACCCTGTCTGCTTGTACTTTTGTATAATTCAAAGTACTAGCAGAATACCCGCCCTATGGGTGATCTTGTTACAAGCAACTAACACGTTCTTCTGACATCAGAATATAGGCGGAAGAGTGCTGAAGAGGGCTTATAATAGTGCAAAAGTTGGACATTAAAGCTGAAATAGTGTTAAAGTTTCAAAAGAGTAATCAATAAGTCGGAAGTAAAGCTGAAATTAGACAAAAGCGTTGGCGTTGGACATACATAAACAAACTATCTCCATTACATATACATGTATATACAGCTGTGCACTTGCTCCACGTTTGAAGTAAGTAAACCTAGTGTGCAAACATTCAGCGGTTAACTTGCCGTAACCGCATATTTTATTGTGCGTTTCTAGCCGTACTTGGTGTGCCTCGTCTAATTAAGTTCAAAGTTTCCCACTGCTCAACAGAGGAACTGGAGAACTGCTCATGTGTCTGTTGTGTTTAGACAATTTTTAAAATTCCACGTTCTTAAGAGAGCTGATCTCGTTTATAGATACTCCGCTCAAATAATAGGGAGACTTCGGGACAACAACATCATACTCTCAACATGTTTTTCACCGATTTCAATTCACTTGTTAAATATTTTAACAGTCTCCCGATACACGCTGTCAAACACAGCTGGTCCGATTTCATTACAACATTCAACGATGCGTCAGCTCAGGCCATTGACATCTAAGCCATAGAGAGTCATTGGAAATTCGTGGGATATTTATAAATGGGTTGCCCTGTATTATTGGAAAATTTCAATTATCCAGCCCTTCTGGAACATCACTAAAATGTACATAAATTGCTCGGTGACATGCATCTACAGTGTAACTACTTTAATAAGTACCTACCTAGTAGGCAATCTCTACGAGGCAATTGACTGTCCATACTAAAGTACTCATCTTTATTGGGATAACTCTGAGTCAGCCCTGTTAAAGTATAACCCAGGTTTACGTCAGTCAGTTATCCAGTCACGATCATCGTTGTCTATGAGGTACATACCCATTATTAAACCCCCCTTTTAGTCAATTGGCTCTCGACACTAAAGCTTCACACACACACATGTGAGGCACGAAAGGCAGCCTCGTCCTCACCCAGCGACAGCGCTACAGCAAAGAGGAAATTGTCCACACAGCGGTGTCTACCAGCACACCCAATTAGTGAATGATCAATACGTCTCCCCATACATGGTGGCACAGTGGTAACACTTGTGTCACACAGCAAGAAGGTCCTGGGGTTGATTCCCGACTCAAGTGTTTTTCATGGATTTCCTCCAAATTCTCCAGTTCCCTCCCAAAGCAAAGACAAATCTCATACAATGTAACTGTTATTGGCCAAAAAACATCCCAATGCTGAAACTTTACCTGAAAGTTATTCATTTGGAATTAGCCATAGCAACATTGTCCCCTACTCCAAAAAACGTTGTAGGCCTCTCATGAAAAAAGGTGAAACTCACTAAGGCTTTCCTGGGTAAACAAACGTAATAATGATAAACTGTTTAAAATTAAGTGGTGTCTAGGGAAGTAATTCATAACTAATTGCTAATGGATTTGAATAGATAATCTTGTGAATATTGTGCAATTTGGAAGTGAAAATACAGTGAAAAGGTTTTTAAATTGTTTATTAATTAACGGTGGCAGACTAAAAAGAGTGTCTTGAAACTACATTCTGTCTGTCTCCATGTGTTTCAGTTTTCCGTATTTAAAAACTAGCATTTGCATGAAGCATAGTTAATGTGATGATTTATGTTGCTATTAAAAAGGTTTCTTATCAAGTTGAAAAAAAGATGCTACTGAAAGCTTCAAAGGACATTGTGTTTCCTGGACAGGATACTGACCGATAAATATTTGGAATAGAATTTGTGAAAAGCCAAAATCCACACTGTCAATTTCAACATAATTTCCCGCTAAATTACAACGGAAAATAACAACCGAGAATTTGTAACTAGTATCCACAAAACTGATGCAGAGCTGGTAAATGGCTTAAATGGTTTATATTTTGTTAAGAAAACAACTGAGTAGACAGCACATTTAACTTGAACTGATGTACCGGTGTTTACACTCTGAATGTGGCATGATGACGCTCATTTACCAACAAATAATCCAGTGGCAAACTGATGCTAAATTGCTCAAACGGACGATTCGCGAGTGCATGATGGTGCATCAAAGAGACGCATAGTTCTGACAAATATTCACGTGACAGGAAGCAAACTTGCAAGGTCGTCAGGAAAATCCGATGAGGGGTCAGCATGTGACATTGTGTCTGTTACAGAGTTTATCAGGCGGTAAGTAAGGACAGCTCTCTGAAGGGTTTTTGGTTTGTACCCCATGTTGTTTGGGCATGATGTCTGACATTTCGCTCCACATGCTGGGGGCTTCTTCATTCTTTAAGTTCCCGGAGAAGCTCCCAGCACATGCAGCGAAATGTCAGACATTGCCGTAGAACACACCGTAGATGAATCAAAAAAATGCATAGGGAAGTTATACAGCACAGAGCGCAAAAAACTCGACGCTCTAGCATTACCAAATTATGTTCCTATGTTAAATACAATTAAACTGCATTTCCAAAGTTGCGTATGCATTATGATAATATGTATAACATTATAATAATTTAAATTTATCGAGCACCTAATTACAGGGGCATTTCAAGGCGCTTCACAAGGCATGTGCAAACAGCATAACAACAAAATTATAAAGAAAAATAATAACAATAATAATAGACGTGAGTAGGAGTGATAATGTAGAACAAAGCAGATATTTGACGGACAGCTCTTTGAGATGAGACCTGTAGCTGCAGTGTGTTTATTGCACCCGGTTGAAAGGTGCGCTTTATGGGCCCCCTTTGCTTGTATGGTCCAAGGGTGAGATGAAGGCGCAGGTGGCAGTAAAACACTTGAAAGGATTAACACTTCCTTATTGCGCCCCATAGCATTTATTATCACAGCATCTCTGAAATTATTGTTTATTAGAAACGCTTTGCTATTTATATTCTGCCGGCTTTCAGTCCGGGTACAGTTTGCCATCTCTTGTGGGCATTTTCTACTGTATGCAGTGTCACAAATTATTTTGATAAGCAGCTATCCAGTTAGTTATAATAGTTAAACGGTTAGTTTTAGTAGTAGGCAAACATGTCATTAAATACTAACAGAGATGTTTACAGCCATTTGTCAAGCCACTGCTGGATGAAGACTTCACCATATCGTGTTGCTCATTGGGGTTGCTTGACCAAACTTCACCACACTCGTCAGAGTGTGGGTTGGTGAAGAGGTCGATGTCTAGGACCGGTTCAGATATCGGTCTCCACTGATGTTGGCTGTGGCTAGGAATCAAACTCAGGTCACCGCGTTCACAGCGCAGTGCGATAGTGACTAACATTTGTGATTGCTTTAAGGGAGACTGGCAGGGATGAAACGAGTACGGATTTTTACTCTTTCACTCGCCTAGAACACCGAGCACTTTATGACCTCCCTCTGGACTTTATCGAGGCCCCTTAATGATGCCCATAGAACCTTGGCTGGAATTGGGGACTTGGTTCGTAGAAATGAAAATATCTGATAATAGTCAATACGATATTATTGAATCATGCAAATAACTTGCCAAGTTAAACATTTCAGCAACGGTGAAATATGGCATAAACAAAAGTTATAAATCGCCTCCCAATTATTTGTTTCATTGCCCTTAGCTCAGAAATAAACGTGATTACCTACATGAATACATGAGTGCAATACTCTAATATACTGATGTAGGTTTTCACGGCTCACTGCATGATGGTTGCTTTACAAAGCTGTTCTTTCAGGATGGCCGTGTCGAGTACTCCCATGTCGAGAGAGAGGGACTGCTCGACACAGCTATCCCGAGAGAACAGCTTTGAAAAGCAACCATGAATACTCAAATAATATGTGTGACGTTAATGAAGTAACGTAATGTAATATTTATTCATCAGCTATTTCTTCTGAACACTGCGTCTTACGCTGCTTCATAGTGGATTTAATGAAATTCCCTCCAATGAGCAGATCGATGCTGTTGCTGTTCTTAACCTCTAACTTCCCACTGTTGGGCAAAGGGCTTCTCCCGTTTTATTCCTTCCTTCCCTTCATTGTTATTGTCTAGTTAGGGCGTCCGAAATTATTTTATTTCATCTCGCTGTTGCCATCTTCTTTTCGGCTGTCTTCCCTCCACCGCTTTTTTTTTCTTTGTATGCAGTCCGCGGTTAATTTTGGCAATGGAGATTGATATCGCGGTTTAAATATTTATGTCAAATTTCACCAGCTGTACGTGGCTTTTTTCCTTTTCCCCGTGAACGTTTTTTCTCTCTAAAAGAACCTACGCAGATTTGGCGCGCGTGTGTAAGAGTGCCCCTCGGGGTGGTTGCAGTCGGTTTCAGAAGGAGCGGCTTGAGAAAAATATAAAACACTCCCGTTGTTTAAAGGTCACGCTCGCATACAAAATGCCAGCGTGCCGGTGCTGAGGAGTGCGGATTAATGTTTAGCAAGTTGATGGGTTTCTGTTAGCGTAATGGGAATCACACGGGCTCTCGGTACCATTACAGCGAGTGGATCATTTACTGAACTTCATTTTCCTCGTATAATTCCTAAGGGCAGTGTTGGGCAACACCACCCTTATCCAATCCCTGCGTTACACGCACAGGCCTTTTGTTACCCCACCGCTGAGTGGGGGTCTCTGGCACTGAGCAGGTCACGGAGGTTATTTGACCATACTTCCCACCGCCCTTATGATGGGTGTAGGTTAGCGAAGTCGGGGGTAACTATTCCAGCAACCACCACGATCACTAATTGAAGTGAATATTTCCACCCTGAGCAGTATGCATATTCGTGTTATATAACGAAGTTGTGACATTTATTTAGTAATGCCAATTATGGGCCCAGGGTAAGCCTCACTGAGTCTCAGGACTATTTTTCAGGATGTTTGTCCCATTCGGTTTGTGAATGGCACAGGGAGGAAAGCAGAGAACCCAGAAAACACCCACACCTGGGTTTCCTCCGCCTTCTCCGGTTTCTGCCCACAGATAAAAAAGAACACTCGTTAATGAATTGGCCGATAACATCATAATGTATAGGACGCAGTGTCTGGCAAATGTTGGCAGCCGGCTGGCTGCATGGCTGCCTTTTCCCTGCCTGTGGTTTCCTCGTGCCTCCGTATCCATGTCTCGTCCATGACCAGTCGTGGAATTTGCGCGTTACAAATGGTATTATTCGTATTATACATGAGGAGTAACCCCTAACACGGCCATCTCCGAGTAACCACCTTAGCCCCAGGAATACCACACCTACCAAACCCATATATTGTCCTGGCTTGATTCTGAGCGTATGTTGTAGGGATTTACATAAACTAAGTAAAGATGTTACGAGACGGACTCTACAAACGATCGAATACAGACTATTGATGCTGAACGTCTGAATAATCTATTTGTATTGCCGAATCGATTCGTTGGTTCACACCCGATTAAAACGGTAAAAGTAACGTCATCGTATGTAGGTGTTTTAACTGCTCGCTTGCGCGCCTTGTTTGTCCGCTGTGTGCATGGTTTTAAATATAGCAGGAAGCTTCACAGCAGCAATGTTTACATACGAGCAGTAAAGTTTTTAAATTTTAAATTAAAAAATATTAGCTCTTTACTGCCGTTTCTTCCTAGCCCGCTTGACAATTTAAGTTGGTGCTCAGCAACTGTGAATTGAAAAACTATCCGAACTCTTAGGCATTGGAGGTGAGATCTAGAGCTGTCTGGTTGAAAGCGAGGCAGCTTCCCTTGAGACACAGAGTCGATATTGCGTGGCATTCACTTTTCAAAGAAAATTCCAAGTTTGTCAATAACCATCATTGTTTTTATATAGCGTCATTCATGCAAATTGAATCTCAAAACGGATTACATTTTAGCCCACCACACCAACATTTTACAATCCAGCAACCACACATCATAAACAAAACACGAGGAAGATCCCGGGTTGGGTGGGTGTGTAGGCTGGTGAGTGGGCGAGAGAGTGGGTGGTGAGGTTGGCGGAGCAAGAAGTGTCGCATGCGAGTGGGAGGGTGAGTGGGTGAGAGAGTGGGTGAGTGAGGTGGGCAGAGCAACAGGTGTCCCGTTAATTTAACTCGAAGGCTTTCATGACCAGTGTCCCGTTGTCAGTCTCTGCAGCGACTCTCTGCCCTAGTGGAGCACTACCGCGCGACCAGGTGGAGGTTGAGCTGCTGACTCGGGTGCGAAGTGGGTTCAGAGTTTTCCATGTGGTCCGTCCCGTGATAGCTCCCGTCAGTCAGTCAGATTTTATTTTAGCTGGAAGGAACCGTTGAGCTAGGCAAGCTCTTTTTAACAGTTGTTTTGTGGGGAGGGGTAAGCAAGTTACAACTTTTCATGGCACCGGGGGCAATATCGTCAGGACAATTAACCTTTGGACTAGAGTGCCCAGCGAAAATCCATGCAGACATGGGGAGAACATGCAAACTCCGCACAGAAAGGCACCCGAGTCGGGACTCGAACCCTGGGCCTTCTTACTGTGAGGCGGCAGCACTACTAACTGTGCCACCGTGCTGTTGGGCGTTGTTGACCCGCCTTGATGCCGATACTGATCTCAGCTATAAGCAACAGTGACAGGAACGTTTCAAAGTGTGATTTGAATATTGAAAGGGAGCTGATCTCTGTGGATGTCGGTGTCCATGGATCGATGTATTAGAATTGCTCTCAAGAGTTTCTCTTTCGGGATAGCCGCGTCGAGTGTTTCTTCTCGCTCATTCGGGACTTTTCGCCTCTCTACATTATAGGCGTCATAACGTTGGAGGCATTCAGAAGCCTGATGATGCCTCCAACATGGGACGCAAAATGTTGCGAAGGAGAGAGGAAGAACGCGCGACATGGCTATCCTGAAAAGGCAGCTTTTAAGAGCATTTCTTCCGAGCTAATCTGATGACGAATTTGCAAGGGAGGTGCATTCCTCACGGATGGAGCTGCACGCCAGAAAACACGTTGGTCATGCACGTGCTCGTCAGTGTGACTCACAAGACTAGATGAGTGACGTAGTCTAGACGGGGTATATGGTGAAATGAGAGGTGGAAAGTATTCGAAACAGAGTGACAACATGACTTGAGTGTAAACAGTCGAGCGGGGAAGAAGCCCAAGAGTGTAAATAATCATTCATTGTGGCATTCATAAACTGTCTTCATTGCTTTTTGTACTTCACAATAACAAGGTGGCGAGAGACATTGATGATGCGTGTGACGCTGGTAACATTGGAAGTGGTAATTCCGGTAGCGATGCAACATCTGTCACAACGTAGTGTTCTCGCCACATGGGACACGTGTTTTATAACCAAGGATGACAGTATAACCGTTGGGTCAACTTACGCACCAGATTTCAAAATGTGATCTTTTCTTGTGTCCACACCAGGTTCGCACCCTGTTCGTGAGCGGGCTGCCGATGGACATTAAGCCCAGGGAACTCTATCTCCTCTTCCGACCTTTCAAGGTAAAGGAGATGTCACAATGCTCTTGTGTGTTTACCACGGTGTCACAGGCAGAGATGGGTGCTTCACTGAACTCTTCATATCAACGTGGTGGATGATGTTACTATCTTAGTACTGAACCTGTGACTATTCTTACATGACCCGGTTGGGTAGCGCCGATGGTTCTGTACAGATCTTGACTCACGATTGGACGGTTGCGTATTCAATCCTAGGTCAGGGCTGGCTCTGCCAATTCTAAGTCCAGGGCCTGTGAAACACATGCCTCTTCATAGGAACTATTGTTCTACTACGATACCTGCATTCTTGATAATGCGGAATTTCCACCACTGTCACAGGGCCGGCAGCAATAGAGCTAGTGCCACCAAAGTGGTGCCTGTTTGCACGTTGAGACGCTTACCCATCAACACGGTGAAAAGGAATGTTGATAGTTCGGCAAGTGGGCCCACAAAGTACATCCCTAACTTTTGTACTTACAGTTGCTTTGGCTGGGCTCGGCACTTAGAGTATAAGAGGCATCTCGGGTGAAATGAAACTGCACTCTGCAGCTCCAATAATTTTCTCCGCATTACACTGAGTCACCGATTATGGATCCTGTGGTATTTTTGTCCAAGGCTATTTGACCGGTAAGCATTAACAGAGACATCTGGGCTGGTGCCCCCTGCCATTTCTCTTCTTTCTTTGTATCCCCGGCTCTGTTTCCCCTGAAACGGAGCAAATCATTCAATAATAACTGGGCGATATGCGCTGGTATTGTCGCACCCTATGTTGCGCCACATCTCTCTTTCCTAGGTCTCTGTCTGTGTGTCCCTGTCTTTCGCTTCGCGTCTCAAGTCCGCCAGTCCCTGCGCCTCTCTTATTCATGGTTTTGTCTCTCTCCGTGTCTGTTTCTTTCCAAACCTCGCGCGGACATATTTCTCAGTCAGCATAGTTATGCTAATTGCTTTTCAAAGCTGTTCTTTCGAGATAGCCGTGTCGAGCTCTCCGCTTTTCCTATCGCGAAAGAAGAGGTTTGAAAAGCAATTATCATGCATCGAGCCGTGAAAACCTACATGCGTACAGCATAGTTCTGTCAAAAAAGTGCGTTACATTGTAATAAAGTTTAACACAATGTATTACACAATACCGGTACGTTTTGTACGAGTTCTCGGTACAAATCAATTCCTGCTACCCGATAAAACATGTCAGTATCCAGACTGTCCCAGGTGAAATCCAGACGTGACAACCCAACGCCGTATCTCTTTGTCTGTCCCTCACCATGTATCCTATTTTCTTTGTGTGTGTGTGTAAATGCGGAGCAGTAGTATTGTGGGGAGCGGCAGTGCAGTGGTTAGCACGTTGAGCTACGGAGCTGACAACCCGGGTTTGATTCCCACTCAAGGCCAACACCAGTGACACTTTTCTGAAGCTGTCTTGGAGCTCCCCTAAGTCGACTCAGCCTCAAATGAGTCCATGGTTCTGTGTGTAAACACCACCACTAAGGAGACAGAGGTGGCGGGGCTTGGTGCTGGCCACCCACCCCGTCGTGTGCCGTGCTGGCCTTCATAGGTGCTCACTAACAGCACATGACTCTACAGCATGTTAATGATATGCGGAGGATCTTCACCTTTGTACGTCTTCTTGTTTCTTTCTTCATCTGTTTCTCTCCACACCTGTGTTCGTTGCTCACCCGGTCTCTCTGTGTGTTTGTCTCTTTGTCTCTCCCTCATTGTGTCTTCTGTCTCTCCCCTAACCTGCCTCCGTGTCTCAATCTCTGGGCATGAGGAGTCACCCTCAACCTTATCCTCTGCTGCACCCACTTTTGCTTTTTCCTTCTGCCGCCACTCCCCCGGGGCTGCACCCACTAAAATGATTTCCCTCCGCCACCTATGACAGGAAGTGTGCTTTGTTGTGAGTTCCAGTGATGGAAACACATCCCACGTTGTAAATGTCACAAGCGGCACCGACAGAGATATTCTTTTTTCAAATATAGCGAACGTTAAAATAAACAGGTTACTTGAAAAATGTCCCGTTGTTGTAGCTACCAGGTTGGTATTCTCCATTACTTTCCCCAGTCATTGAAGCAGTGAGACTGGTGATTTAGGATTCATCCACGTGTTATCCTGGAGTAGTAATGCCATCCGCCTGTATTCTACAGCCTCCATCCTCAATCGGTGGGTCCGTGACCCGTCAGTGGGCCGCGAGCGCCACAAGCATTGTACTGTAAACTCCTGTTCTACAATACAATATTTTGTTGCGGTATCAATTACCAATTGGGTTATCTAATATTTTATTGTTAGTGCTGGTACAGTACTGAACATTAAGCTATCTGACGATATTAATTACAAGTGACCGCTGTCTGAACAGGTATTTTTGTCTGTACACTCACCAAAACCCAAAGGCTTCCAGTGAGCTCCAAAAATGGAATAAAGCAGGATTTAATGTGTCTATAAAAAGCGCCACTGATTTATATGAAAAAAAGCCTTTGACACTGTCCACATTTCCCCAAGCCGTGTTGTTTGTTCTGATACACCTCTCATGCTGTCGATTCTTTGTTAACTCTGTCTTAGGCAACAGAACCTTTCCTCCTTGTGCTATTTTTGGTCCAACTCGCAGAACGATTGAATATTTATGAGCAACCGGTTATTGTATAGTACTACAAATATGGAAATGTAAATAACTGAATCGTTATTGTAGTAAACAGTCTCACCTGTTGTAGGATGTATGTTGTGTTTTGATTTGTCGTAGTCATTAATGGAATGTCTTAATTTGTATCCTCTCTCCTTTTATTACTGTAGTGTCTCTTTTGTACATTTATTCTGGTGTCAATGTTAAATGGAAGTCGTGTATCGATATTATTTGGCTAACACGTTTGCCAATGAAATGAGGATCTTATTGGCTAATCTATCATGGTAACCTGTTTGTGCGGCACAATTTTCTACTTGATCTGAACTGATAATATTTCATTAAGTTAAAGATTCATGGGATGCCTCCTCACTCCACCATCACTTCCTTTTGCTATATCTCTCAGCTTTTCCCACAGTCAACACCCCATCTCCAAGCGCTGCCCAATCATTTGGTTTGAGGTCTTCCGGTGGTTATCCTGCTCCATCCAGCAGATGTCCCGCACCCATCACAACTTGCACTTCCGGATTGTCCACAGTGCTTTTGTTGCCACTTTTTATTCTGAATTTTAAGCTTTTTAGTCTGTCCTGCCATGAAATATCATCGGATCCTGAATTAACACACTACATTGTAAATTATTACGCTTATTTATAGAAGCTAATGGAATGCCTACGTATTACAGGTGTTAACGCTGCTGAGTATAGACCTCCCCATGCTGAGCACCGAAGTTGTTACAGTAATCGTCATGTCCACCATTTCTTAACCATGTATTGATGCCAACACAGTCAATTGTGGCTGGAATTCTATATCTTTCACATGCACGCTATTCGCTTCCCGATTACTCTGCTTGTTATTTGTTTTATCTGATTCAAACTATATGTCTTTGTTGATGTTTTTATCCTTTGGAGCAAATCTCCATGGCTATTTTTTTGGTCACGTGTTTTGGCAGGATCATAGGCATTATTGGTGGTTAGGCCCTTGCCAAAGAAAAATAAAATGGTGGCCTCAAAGTTGTTTGTTTGAATAGGGAATGAAATTCTCTTTTCCATATCCGCACCTACAAGCCTTCCCTTACATCTCCGACAGACCGCCACAACCTCGACATTCAAAAAACGACTCAAACAACATCTATTCCAACACGCTTTCCCACACTGAGCTCGGCTCCACGCCTCAGCATTCACATCTCGTCCCTGACCAGGCGCGGAATGTGCGTGCGTTATGAATTGTATTGTTGTTATCATTAGATGTGAAGCGAACGATTGGTAAAATATTTTAACGAACAGGGTATCAGCAGCCATGCTTGATTAATCCTGCTCTTCCACAATTTTATTTTCAGTGAGCGGCATTTTTACTATCTACACACATGGCTCCTTATAAAGAACTATGAGAGAAGAGTTAATTTAGCAGTCAAAAACTTAGGATGAAGTTTTAGGTCCGACAAACAGAAGGGAACTAAAACTGGAAGTTACCAATTGGAGTGCTGTGCATACTAACCTTTACAAAATGATAATTCAAGGCTTCAATTTAAGACGTTTACCCTACCTAACAATGGACTGGGTGTTAAACAGACGTTATTTGGAAGTAGGATTGTGGAGAAAGAAAAAGGACAACACTTGTTCGAGTTGAATACATGTTAAATGAGAATATGTTCTGTAGGTAAAGGAATAGCATTTGTTATTGCAATTATAATGTTCAATGCACATCAAATGTTGGTTTGAAACCCATCCTATTGGCCTTGTCTTGTCTCACCTTCGCATCCAGTCTATAGAGGCCACTTGAATGTAGAAGGCCTCTGGTTGAGGATTTGTAGCCTAAGTGCGGGCAGGTAAATAATGTAATATGATAATAATTAATATATGGATCAACAAAACACATTCGGTTGCTTTAAAGAGTAAGTTTCAATGTTTCAAACAAAGCTATTACTGCTGCGTGGCAGCTCTGATGCGGAATGGTCCAGATTGTGGCCGACTTGACCTGATTTAACAAATGTCAGAGCTCCCATGCATGCTTTCAACTTCAAACAGCCCTTTCTTATGTATCTGTAAAGACCCGTATGTGATTATGATGTTTGTAATACACTTTAGTACTTCATAATAATCATCTTAAAATAGACATGAAGAGAAAACATCCCCAACCAATTTGATTGTCTTTTGGATATTACAGGAAAGTGTAGAACTACGGATAGTTCTAGGTTTATAAGTGTCGCATGGAAATTGTGGCACTGGAAAGGGGAGACAAGTGGGGCGAGTGGCATTTGGGGTGGCCATCATCAGTTCTCACCCTGGGTACGTGAGCTATACGTGTGATACGTGTGACTTTACAATCCTGACGCTTCCACAGGTAAGCATTGAGTGCAGTATCAGTCAGTCAGTTTTTATTTAAGTTGGAAGGAACCATTGAGCTATGTAACTCTCTTCAACAGTTGTCCAGGGGGGAGGGGTAAGCAAGTTACATCTTCTCAGGGCACCCGGGACAATTTAGTCAGGACGATTTACTGGACTGTGGGAGGAAACCGGAGTATTCGGTGAAAACCCACGCGGATATAAAGTCAAAGGGGCCATGTGATGGATGGAGAGACGAATGGACTGACAGCTCATACATATATTTAAACATGATTTTGAGTCGGGAGGTGACCAGGTGGCTTAGAGTTCATGCTGGGCTGACACTACTGAGTGAAACAGGTTCTCAAGTCTCGTGACGTGATGGGTCTCAGCCTATTAACAAACGACTCCACGAAAATAACAACACGTTAAATCCGGTTGTGCGCTTAATCGGGCCAAACTGCAGCTTTGAAAATTAAAAATATTACATTGACTGTCATGTGACGAACATTGCTTTCAGTGACAGAGCAAGTTCAAAGCGCTGGCACATACTGTGTGGACCATGGCCCATTTGGACGGATCTCACGGTAACATCCAATTCTGTGAGCCGTTCTATAACATGTCGGGCTCCCTATGACAGATCCACTTGGATTATTAGTGTCATGACGGTGATGGCAAAAGCACAGTCGGTATTGTAAAAAAAAAACTGGGAAAAAGATAACGTTCTAAGACATGATTTACATTTTAATATGATAAAATGCAAGGCGTTGAGGAAAACGCATAGTACAGTAGTTTAATGTGAAGATATAATGCTAATGTCTTATGTTAATGCAAAAACATGTGCTATGTGCCGAAGCTATGTAGTGTAATGATAGCAATTTACATTAGTGATAACAATTTCCATTAACGTGTACGTTTGAAGCTAACCTGCTACTTGAATGTGTTTTTATATTACCGCAACATAAACTATTTTCCGTTGTGTTTTTATTTGCATGCGTGTCCACGTGGGATCTGTGGAGTAGTTGTGGGGAGTGGTAGCTCAGTGGTTAAGCGTGCTGGGCTACAAACCTGGCAACCCGAGTTCAAATCCCGCTCACTGCCAACACCAGTGACGATTTTCTGAACTGGTCATGGGCCTCCCCTAGGTCGACTTAGCCTCTATTCAGTACCGAGTGTGGTGTGTAAAGATCGCCAGTAGGGAGACAAAGGTGGCCGGACGTGGTGCTGGCTACCTACTCTCTCGTGTGCTGTGTTGGCCTGCTAACGGCACTTGACTCGACAGTCTATTAAGGCTATATGGGGGATCTTTGTAGAGTAGTCGTTAGTGCACTGTAATGTGAATAATGCACTTTGTAATGATGTGTTTGTAGTTTTTGCATATTTCCGGACAAAAGTTGAGATTCTAAATTTTGTATAATTTAGGAAAAAATATTGTTGCACATTGATTCGAAAGTTTCCTACATTGCGTTTCTTGTACGCAAATCGTTTGCTTTTCCCTCCAATAGTGGTGTTACCTGGCACCGCGTGATGTCACTTTTGTTAGCACAAAGACACGCTCAGCTATTGGACATTATTAATAATAATAGTAGCGTTTTATATAGCGCCAATGATCCAAACATCCGGAAAAATAAGCTATGACTATTCTAATACATTTGACAATTTAATTTTAGTTTTGATAAAAAAAACTCATCCCTAGGATTGCTAACGTTACTCATCATAACAGTTGGTTAAACTGGGGGATATTTATTTTGTTTGTGTGTGGGTCGGGCTTGCCTTCAGAATTGTAAAGAAAAAATGTTTCTTTAGGACGCAAAAAAACTCACAAAAGGGCCTCAGGCATAATTCGTAGGTTGGCAGAAAGGTACCTTTCACTAATTTGGCTGTTTTTCCAAAGAGGTACAGGTTATGGCTTTTCCGTCAATGGATAACTCTGTTCCTTGATGTGAACCTTATGCATGCAACATATTACAGCTGTGAACACATTTGGAACAAACTAGACAAACTAGCTTTTATTGGTTTGAGAATTAATTATGACAGGGAAGAAGATAAGTGTAAAAGGGTGCAGATTACTGTAATTTAGTTGGTTCCACAGCAACAGGACTTATTTTGCCAATGACCCACTGAGTTTATTTTTATGCACTTGGGTTTGTTTGCCTATCTTAAAACTCCATAACCGAGAGACAGTCTGGTATTTTTCGGGGTCAGAACACTAAGCTGGGACCACTGAGTTTGCGATTTGCACTGGTTCTGAGAATTGCTCTAAACAGCTGCTTTTTCAGGATAGCTGTGTCAAGTGTTCCTCCTCTGTCCGTTGCAACGTTTTGGCTCCCACATTGGAGCCAATGTAAAATAAGTATTTATATGATATCTGCTTCCATCTGATAGATACTTCAGGTTCTTAATCTCATGACATAAAATATAATGAATGTCTACGTTATAAACGATGCATATATTTTTCTAATTACCCGTAAGAAAGTATTTTTAGTTGGCAAAAACTGTAATTTAAATGTTAAACTGGTTTGAACTAATTTTTATTTTTTCTACAAGTCCCTTGTGCTTATCTTCTAAAGTTTGAGAGGAGAATTTACGTTTCATGGCAGTGGATAGTTTTAGAACATGATCATTTAGTTTGGAGGATCTGTAAAATGCAGAAACACTGCCACAATCTAAAGCTTTGTATGCTAGTAAGTACAGTACAGCCGTAGTAATACAATGTGAACTTTAAATATAACATTGATGAAATGTGACTGGCACTATATTATGCTCTTGTATATGGCAATATGTTTGGGTGCTAAACGTCAACGTCAAGGTCTACTAACCTTGAGAGGGCGGGCTTGAGGAGAGAGAGAGTTCATATAGTTTTACTCTTACTCCATTAATAATCAATAACAATCTACATTATAACGCGTGCTATAAATTTTCTTGAAGAGAGAGCGAATGACTCAGAGGATGCGAGGAACCACAGAGAGGTGTGGCAGAATGAACGCAGCCACGCGGCAAACCAGCGACAACATTTGCCAGACACTTCATCCTCTATATATTAAGATGTTTGCGGCAAAATAGTGAGGGGTTTTTTTGCAGACTACACTGGTTTATTAAGTGGCCCATAACCAATCAGACGAGGTATTCGAGTGGACCAACTAAATATCGAAGGACTCTGAAGACCTAAATGTGACTTCAGAGCCATAAACGTAAGAGACACGGGCACTAAATGAAGCGAAAAACAACGAGTTGATTAGCTCTGTGTTTGCCATTCTGTTTACTCTATCTTCACCTGTTGATCTTTTTGGTAGACAAGGGGAAGAATTCCCTAGTTATTCATTCAAGTGGCGGCATCTTTCTCCAGTCAGTGTAAACGTCGGGGAGATAACTCATTGAATGTGGAGCCTTATGGGTAGCCGTATTGAGCATTGCCCCTCTCTCCTTCGCGACATTTTGCCTACTACATTCGAGGCATCATCGGTCAGAAGCCTGGTGATGCCTCCAACGTGGGAGATCAAATTTCAAAAAGAGCAACTCTTGAAAGCAATTTTGAAGAACCTTTCCTCCTTGTTTTAACTGCCACACCGGGAGATCAAACCGGTGACCTGTGGCTCGCTACTATTACACCACGGCAGAGCCCTATCCTTTCTGTATCACGATGTAGAGACAGAATGTGTGGAGGCTCGTTCCATGCAAATAGTATGAGTCTGTGTGTTTTATGTGGACGAGAGCAAACATTTCACAAACGTGTGACTTATTAACAGGTTTAGGTGACTGACAAAGAGTGGTTTGCACTACGATCGGAATTCCCTTAAGTAATATCATATTTCTTTAGCTATGTGCTTGGCCAAGTCTTCAACTGAATTGCTTTATAATTTCATTATCGCGTTCATAATGATGTAATATTTAGACACGTCACAGTAGGTTTAATGAGAGGTACATATTATACTCTAATTCACAAGCACTGATAACGTGACGCGCGACTTGCAATTAATGTTGGTTCATGTGTTGTAATTTAAAAGCATATTTACGGTGCAGCGTAACGTCACATATCCGACTTTGGGTTTTCAGTCTTATTTTGGGACAAGTAAAATCCATTGGACATTAAATGTTCCTTTTTGATGGGGACTTGCTTACACCGTAGAAACCTTACTACAGCCAAACCAAATAATAAACAAAATGCAAAAACAACACTACACTGTCAAGTTCTGAATGGCAAGGTCGTTCATCAATATGGAACAGCTAACAGTGAAAACATGAGGCTAATAGAACACATTGCGCAGGCAGTATAGGCAGATCTGTGAAAAGGTCGGATACGTGAACATCAGTAGAAAATGACAGTGACACCACTGTGCACAAATACTGCACTGTGTGTGGGTGTTTACCTGGCAAACATAGACCATTGAGTTAACGTTGTTCCAATGTTGGCTGGCTTACTGGGTAAGCCATTCATTATCAGTACCTGCTTAATCCCGCACAGGGTTGCAATTTAGTCAGCAGGCCAAGTAACCTAGGCAGCATGTCTTCGGTCTGTCGGTGGAAAGGGGGAGAATACGCAAACTCCAAGCAAAAAGGTGACACTTGCGCTGGGAATAAAACCCGCAACCTTTTTGCTGTGAGGCGGCAGCGATACTCACTGCGCGGCCGTGCCACCTGTTATATTTGGTTGTTACACGTCACAATTCTCAATAAAGCATAACGATTCATTTTTCAACCATTAAAATTGATTGTTACGCTCTCAATGGGCGCATCATATTGTGGCTGTTTGAATCGATCGGTTATGATTTTTGTCAACGATATACTAATATTACATTAAGGCTAAAGGGGAAAAAAACTGCACAAACCAAACGTTTAAATATATAATTAATATGCAATATTAATGACACGGCCAAAAACCAAACCATTTTTTTAAGCCATTTACAAAATGCAATTGTGACTATTCATCAAACCGCTGTAAGCTTCAATTGTTTAATCTCCATTAAAAAGATTAATACAAATAAACAGTTCTCGCAAGGTATTTAATTCCTGCACCAGTAGACCAGTGCATGCTTCTACAATAGATCAACGGACGATGCATGAAACAGAACATCTTCTCTTAAAAGTGGCACCAGCAGTGTGCGGCCTCCAGATCACGGTGCATTCCAGCGCTGTGAACAAGCTAAAGGTGCTGCCCTGCAATCGCTTGCTCACGCCACTGCTGGCGGAAGGGCCTCTTCACCAGAGACAGCTCTAGAAAGAGACCACTGTGTTTTTGGCCTACTCCTCCACACCGTGCAGGCGTCTGGGTAGAGGTGGGAATATCATTAACACTTTACTCCCAACACGCGCAACGTACCGGTCGGCCTTGCCGTGTGGCGTTGTGGAATAACGAGACAGCATTCGCACGAGCGTGCCCAGGCCTAGGTATGCGCCACGTACAGTGCTTCCAACAGGACGATGGGCTCTCTCCGGCTGTTTTGCTTTGCATTCCCAGTAGATCCTGGTCCTTACCCCGTCTGAAAGTGAGAGCAGAATCTTTACACATTTACTCATTTGGCACTGACAGGCTCACGCCTCCGCCATAACAGCGCCATTAGCGAACCAGGAATGAAATTCTATTCTTTCGGCCAAGGTCATGTGTGCTAGAACAGACCTGTCCCGATTATGATGAAACATGTTTCCCGGTGACTACCACTTTTATATTTATTTTCTCTGAATCGTATATCGTACTGTACTGGTAAATTAAGTACAATGTTTTTTCCAATTTCTTACAGTGTATTTCTTTTTGATGTATTATTTGTTACTCATCCGTGGGTGAATGAGCTTTACGTATTGTTTAATAATTTGTGTTTAGGATCACGATGTGTGCGATGCGTCGAATCGCAGCTGGAAGAAGCGATGTGTTTTTTTTAATCATGTATGTGAAAGGGTAAATCCTCCCTGCAGCAGCCACTAGAGGCGCTACTATTCACTGCGATGTAGTGAAATAGAGCAAAGATTTTGGTAATTCACTTGAATCGCCACCGTGAACCTGTGATAATTCATTGAGTCGCCTGGAGGCGAGTCTTGCCACCTCGTTTAGTTTACATTAACGGGTTTACGTTTCACGCGTTTGTTTTTGTTAACTGCTGCCTGTGTTGTGTTTTGCAGGGATATGAAGGATCTCTTATCAGGCTCACATCTAAACAGGTACAACATATGTTTTCTTTACCCCTGTTAAACTTTTAAAGCTTTCAAGTGTAATTTTCCACCTGCTTGAATTTTCTTTGAATAAGGTTGTTTTATATGATTATTTTTAAATGCTACTGTGAAGCGTTTTTTACACATTTAACAATCTTAAAGCCTTCAGTTACATAAGAACTTGTGCGTTATAAAATTCCAATGTAAAAAGCACTTTACATAGCTGTGAAGTTGTACTTTTGTCCATTTGCACCCCGAATGTACGTACAAAGTGCTGTACGCGGTATTGATGTATCCAGTTCACATTTAATGCAATACACGTTATATTAAAACATGACTGTTGTCCTGACTTTAAGAACACAGTCAGATGGCGATGGGGAGGCACATTACTTTTTGGAGAGGCTGCAGGAAAACGTCCTCTGGCTATTCCAGACCTGAGCATATGGGCAATTACGACGTGATACGTTATGCAGTTTGGACAGGCAGCAATGTAAACCGAGCAAGCACTTGCAGAAACAAGGCATCTGCCACAGCCCTGCTGTGGCACATTCCCTTGTAAGGCAAGACAGGGTAGGAGATGAGTGGGAGACCGACCTGAGTCAAACCCAAGGTACGTCATCAGAACATTTTAACGGTTTATCTTCTCCTTCCCCCCACCCGTCCCCTCTCCCCCGCAACGACCACATTTTTATGAGATCTGAGGACGCTTGTATACAGCGCTAGTGTTTTTTTTCCCGTTGGGCACCCTGTCTGTTTGTGGCAGTGATTGTAAGGCAGCTGCCGTCCTGCGCTTTTGAACACCGTTTTTATTTGAAACCAGTATTCAGTCCCTCAGCAGTGGACGCTGTAGTTCATCATCATCACCTTCACCGATTGACTATGTGGCACGGAGGGAATTAATCTAAGGGCTCATTAGTGGATCCGCCGAGAATGGCTGTACCTTCCGTACGTCCTATTTATAAAAGCGCAGTGACATATTTGCGCTCCATAATTCAGTGCTTTCAATCGGCCCACATTCCTGGTATCAAGGGTTAGAGGTCTGTAGAATTTTCCACTGGAGATAGGCACGGATTGTGCCCTTCCTCGTTTTCCTGCTCGCCCACACCCCCGTCGATCCCGCCACTGTTCCAGCAGCAGCCACAGTGCCCGGCTATCATCTGTCTTCTCAGTCGTCCTGCTGTTCTCAAATTTGCTACAGGTCATCGCTCGTGTACCGCACACACGGGCGACTCGGAATTGAACTGCCTTGTTAGGTTTTGTCATTCGGCTATTTTGTCGACCCCTTCTATAGATCCCTACGCTAGTCAGGGCCAGACTGCCAATGTCAATTAAATTCCTTGCCACTCATGCCCTGGCAGGTTGTTACAGCTAGCAGACTTGACCTTAGATGGGGTAGAAGGACCTTTGCCTACAGGCCTGCGATGGCTCTCCCTCCCAACATACAACTTCCCTGCCCACCCAGCTACAATCGCCTGTTTATAACAAAAACTGCCAGCCAGCCAGCCAATGTAAACCCATATACTATAATTGTCTATCACTTACAGACAAGCGGTAAGTTATGGGGAGCTGAAGATAGGCAGAGTCAGCCTCGGTGATAATTGTCAACACTTTTGGTGCCGTTGGTCTTTTGAAAATAAGAGCAATGGGCATTGCTAACGGAAAGAGAGGTGCTTGTAATTTTGAGAGCGGAATACTTCCAAATTAGGACAAGCACTTGAAAGCATCTTTCTGCTCGGCTCCCCTTGGTTCCTTTCCAGAGTTGTAAATGTTCAAAATGTGGCAGCACTAAGAAAAAAGGCAGGCCAGTGAGTCAAGGCATGGGCGACGTAAAGATTATTTACACGTCTGCTTTCATTGCATACACTATACATAGGCAGTGTTAATGCGCCTCTTTAATACCGGTTGCGTAACTAAAGGGTTTTACTATCACCCTTGACAGATAGAGCAAATTGGATATTTACATGTAAATGTTACACATTGTGTATGTTACATGAACCAAACTTGTTTGTGTCAACTTTGTATTTTTAAGTAAGCTGCTGAGTAAATCCGTCTACCTTATTTCGTGTAGGCCAGTTTTAACATTTTCAGGCAATTTCACACAGTGCTGTGTGACCGCACGCACTCATGCCATTGTACACGTATGCGACTTTGCTTTGTTAGTGGGGGTGCATTGGTTAGCGTGCTGCACTATAACCTAGACACCCAGGTTCCATTCCCAGTCACAGATAACATCAGTGGCAAATGTATCTAAACTGGTAATGGCATCTCCTTTCACAAACCCACACTGATCAGTACGGTGAAGTATGGCCAAACAACCTACCGCAACTGACATAGCATTGGGAGACCTTCACCCAGTAGTGCCGCCATTCTCAACCGGTGGGTCGCGACCCACCGGTCCGTGGAGACGAGACCTTAGTGGGCCTTGAGGTGCAAAAGGTCGAGATTCCCCACACTAGTGGATGGAGTGGTGTAAATTCGTTTTGGGATAAATTGATTATTTTTAATGCACGTGTCAACCTGGCAGTTATTTTGATTCAATATATTATAGTGGTTTAATAATAAACAAAATCAGTGCGATATATGTCTTATACAGATTTAGGTTTTATAATGTTTAATGGGTATGCTAATAATACTGTACTGTGGTTTATGCTCAGGCCAGTGGTTTAAAAGTATTACCACCGTGGGGCTCAACTTATTCTGAAATCTACGAGTCGAACACGCATTTTAAAATGTCTTTGCGTTCCTCTACTTTGTTGACATTTTTAGATATGAACCGTATCTCATGATAAAAAGTATATTGGTATTCACAGTGGGGCTCTGCTGATCTTTGTAATCACAGTAAAGGGACAATAAAGTGAAATGAAATAAAAAATGTTGACGTATCCTCAGGCAGGTTTAAAAATGGAAACCATTAAATCTCAAGAGAGGATATACATTTTACCGAGTACAGCCACAGCAATGGCTACAGCATTGCTGACCAATCTCTTTTTTTCTCAGTAACAGTTTGCATTGCAGTACTTAAATAAAAAGTGAAACAATTCACCGACTCCTTTCTGCTGCTGGTAAATTATGGCATTTAGCACTACATTCTACCGCAGCAATCTGAGTCGTCCGATCTAGTCTGAATGAATTAGATATGATAGGTGTTGCATCTGACGATAGGTATTACATATTATATTAACATAAGTAAGCTGCCACTATTGCGTATGCTTGTGCATCGGCCCATCGAGAGTAAGTTTACGCAACGTTATAATACAGTAAAGTACTTACTAAACCCATATTTTTATTTGGGATGGAATCTATCTCAACATATTTTCACATGAAATCGGTTGTATTAATGCATGTTGAAAACGACGCCGTATGATACTACTTGCGCACTATTTTACCACTGGCGCTGTATTTGAGAACAGCAATCAACAAGTCCGTGGCTCGTGGATGTACAACCGGCGCAGCGCTCCCTTGGTGAGCGCACGCCGATGATAATGATGACTATGTTTCCGCACCACATTATAACGTGAATGCATCTCACATTATTTTTTGGAGGAGGGGCCCAAGTTCGGGGCCCCTGCACAGTTTGCTCCTCCGTCGCTGTCGTGAGGCCTGCGCGTGCGTAATTGTGCGTGTCTGATGGTACGTGCACGCTCGTTGATACGCGTGCTCCTTTAGACGTTTGAATGCACCCCAATCGAACGTAGGTAATTAAATAATCTTGCGGTTAATTAGATGGCTATATTGCTGAACTCCTCTTTTCCTTTTACGTTCTCCGTACTCGGCTGTGACAGGGGTATCGTACAGAACACTAGGGAAGCGCAGCAACGTGTCCAGTATTTCTGTTCGTCGCAAAATGATGCGTATTACAGTGTAATGGTGGCTGAAATACCTAGTGGTTATATTGGTCCGAACAACAAAGCGACACTGAGTTACTGAAAGTGCGGTGTGTTTAATCGTGGCATTTTACACAGTGCACATGGCCTCCCTGAGGTGTTAACGGACGGTTGAGGCAAGTGCTGTGAACGAGCACCAATAAAGGCCAGCACGGCACATGAAGGGGTGGGTGGTCAGTACCTCGCTCGGCCATCTTTGCCTTCCCAATGCTGATGTTTACACGCATTACCAGGTACTATTTTAATGCTGAGTCTACCTAGAGGAGAGCTAGAACCAGTTCAGATATTCACCACTGTTATTGGTCGTGAGCCGGAATCGAACTCGGGTCCCTGGGTTTTTTACTGCAGTGCGCTAACCACTGCACCACCACTCCCCACACACAGTCAGACACAAGTAAGTCAGTAGTATTTTTAAATAAAAAAACGAGCGTTAACCTGAAATGCAATCATGTTATCTGGTCGTACATGCCATTTGTGCATAGATAAGAGAAAGGCTTTCCTATAGTTGGTTAAAATTAAGTGGTTCTTGCCACATTTTTCCAATTATCTGCAAATTGGCAGATAATAGAAAGAGCGATCAGGTGTCTATTATATTATATATCACCATGGTGATCAGGGCGGGTTAGAGAATATACCTACCTGCAATTATAATTTACTCCACCAATCATACTACGATTGAAACCACAGAGCGATAAACCGCTACCTCAATAATGCAATTATAGTCTCCTACACTAATTACTGCTAGAATCACGGCCGCTGCGTCAAGTTATTACTGTAACATATACCGCAGCTACAGTTATCACGTGTTCATAAGAAACATTGACAAAGAAGATGGAGCAAAAACTATAAACGTACACAAAAATGTATGGAGGGAAGCTTGCTTGGAATTGCTGACAGAGAGAAACATGAACGCACAGATCAAGGAATAGATGCAAATAACAAACATGACATTGACTATTACTGAAAGTAAAGTAGTCGTAGGCAGGGCACGTTGATAGTTGTGTTGATGGCTCACAGATGAATCTGAAGGGAATGGCAGCAGAGTTGAAAGTAAGTCGATATGGTGTACCGGTAATACAGTGGCCGAAGCGTTCAGTACAATTGGGTGGGAAGACGGGTTGCGAAACGACCGTACGGGTAAGAAATGTAAGTTACTTCCACCTCTGGATGGCAGCGAAATAAGAAAATATCCAAGAGGATGGCCGCCACAAAGGTGAAATGATAAAAACAGCACACGTGCAGGAGCGACACAGATTGTAGCATTACCAATCTGTGGGATGGCATCGACATCGGGAGGCTTTAATCCAGCAGTGGATAGATCAGGGATTGTTATGATGATTGATGATGATTCCATGGATCAGTTCAACTCAGAATAACAGAAATTGTGAATTAGCTTGCCATGGGTGAGGTAACGTTCACCGTTTTTCTTCGTTTGCTCTGACCTACGCGCAAAAATATAGTGGCAGTAGGGTGGTTCAGAGGTCAGAGCGTTGACCTGGCGCCACTGAATTCTTGGGTTCAAGCTCAGGCAGCCACCTGTGATTAAACCAGGCTCTCAAGTGTACAGTAGTGAGTTGTAGTTCTGAGCCTAGACTGCTCTATAGGAGATGCATCATTTTTATGGCATGACAGCAATAGCACAGTTGTCATAAAATTGGGCAAAGCCACCACACACACTAAGATCCCCCGTATAGCCTTAACTGACTGGAAGGTCAAGTGTTGTTAGCGAGCACCTATAAAGGCCAGCATGGAAACACGTCAGGGAAGGTGGCCGACACCATGTCCAGCTGCTTATTGTTTCCATAGTGGTGATGTTTACACACCGCACCAGGGACTCATTTGAGGCTGAGTCAACTAGAGGATGTCTAGGACCTGTTCAGAAAATCGTCACTGATGTTCGCTGTAAACGGGAATCGAACTCGGTTTACCGGGTTCGTATCGCTGCTCACTAAATTGCTACACTACTGCTCCCCACACATGCGCAAGCCACACACGTGCGTGGGAGGTACAGAAACTCAAGCATGCGCGGCACATGTATCCTCTCACAGAGACATCTCATGGAATTCTGCTGCATCCATTGGACAATGATTACAAATTTTGTGACATTTCATCTGTTATGTGAGGCCTGTTTAGAATATATGACCACACTGGATAGTGAAACTGAATTCGATATGAAAATAGTTTTTTCCAAAATCATTTAATTAGCCAGCGGAATTGTAATGCGGATATCCAGAGCCCAGCAGTGGTGATGTTGGAAGAAAGCAAGTGGCCCAGACAGTTGAAGTTCATTAATCTTGCTGTTGAATACATAAGTAATGTCATCAAATGCAAAATCCGTGCTTTTTACCCTAGTCTTCAAAATGTGCATGTTCTCAAAAAGGATCATTTTTGCTTTGCTATGCACTTTGAAGGGTGGCTGCTAAGGCTGAAGCAGTGCAGTTGAGTTTTAGAGGCAGAGGCAATTTACGAATAGCAATCCTGTGGCGTTAGGGAGGTCGTGTGCAGGCCCGGAAGATTGCATTAGTTGTCGTGGTAATAACCTTTTCTGCAAACAAATGGATATGTTTATGCGATAGTGACCCATGGTTTACAGCAATTATTATTATACAGTATAGGTAAATGCTTTACAGTTGTTTTATAGTTAGAGCATGTGGTTAAATTCAAAGACCTATTCTCACACACAAAATAACTTTGACACGTGGCCAACGCTCACATATTTTGTTGTGTTTTCGCATTGATGTTTTGTTTACGATTTCGTACAACGGAAGAAAAAAAATACGTGTACCTCTGTGCATAGCTTTGTAATACAAACACAGGTACTAGATGCGAAACAGTTTATTTTAATACTGTGCTGTTAGCGTTCAAAGCGTTTTCTAATAACACTGTACAGGTAGTGAGTTAAAAACATATACAGTTAAAAAATGTTTTCTTTTGTGCCGCTCGTCAAAGCATCAGGAATAGCCAGCGATGTAAAGGTTAAACCTTCGCGAGGTTTGAGCAGCTGTGAGCCGTCTCCAGGAGCACTGTGAAGTGCAGCCCATGCCTCACTTGCGGGATGAGAGCAGGTTGATTCATTTTGTACAAAAACAGGGAGAGAATACCCCCAACACACACACACACCGTGTTTCATACGGATAAACTAGTGGGGGCTTGTGAGGCGACACAGCAGTAACTAACCTTCCGCATGTATAGGAAATGTGCCAAACAAAGGAATTTACCAGAGCACAAACTGGATTCTGTTTTGTAAATACCACACTGTATCGCAGTCTTTATGCGTGTTTCCACAGCTCCAGTTGGTTTAGTGTTACTCTGTCCAATGCAACGGTCCTTTAACACTCACTCCACTGCTGGATGAAGGTTTCCCACCGACCCCGTCAGTCATGGGGTGGTGTTTACCGACCATACTTCACTACGCTGGTCAATGCGGAATGCGGATTGCTGATTGGGGGATGCCATCGCCCGGTTCGATGTCACTGGCCGCTGACTGGGAATCAAACTCGGGTTGCTGCGGGTGCACGCAGGTTGACATGTAAACACTGTGATCAAACTGGGTCGGTATACGATGGTACGCAATACCAGGACTTCTCAGAACACCGAACATCTACACTGGTGCCTTTCACTGTTCCTCTTCCGAGACTGCAATAGGAGTTACCATGGGCTACAGCAAGACAAATATCTTTCATACAGGGACTTCTTCCACTACTGTGTACACACTATACAGGGTGATAACCAAAAGCCGCTGTAGTTTTTTGGATTGCCTGTATTTATTGAAATGTTTCACTGACAGCATAGGTTCTGATATCACGACACAAACGAGGCATGGGGACATTTTATTAATATGAAAAACATTTCAATGCTATCCTTGTGCATAAAATACCATTTGCAAATGTCTACCGAAATGTTCCATAACTGCAGCGAGTGTTTCTTCAGTGATGCTCTCCACAGCAGCTGTGATTTCAATTTTTATCAACGACGTGTGGATTATTCATGTACACACCGGTAATAAACTCCCAAGTTTTTACGGGTTCTGCGACACCAAAATTAATTACTGTAAGTGAAAGATTTAAATAAATATAGGCAATTCAAACTAGAGCACCTTTTATTGATTCCCCTGTTTGTTTCCACTTGTACCTCTGTGTACATGCCATACAGTATATATATATAAAATGTACAGTATTCCAGGAATAAAGGAGATGGGTAGAAAAGACCTAGCCCATAGAACAGAAAGGTCAAGCTGACTGCCTGACTGGGCATTGTTTTGCTGGGCCAAAAGCCCCCTGTTGGTTCTCATGCTGCCCTTTCCTATAAGAGCTGGCAGGAACCTGAATGCCGTATGTGCATTGTGAGTGAAAGCGGCGTGTGTGCGCGCGTGTCTGTGTGCGCGTCTTGTGTGCGTGTGCTGTGTGTGTTATTTTGCGTGTGCACCTGTGCGTGTCCTCCTGTGCGCATTTATGGAGGTGGCTCAGTGGTTAGCGCGCTGGGCTACAAACCTGGCTATGACCCGAGTTCGAATCCCGCTCACGGCCAACACGAGTGACGATTTTCTGAACCGGTGCTGGGCCTCCCCTAGGTCGATTCAGCCTCAAATGAGTAGCTGGCGTGGTGTGTAAACATTGACACTAGGCAGACAAAGGTGGCTGGGCACGGTGCTGACCACCCACCCCCTCAGGTGCCATGTTGGCGTTTGTAGGTGCTACTTGCTAACAGAACTTGACCCTACAGTTTGTTAAGACCATACGGGGACCTTTGTTCTTTTGTGTGCTCCTTTGTGGGAAGCGGTGGCGCAGCAGTCAGTGTGCTGCACTGACTATGTGAACCAATCCTGGGCCTCCCCTATTTCGATTAAGCGTTAAACAAGTACCCGGGGTGGTGCGTAAACATCACCACTAGAGAGACAAAGGCGGTCAAGCGAACTACTGGCAGCCCATATCCTCGTGCGGCGTGGCGGCCTTCATAGGTGCTCGCTAACAGCACTTGCCCCAACAGTCTGTTGAGGCTATACGGGGGATTTGTCTTGTCTTTGTTCCTTTGTGTGTGTGTGCGTGTGCACGATTGTGTGCGGCATACATGTGTTTATGCCAGGAATAGACCCTCGCTGTCGGCGCCTTGGCTGTGTTTTCTCTCCTGCCAGGCCTGTGCCGCCGATAACAGAGGCTACAGATGTCACTGAGACACAATGCAGCTTGCCTCACGTCAAATAATGCCCTCTAATCGGACATGGGGGGAGCGACAATAGGTGGGATGTGATTCATAGCTCGTTCCGTCAGCGCACGGGTGAACATGACACCATGAGAGTTTACAGGAAACGTACGCGCGTCCCAACAACTAGAGAATTACTCATTCTCAAACGATGTGTGTGCGCGCGCGTTTTTATTAATTATTGCTCTGTACGTGCTTGATATAGAAACGAAGCGCTATGTACTTCGGAGCAACGAAAGTGTGGTTATGGTCTAATGGAGTGGTCGCCAAACTTTTTAAACACAACATCAACCCATACAATTCTACTTTACTAAACTAAACTAAACTTTTTTTACACTGCATAACACTCACCTATTCTTAGTGTGACACACATGCTTGCTGCACACTATCTGTGAGTGCTCGCACACTATCTCCAGCAGCTTGCATTTGTGACCCATGGCCGCCTGAGTTTTAAATACAACTACCGTACACAATCTTTACTTGTCCCACTGTCCTTATTTTTTTTACGTTAAGATCGACTGTTCAAGGATCTGGGATGGACCTGCCAATTGTGATCGACCACTGGTCTAATGTGATGTTAGACCATTTAGCCGGTTGCCCGGATATTTTGCGAGGAAGATCTGTAATAAGTGGACAACGCAGCAGTTAAACAAGGACAATAACATTGATATTGCAGAGAGCGAGTACTGGGTCCTTTAAGAGATATTGCACTTGTGGATGCGAGTAAGAATGTTGTTTAGCTTTTAAATGTTATTGCATTTTTTTATGTTTGTGTCGTGTTTGAATACTTTTGAAGCTGATTTTGTTTCTTCCATCTTTACACAGTTCTGTACTTACCAAATGTTATTTGACTAAGAGGTGAAAGTAAGACGGTACGGTTCAGTACGGGTATACCGGTAAGAAAGTAGACGAAGCATTCAGTGCAAATCGGCGGGAATGGAGGGTGCGATGTCACCATGCCAATAAAAAAAATGTAAATTACTTTCACCGCCAAATTTACAACATTATATTTGTCACGTTTAATCCCTACACGGACAGTACTGTATTGTTAACCGAGTTCTGTGGCTTAAAATTCTGTTTAAGGTAATTGTTCCAGTAAAAACTACGCAACACAACTCATCAACAACATCGCCTTAAAAGGGAAAAAAATATAACGGGTGACTTTTCAGGCAGTGACCCTTCTTCTCAGCACATGTACTGTCGTAGATAATTGTCAGTTTTCCAGGAGCGATATTCATAATATGTTTACATTTAACTATGAAGTATTCTAACATTTAACTTTTTTACGAATTGACTTAAGGAGGCAAGCAGACTTAAACATATCTGAGCGTATTGCTAGGTATTTGTGTGTATAGCATTACTGTATAGTTTAACTTTAACGCATTCGGGAGTAGTGGCGCATTGGTTAGCGCACTGCGCTATGCACCCGGCGACACACATACATTTCCAACTGACGTTCAACAACGGGCAAATATTTATATTCTAACTCTATTAGATAAGTTGCCCATCTGGACACATGCTGGTGTCTGCCCTTTAACTGTTAAGATACATTTTCGAATTTCTGACAATAGAATACTACGAAACTAAGAAAAAAATCTAAACACTGCAAATTAAATTACCCACTTCCTTAAATCTTCTGCTAAATCAATGTTAAAACTTAAGCCTGCACCACGTCGCAATCATGCCCGCAGTGCTGCCATGCCCTGGACAGTTAAGTAAAATCCAACACTCCGTAATGTGTAATGTAGCGCGTGTTACAAACCGAACCGGCTGTTACTGAGACATCACGCTTGTGATGTTGCTTATGCAGCTAATGTAGCATTGTATTTCCTCTCTGTGAATAGTAAAACTACAAAGTGTTGTACTGCCCCGCACTGAAATATAAATATTCAAAAACCGCGCTTGCAGCCAAGGATAAATTATTTAACGAAGTATAAAATATGCATCTGTAAATGTGTTTGTTGTTTTTCTGCGTTGCAGCCCGTAGGATTTGCGATGTTTGACAGCAGATCGGAAGCGGAGGCAGCAAAAAATGCTCTTAATGTGAGTATGGTTGAACGCACGCGTCACATGCACTCGGACGTTCCTTTATAAGGTAGCTTCTGCTGGCCTTGACGTCAAGTGGTTCGCTCTCGAGTAAGGTGCTGTGCTGGGAGTTTGGCTCATGATTAAAAGGGTTTTTTTCGTCTGTTCACACTTCATTTATGCCGACTCGAGTTCTGAGCGATTGGCTAATGCTGAGAGATGTGGCCAAGTTTTGCCTTCATGATTTTTTTTCTTTTTTATCTTGATGCAGAGCACGCAAAGTGACATTTCGAGTCGGTGGTGTCACTGCGGTCGAATGCATTCCCAGTGGTGCCGCGGCACATGCAGACTTAAGTGATGATAACTTACAGCTCAGTCGATGTTGGAGAATAGTAGCAGATTGCTTGTGCTCCTGTTGACAATTGTTTGAAGTTTTGATCGTAATATCGGTGGGTCCTAGCAGGCATTGATAGTCGCTTTGTTTTGGTTTACAATTGAACAAGTGAATGTCAGTTTATCGTGGCTTGATGTATGAGAACTGCTCTCAAGAGCTGCTCTTTCGGGATAGCCATGGCAAGCGTTCCTCGTCTTTCCTTTGCGACATTTTGCCTCCCACCGTCAGAGGCATTGTCAAAATCAGACGCCTGATGATGAGGCGAAACGTCACGAAGTGAAAGAGGAGGAACGCTCGACGCGACTATCCAGAAACAACAGTTCTTGAGAGGAGTTCAAGAACTAACTGTCAAAACGAGCAGCCAGGTCTTGATCGCCGCTTGTTCGGCCGTCAGATCGGCTTCGGTAAAGAGCTTCGAATTAATTGATAATTTACTTTAACACCACAATTCATAACGCCCACAGTATGCGTTCAATGTGGAAGTTGTTCGTTCGAAGAGAGAGATCGACCGTTTGAATAAAGCGGCGGATGTCGCTGCCAGCGGCGCTGATGTGAGCCGCGTGACGGGGTTCGCGCGCGGAAGGTGATGTCGACTCGACGGGCCTTATTCATCAAAGCAGCCCCTGGAAAACGCCCGTATAATTACGCCTCTGTGCAGAAATCGTTTGAATTTTTTATGAAATTATTTCACCGACTCCCGTACGATGGGTTTGCTCGTGGCGTGCCGTTGTTTTTGAAGTCGCGCGCACGCAGCCTCGTGTTTGGGGGCTGAGAAGGCGTCCGGCCCTGGAACGATCCCGCGTGCGTTTGTAGCGGTGCCGTAGAGCGGAGTGCGTTTTCAAGGGGTCTGAAATGAAAGTCGGCTCGTGGAGTTGCTGTTGTGAATTGCATTCTAAAGTTACGTCGCTCCGTTAAAATCAAGGTGGGCACGGTGGTGCAGTGAGTGGTGCTGCCATCTCACAGCAAGAAGGTCCCGGGTTGAACTCCTCCTGGCTCGGGTGCCTTTCTGTGTGGAGTTTGCATGTTCTCCCTGTGTACGCGTGGGCTTTTGCCACATACTCCGGTTCCTTCCCAGAGTCCAAAGACATGCTGCTTAGGTGATTTGTCCTGACTAAATTTCCCCCTGCGCCCTGAGATGCTGTAACTCGCTTACCCCTTCCCGCTGGACAACTGTTAAAAAGATCTACATAGCTCAGCAGTTCCTTCTGGCTTATATAAAAACGGACTGACTGACCGCCATGTGGAGAGCTGTAAGACAAACAACTCATGCCCTTTGCATATGTTGCCCTGGCTGCCACATTGTGTCAGCTGTTGTGCATTATTTTATAGAACATTGATCTTTAGTTTTCGTACCCTTCATGAGAGGGCGAATATTGAGGACGAATGTTCATTTCGGGGGAGAATTTGAAATAACCGACAATGTTTTGCAGATGTGCACTTCCTATTTGTCTGTGAATATTTAATTTTGAAACAAAGAAGTGGGGGCGAATGTCATCGCTAATTCTGCGTTTGTGCACGATCATTAATATTCCTGACCTGACAGTATTCAACTTGATGTTTATTCATGTGATTATTAATTAGACCGAGTACTCTATCACCGAACTCATACACACACTTTTGAATTTCGTCTGCAGGCTTATTTTCAAATTGCATTGAAACACGAGCACAAAATGTACTCGTGACTCCCCGGCAATCCGTACTGAGAACACAAACAAATATATATACACGTAGCGCATAGATTTAGTTACCTCCATGGGCAAGGTACCATTTACTAAAATCTGTGCGGAAAAAATATGACATCGTGTGTGCAAGGAGCTAGGTGATAAATCATAGCCTGAATAGGTCACCAACCTGCAGCTAGATGTTTTAAAACCAGCCTCCAATCACAGAGTCCCAAGTGGCAAGCCGACAGACAGTCGTTGCACAATTATTTTAAGGGTCTGTGTGACAGCCTGGAAAATCAAACCTCCGACACCTAAAGAAGCCAAGGCCACTCTGTAGGTCACTGGTTTCATTAACGAAGGTGTTTCATCAGTAATTTATAAACTGCAGTATGGTCTCTCTAACGGAAAATTATTATCGGAGTGCTGTTGTGGTTTAGTGACTCGGTGGGATAAGCCTCCCGTCCCTCTGTGCTAAATCAACAGTACCTTTGTGTGTTAAGTTTTAATCCAGCCCAGAAGAAGATCGATCAGAAAGCTGTGAACTCTCCGAGACCAATCGAGTGTGGCGCTCAGGTGTGTGGCAACTTTGTGTCTCAGTGCCTCGAAATAGCTTCTTCCAAGAGCTTACTGTCTGGTGACCTCTCGGGTCATTGCTGCTAAATAAATATATAAATATGCGGAATGCTCTCTGGCTGTGTGATTGTAGAATTTACTTGCGATGGTAAAATCCACTGAGCTGTAATAACGAGAGTAATATCTCACCTTATGAGCTTTCGGTTGCCTTAAAGGTTTTATTTTAACAATGTTTGCATCTTTTCATTAAATAAATACATTCACTTCTGAACACTGCAGCTAGCAGTGCACCATCATGTGTCAGCGAAAGACAACAAGTCGCAAACATTTTTCTCTGAAGTCTCGTAATCACGCCTAGGGACACAACAACAACAACAGCCGTCTTTCGCCACTAAGTGGCGGTGACGTCACCACGTCGCCTGTGCCAGGCCATATGCACCTTGAGGCCACGTGAAGTGTCGACATCCATACTGGGGACACACGTTTCACTCCTTTACAAGTACCCTTCGCATTCCAGTCAAATATTATTTTTTAAATACTAAAATTTTGGAATAGGTCAAATTAAGTGGACAACACATTTAATGTGATGGGTTAATTGATTTTTTTTTGTGCGTGTAGTAATGGGTGATTGGGATGAAACCATGAACTCACGACACGTGGGAGCCCGGTTTAATCACGGGTGTCGGCCCGTAGTCTAACCCAGGGTCTCAGTGGTGCCGGCTCGCTAATCTGACCCCGAGCCACTCAGCCACCTTCAGCTAATTGCCTTTTGAAGAGATTTACTCCGGTTTTATATCTTCATTTGCGATGGCACACACTCAAAGCCACACTGTGTAGCACTGTTGATATATGTCTTATTGCGAGGTCAGAAGAACAGCACTGTTTAGTGTCTCACCGCATAGACCATTGTGTAATATTGTAGCCTGAAAAAATATATATATCGCAGCCAGCTTTGAAGAAAACTGGACCGAGGGTATGGGCGGCACGGTGGCGTAGCGGTGAGTATCGCTGCCGCCTCACAGCAAGAAGGGCCCGGGTTCGAATCCCGGCGCGGGTGCCTTTCTGTGTGGAGTTTGCATGTTCTTCCTGTGTCCGTGGGGGTTTTTGCCGGGCACTCCGGTTTCCTCCCACAGTTCAAAGACATGCTGCTGCATAGGTTAATTGGCCTACTGACTAAATTGCCCCAGTGCCCTGTGATGGACTGGCGTCCTGTCCTGGGTGTCATGCTGCCTTGCGCCCTGTGTCTGCCGGGATGGGCTCCGGCTCACTGCGACCCTGTACAGCATTGAGCGGTTTCTGATAATGAGATGAGATGGACCGAGGGTAGTGGGTGAGAGATGACAGGCCTCTAGAATCCAGTGGGGTTACACGAGGTTCTGAAGGGGTTCCAAAGTTGAGCTGTGAAAGAAAAAAACTGATTGGGGAAGCTGATAATAATACTAATTATGATAAAAAAATGTCAAATACTGTACACATAATTCATTGGTATTTCACGTTTTATAAACTCGTACTTAATGAATGAATGTGTTAATTATAATTTATGACCAAATAAGAGCAAATTCAGACGTCCTGTCTTTTACAAGGGGCATCTTCAGAAATAATTCCAAATCTTCCTTCCCCGTGTAGATTTTTATTGTCCAAAATCATCTTTGTAATTATTTTGTCATGGTCGTATAAAGCGTTTCTAACTGATGGAATATTTTAAACAATTCTTCACTCTGCCTTCATTGGAGCACATAATGCAGTTTGTCATCATTGTCCATCCATCCATCCATTTTCAGAAACCGCTTAATCCTATACAGGGTCGCGGTGAGCCGGAGCCTATCTCGGCAGACACAGGGCGCAAGGCAGGGGAACACCAAGGATGGGACGCCAGTCCATCGCAGGGCGCCTGGGGAAATTTAGTCAGTACGCCAATTAACCTGGCAGCATGTCTTTGGACGGTGGGAGGAAACCGGAGTGCCCGGCGAAAACCTGATAATCTATAAAATAATGTGTTCAATTATAAAACACAAACATTTGGATGCAGGGAATTCATTTTGGAATAAACTGGTACATGTTTAGATGAGGCTTAAGTCTGAAAAAGTGAATATTAGCAGGTGAAGTTGCTTCGCCCTGCAAATCAGTATGGAGAAGCGTGGCTTAAGCCATGCTGATGAATCTCAAAAACAGATGTGAAAACATTTACGTTTCAACAAAACAGAGCGATGACAGTATTATAGAGCTTTGACACAGGACATAAAAATCCTAAGGTTAGGTTTATTTTTAAGTGTCACCTTTATATGTTAATCAATGGACAAAAACATCATGTAATGAATTAACACGATTATAGTAACCATCAATAAAGTTCACAAAGTGCCCTTTGCAATAAAATAAGAAGAAAAAATAAGACCATCTTTGTAAATAGCAGGAGTGAGACACATCCAATTCAGGCAATCCCTCTACTATGAAAACATCACAAGCTGATGCCTAGGAACATGGGCATTAGGGGAGCCTTATTATTTTGGAAAACAGTGCGAGGCTGTGGGCACACTTAATATCCTGTTCGACAAATATTTTGATTGTCATTCTCCTAAAAATTATGATGTATTTTGTGTGTTTATTAGATATATGTGCGGGGTAAGTTGTGCTCTTATTTGGCATTACCCTGCTGCTTAGCGTCCACGTAAACAGCTGCGCCATCTGCTATCGATGCCTTATTTGGGCGTAAACCCCAGCACAAGGTGGAAAAAAATTCATTGAAATTCCCGAACCCTTAACGACGTGAGCACCCTGGCGAAGCCGTCGACAGTGTCACGTTGTGCACGCGACACCGCTGCTTCCCCTCGGTGTCCCGCGCACAGACGGAGCTCAACACGGCTCCGTCTGTGGTACAGCAATGGATTCTTCAATCTTTCTATGCTGAGCTTTGAACGCTGCCATTTCGTATTTCTGAGGGTGTAATTGTGGGTTTGTCCCACAAGCCAAACATGTTCCAGACAGCTCAACGTGGAATATGAAGTTTTTCTAGGCAAATAGCAGTGATTTCTCTTAATCTCCGGACTAGTAGAATACCCAACACTGCGAGCGATCTTGTTGCAAGCGTGTAACACGTTTGTTTAACGTCTCTTGTTGATGACGTTTTCTGCTGACACGACTCCTTTGACCTGGATTTCCTTCCTGATGTCCTTTTGGGAATACGTTTCCTCTTGGGAATATTGTTGGCCCTCTGAAGTTTCAGAGGCGGAGTCAATCAGTGGGAAGTAAAGCTGAAATTAAAATAAGGTGTTGTGGAGCTACAACGTGTATTTGAACCCAGTACCCTCTGTGCGGACATACATACATACATAAAATACTTGCTCCGTAATATATACAGATGCATGTAAATGAATGTTATCGTGTGCACACGTCAATCCCGGTTTCATCACGTCTGAGCACTCACGCACATGGTGCGGTTTACCTGTTCCTCTCGCAGGGGATTCGCTTCGACCCGGACATCCCACAGACGCTGCGGCTGGAGTTTGCCAAGGCCAACACCAAGATGGCCAAAAACAAACTCCTGGGGACCCCAAACCCCACGGTGCCGCACCCCGCTCTCGGCCCGCACTTCATCGCCAGGGATCCTTGTAAGTGTGCTTCGGGGGCCCTAGAGGGAGTCCAGGATTTGTGGGATGGATGTATGAGTCAGCGGGTAGGGGGGGCTTTAAAATGTGGGAGGAAAAAAAAACAGTAGTCACATGATGAATCGACTGGATGGGATGGATGATTATAGGGTAGTTGGGAGGAAAAGAAATAAATAGTTGGGTGGGAGTGGAGGGTGAGAAGCAGTGGGGTGGTTCGAAGGGAGGTCAAAAGGTTTGCTGGAGGAGGAGAGTCAGGCTGCAATGCGGGAGGCGGTGGTGGCGTAAGCACATGCTTTGCCCGCTGAAGACGCGGTGTTTGTGGGTCATTTTTTGGATTACAGGTTAACGGTCGACCTTGTGCAATCATGCGCTACTCACATTGTTTGCAAATAAGTGTTGGCCGTGGGCTCGGAAATGCACTGGGGCGCGTGCGTCTGTCACGTGCGTCTGTCACGTGCGTCGCACAGCCACCGCCACGGTGGAACACGAATAAAATATGTCTTCGCGATAAAAACAAAGCGGGGTTAAAAGTTGCTGTTGTGTTCCCGCTATCTCGGAGCAAGCCACAGCCTTTTGGATGCGTTTAAAAAATATGCCTTAAATATTACGAGCGTGAACAATCCACGCAGCTCAGTCTGATTGGCCTTGATTGTCCTCGGATTTGATGGTAACAATCCCACAGGCATGCGGGTCGTGATGCCTCATCCCAGAATCCATTAGCGTGCGAGTGTTTACTCTGCCGTGATACGACGGTTCGCATGAGCTTTATCGCCCGTTTCCTGCTGGGCCAACTTTACAACCTGCCCAGGGACGGCCCACTCATGGGAAAGGATTTAGTAGAGAGGTGGAAAAATATATTAGCGCAGGATCCCTGCCGACAAGAACCGGGAATAACTGGTGCCGTCTCTTACATTAGGATTATTGCATTGAAACAATATGCTGGGCTAAACCAATATGAAATATTGAAACTCCGACCATTTGTTGCTTATACTAATATTAGAGATATCACCAAATCCTTATTACAACCAGGAGAATAAATAAACCTGTTGAGGCCAGTGAAACTCCCTTGCTTGCCGGGTAACCTTGAATGAATAACCTAAGTTTAACATTTCGGCTAACTTTCATGGCCTAATCATGATGAAGTTTGGCAGAAAAACATTTAAGCCACCATCTGTATTAATGCAAATATTGACTTGTGAAGGAGACCAAAGACTCCTTACTATTTGCAAGGTTTAAATTATGCCATGGCATTTTGAGGGGTGGGGGTTCGAAGAAATTAATGACTAACTTGAAAAGCTGAGCTAAACCTTTAGAAGTATTTTGTTGTTATGACAGGCAATTCTTGTCATTTATTTCCATTCTTAACCTTAGAACTCGCAACTTAAGGCTCCACTTTATGGTGCCGTTATAATGCTCATCACGAGGGCCTGTCGAGAAAATCCGCTACTTTTCAACTTTGTTCTTGGCACTCATTGTCTAATTAGCTCTTGCTTCTCTGGTTGATGCCCTGCTACCCCGTGGAACTGCAGCAGGCTGCTCCTTAAGCGGTGACCTCTGCTCCGTAACTTTAAAGCCTCGTGGCCCGCGAGTCTCATCTTAACGAGTGTGCATAAGCTGCTTTGATGGTTCTGCTCTCCACGGTTGTGTAATATTGAGATCTTATATCACGCCCACTGCACACGACACAGTTTTGTGTACTGTGTCGAAGTTTGCTCTTGAGAATATCCACTTACGTGTTTACTTGTCTCAAGAGCTGCTCTTTCAGGATAGCCTACGTGATATTTCTCCTCCCACGGTGGAGACACCGTCAGAAAAATGTCGAAAGAGAAACTCTTGAAAGCAATTCTCATACATCAACCAGTGACAAGCTACAGCAATGCAGTGTTTCCTCATCACCAACATCATCGCGTTACTCCCATCGGTATTCCTGACCATCGACCTTCACCCCTTATAGTCAACATGTGTCCCAACCTGGGATGAATGTAACTTACATTTCCTATAGGTACGGCCATATTGTAACCCCAGTTCCCACCTGTACCGTACTGAATGCTTTGGCCACTTTCTTACCGGTACACCGTACAGGGCCGTACTCGCATGCTTTCACCTTTGCTCCCAACCAAAGCCAACTTCACGTTTCTTAAGAGTGTGATTTATATCATCTGAATGCATATTTAAACCTTATGAAATTCATCTATATTCACGATGTCTGTTGCAAAGGATAGCCGAGTAAATAACATTAATAGATACAATAGATCAAGCCCACATATTCGTACAATTTCGAAGGTATTCATTCGAACAGAGAACGACTCAGAGGTGTGAGGTAAATTGCAGAGGGGGAGAGTCAATCCACGTGGTTAGCCAGCGCCACTGCGTCCTATATGTTATGATGTTATCGGCCAATTAATTAATCAGTATTTTTTAGTTTTGGGAGGGAACCAGAGACTCCAGAGGAAACCGACGTTAAACAGGGGAGAACACACAAACTCCACACAGAACAGCGCCTGAGGTGGGATTCAAACTACCTCGGGCAGGATTTATTTTCTCAGGCGCCCTACCGCCTAAATGCGGTCACCTGGGAATGGTTAAGATTTATACATTTTTATATATTTTTTGCAATTTCGTTTCTCTTATTGTCATCATTGTGGGAATGGGTGTCAACCCCAGCATTCGTGTAAGTAGGTCATTCAGTGTTGGCAGCCACACTTTAATAATTATCTAAATTATTCATAAGCTGCTCAGAGCATTTAATCAGCTACTATTTGCAAACCTGCCCTGTCACGATAACGTCGATCAATAGAACATCCAGCCACTTGTATATGTACCTTAATATATGTACCTTAATATATGTATAAAAAAATGAAACATAGATATGAATGGCCTTTTATAGAGGTTAGGATATGTACTTTCTAATGGTAGTATATTCGATTACATTGCGTGTAGCGAGATCACGTGACCTCTGCTGTAACTGGAAGCTGCTTCATTCATCAAAATAGAAAAACAACAATTCATATCTGAATGAAATCGATATCTCTTGATAGTGAAAATTCCTCGAATTGCATTGCGATAAATATCCTCTAGCATGTCAACTATGTGCTGCGACTGTTTCTGACTTTGTTCTAGCGAATTGTTCTTAAGAACTGCTCTTAAGAGCAATTCTTCATCGAGCTGGGAAAACCTACATGGACATATTTGTTGTGGAGAGCTGTCAGGTCACAAGTGTTTAGGATTCTTTCATGTATCAAAATTGTGATTGTGCTTACAGTGTTGATCATGAGCCACTTTCAGTCCACTGCTAGATGAAGGCCCCTCCATGTTGACACAGCTGCCTGTAGGCAGGGTTGATGGTAATTTACATGTCTTACTGGTATGGTTGTATCGCAAACACCCTTCCCACCTGTAACTTACTGAATGCTTCGGCCACATGCTTACCGATACATCGTACTGGCTTACTTTCACCTCTGGGTGAAGCGCGTTCTGTTCATCACATCACCGACCACAAATGTTATACATCAAGCAATCCTTGGCACCAAAGAATGGATGACCAAACTGAACATGCATTTGTTAGAATTTGTCAGTTGCTCCTCAAACGTCTGTTGTGAGAGAAAGAGATAATTGCACATACTTAACTTTAGTACAATTTTACAGTTTGTCGCGATGTTCCGTTTCTAATCCGTGCGTCTCTTCTTGTCCTCGTTTTCCAAGCGAGCGGGTATTTGCCCCTCTGTGTGGTTTTTAAATTTAATCACAGTTTTGCTGACAATTAGCACAACTTTGCCCTCAATCCTGGCGCTGTACACTGAGAGTGAAAGTTCTCTTCTCTTTCACAACACAGCACATTGCTGTGCGCGAAGAGAAATATGAGGAAAATGCCATATTATGCAGACACCATAACATAATATGGTTACAAGGACAAAGACAAAGATCCCTGTACTGTATATCCTTAACAGACTGTAGGGTCAAGTGCTGTTAGCGAGCACATATGAAGGCCAGCAGGGCACACGAGTGGGTGGTGGCCAGCACTACGCCCGGCCGCCTTTGTCTCCCTAGTGGCAATATTTACACACCGCACTAGGTACTCATTTGAGGCTCAGTGGACCTAGGGGAGGTCTAGGACCAGTTTAGAAAACCATCACTGGTGGTGGTTTAAATGAAACTCAGGCCACCGAGTTTGTAGCCGGGCGCACTAACCACTGAGCTTCCGCTCCACACACACACAGCATTCCACATTGGCCGTAGAATGGTCTCTTCGTTCTGCAAGTCGTATCTGTGAAGGGGGTGCGGGGAGACCAATCGGTTACCGCACTCGTTGTTCTTATTCGGACAAGTTGTGACTTTATAAACTGTGGGGAATTGCTTTTAGAAGCAGCGACTGGCTCGGCGTGTCTGGTAATCGTGTCATCATAACACACGCGCGGGTCCTGTCGGAGGGGCAAGTAACCGCAAGCCCCGTCTTACGTTTTAATCTGTGTCAGTCCCGCCGAAGAGTAGAGAACAAAAACGGCCTTTGAGTGTGACTTTTGACATTGACATTGTTATTCCGTTTGTGCAGGGTTGATAGGCTCTTTATTTAAATATTCATACGTTACTGAGAGCATTTATAAATTTTAAAAGTCAAATTTGGTGGCACCTGAAGCCCTCTTGTGATTTTTAGTTGGACCCTGGCTTAGAGTGCAGAACGTTCTCAAATCAAACAAAAACCCCAAAACCGTCTTTCTTGCAAAAGATTCCAAATCAGAACGGTAGTAGGTATTTAAACTTATTCATCATAATCTCAGAACTCCCAGGCTCCCACGTGGGAAAGTGCAAATGCCACACTTGACTAACATGGTCACGAGGCACCGCGAGGGCGGATTCTCCGTGAAGTTATGTCTTTGCGTCTGTTCAAAACGGTTATGTAAATTAGGACCTTCAGCTGCGTTTTCATATAATCCTTGCGAAAAGTGCACGAGTTGGGTTTTGACAGCGTGCGATATAATGGGGCTCACAGTCGGAGTATTGGACATAGTCGTCGCCTCACCCCTAACTCATCATAACAGTGCGTACGTTTTATTGTTTTCGGATTAGGCTAGCTGAATTGATATAACTTGCAGCATGAGTACACCCACTGAAAACGTGTTTACTTCATTTTCTTTCTCTTCTTTAACACTGTTTTACTCAAAAAAGCCTCAGTGAGTCTTCAGACACTTTTTCAGGAGAGTACTGATAATGTTGACAGTTAAGTGGCAATGTTAATACATCCTGTCCCAGTTAAGTAGCGAAAAAGTGCCTTCAAATTTGTACCAACACGCTGGCACATGCGGCCTACTCTTTGTAGAATACTGTCACGGGCTCTTTAACGTGCACCGTGAAGCAGATGTATCATGTGGCAGTATTAACCTTATCCTGGTGGAGGGGGTTGTGTGTTCCAATGAACCCCAGAGCTACGGCACTTGGTAAACAGGTCTCGGGGGAGGTTCCAGAGAAATAACTATCCGGAGATCCTCCGACTACGGGAGACGACAGGAGGTTGGCGTCAGGAAACACATCCAGCCTTAAAATTCTGCTCCAATACCCCCACCACTGGTGGCTGCCCGGCCAACCCGGGTCAACCTGGATAGCGGCCGTTTATACCGGCAACAAAAACAACATTAACCAAGGTGGGTGTGGGGCTCAAACCCTGAAGCGTTGCGACAAGGGGCACACGCGCCACCATTGGAGTACGTCACTGCCCCGTGGAGACCTGGTTTTTATGAAATTTGTTTTTTACTCCGTGTGTCTGAAGATTCAGATGTTGCTGAGGTCGTGGAGGAGTAAGCTATTCTATGACTCTCGGGGAACAATGTCCATCCAAGGGGCAAACAGTTGTGCACAGTGTCGTCGCATTAACTAGATCTTTCACTTGCAATACATTGCTTTGACATATTGATCATAGCTAAGCTGACATTAATATTAATGGGTGGAGCGGTGGGGCAATGGTTACCCCATTACACTATGGACGTGGCATCCTAAGTTCTAATTCCCACCAAGGCTAATATCAGTGGCGAGTAACATGTGAAGAGGTCCCGTGCCCCCTACACCAACCCGCACTGACCAGGATGGTGAAGTATAACAAATCTCCATGACGATAGCAAGGGAGGGGGCCTTCATCCAGCAGTGGATTTACAAAATAGCTCAACATAATTATAGCTTGTTTATATGTAATTATCTATAATTGGGAACGATTTCCATCATGACTGGTAAAAGTCCACGTCACCATTATTATTATTACGACCAGAGTATCTGCCCTATGGGCAATCTTGTTTAGAGCATGTAACACGTTCTTCACTTGCCCCTTGTTGATGGCCTTTTTTTTCTGACATAACAGCTTTGACCTCAATTTCTGCCTGATGTCTTTTAGGAATATTTGGGAATATTGCTGCCTCTCTAAAGTTTCCGAAGCGTGATCACTAAGTGTTAAGTAAACCTGATATGAGACATAAAAGCCTCAGTGTTGTGCGGATAAAATATGCGCTTATGAAGGATTCGAACCCGGTATTCTCAGTGCGGACATGCATACACACAAACAATTGCTCCATTATATATAGATGGTGGTAGACAACAATATCGTGATACTTTATTGTTCGTTAATTCTGGGTCTCAGCTCGTAATGAAACGTTCTCTGCACACTTGTGTGAAATCACAGGGGACAGCGTAATTTGAAGGCCCCATATGTTCGTCTCCGCCGTTCGTCTCTCTGCCGACTCAACCCGCTCCCCCCGTTTTCGTAATATTCAGTGGTTTGGCTCCGGAGGGAGATTGGCTAGGAATCTTATTTGTTCACGGGGTTTTTTGCTGTTTATATATAATTTTACTTTTTGCAAGACTTGATTGCAAAACATCTCTATGAAACCAAACCCATATGTTACACCGGAGAGCAAATCTTGACAATGAGGTTGTATTTTGTACGTTGTAATGTTGTAATGTGTTCACGTGCGTTGTG
>JAZEWU010000001.1:12068304-12083931 GCA_036362915.1 Geotria australis
CAGGCCAAAACAATGACCATTGCCCAACACATCAGCCCATCTTACATTGTCCTGTTGTAAGGCAGTGCTTTTGACAAATGTGATGAGACTTCCTTATACGCTAAGTGGTGTTCACCAGTTGGTACTCATTTTACACCTGCAGAAGATATATATACTATACACTCATGTGTGTATCTAAATAAATACAGTATATAGAGGTATCATATTGACTCTTGCTTTCATGGTTAATTGCCGTGAATAAACTGCCTCTGGTGTCCTGCGATAGACTGGCGTCCCATGCAGGGTACAGCCTGCTGTGCGCCCTGTGTTTGCCGGGATAGGCTGTGGCCCCCTGCCACCCTCTACAGAATTCAGCGGGTACTGATGATGGTGAAATTGCCTCCTAAGAAAATTAAATCGGCTTGGGCCAGACAAGTCGCCAGAAGGGTTGATGTCCAGTGGTGAAGGCTAACGATAGAGCGGCAGCCAAAGGAGGGAACTCGCCCTAGATGGAGCGATGAAATCAGCTCACGTGCAGGAACTCCACGGATCACTAGACCATTAACGTTGGATTGGACAGCAGTGGATAGAACACAGTTGCTGCTCCTGCTTGTGATGATGATGATATGTATCTTAGTAAAGTACAGCATCTTTAAAAACGATGCTCTGGTTAGAATTGCCTATATTTGTTGACATATTTCACTAACAGCAGTGGTTCTGATATCACAACACGGCAAGCGCGGGAGGTTTTATTCACGTAAAAAAATAATACTTGACCCCTGTACATCCAATTTCCATCTGCAGACGTCTTCTAAAATGTTCTATAACGGCAGCTAGTGTTTCTTGAGTGATGCTCTCCACAGCAACTTTGATATTTGCCTTCAATTGTTCAACCGTGTGCCGATTATTTCTGTACAGACGGGTAATAAACTCTTAAGTTGTACGCGTTCTTCAGTGACGCCAAATTAATCACTGTAAGTGAAACACGTCAATAAACGTAGGCAATTCAGACTAGAGCGTATTTTTGTGATGCCCCTGTTTATTGCAAACAATGTAGTATTGTGGATATTGATACTACATCACTTTATTGTTAATTTCCAGTCATCCACAATGGGCATCTAATCTTCATGGACCACATTGCAGATGACCTGTCCGGGGCGGCCCTCATACCAGCGGGGCCAGAGGCCTGGATGCCCTACCCGCTGTACGCGGCCGAGTTCGGGCCTGGCCTGCCCCACCACGCCTTCGCCTACACGCCCGCCGCCGCCACCGCGGCCACAACGCTGCACACACAGGTATCGCGATGAGAGAGAGCGCCTGCTATCGCCACGCACAACAGGTATCGCGGTCTGGGAGGGCGTCTGGTTTTGGTACACATAGGCCAGGTATCTCAAACACAGAGGGCACCTGGTATCGGAACACATCGCCCAGGTATCGCCATCCAAGAGGGCACCTGATATCAGTACAGGCATGCCAGATATCTCAATTCTAGAGGGAGACCTGGTATATCCAAAAAAGGTATCCTGTAAAGTAATGATTTATTTGCTGTTTCGGGATGGTGAATGGACTTTCATAGTTTTCTTCTGGATCCCAAACAATACATACATGTTGTCAACAGTTTTTCAGAGGTATAGTTTGTTTATTAGAATTAAATAAACTGGAATTGTTGTCCAGTCTACAATAAACTTTAAGTTATAGTCTGGTCACTAATTGGGTCATAGTCTATTCATCTAAACCAGAGCTTTAGCCATGAGTCACTGACGGCATTGGTAGATTAACTACACATGTCATCTTTTATTCTTCAATACCATTAATTATAAGTTTTAAAAGTAATTCATTTCCTGCCTTGATCAGTCATCTGTAGAGCGCAGGAACAGAGTCCAGGCATGTGGCTCAATCACTCGCCATCATCTCCCCCAAGCCACTCAGTGGCAGCTCACCACATCTACACAACTACTGTGTGTTTATGGAAATGTGATGCCAACGTTAAGATTCAGCCTGCGGCACAGTAGCGCAGTCAGTAGCGCTGCTTCCTCACAGCAATAACCCCCGGTTCGATTCCCAGCTTGAGCGCCTTTCTGTGTAGAGTCTGCATGTTTTTTCCGTGTTCTCTTGGGTTTTTGCTAGGTACTCCAGTTTCCACCCACAGTGCAAAGACATACTGGCTTGGTTAATTGGCCTGACTAAATTGCCTCCAATGGCCTGCTATAGACTGGTGTCCCATCCTGGGTATACCCCTGCCTTTTGTTCTGTTTCTGCCGGAATAGGCTCTGGGTCACCGCCCCCTCTAAAGGATTAAGCGGGTACTGAGAATGAATGAATGAAAGATTCAACCCAACCACTATAATGCGTTGGATCATTTTATCATTGTAACCCTGGCACCAAATTTCGTGGGGGGTTTTTTCCCTTCAATGTTAAAAGTCCACTTATTGTGACTTGGAATTCCATTCTCTCAACAGAATACCACTTATATGGATACAGTGAATATTTAATTCTTAAAGAATATAACCCGGTCACTTAGTGTAGACCGCTGTCGACTCAAGGTTGAAGTATTTATGAAGTGCGTATGTTGCGAGTGTGTCCTTTTGCATCGGTGCCAAGGCCTAAATCTCAAATTGCAAATTACAACCAAACTTTGAAAATATGGATTCCTTTCGTAATAAACTTCGAATGGCCCACCTTGAGGAGGGAATGTTGTATCTCAATTCAGTCTCAGTCTCACCTCATTTAAACGAAAAAAACAACGATCGATGCACGTAGGGTGAAGATACATCCCATGACTTTATTGTGGACAAACGTGTTTGTGGTGCTGCGTTGGTAGTGGTGCACAAACACACAACAAAATACACTTCACGTAAACCAAAATTGTCAGTCAGTTTTTATTTAAGCTGGAAGGAACCATTGAGCTATATAGCTCTTTTTAACAGTTTTCGCACGAACTTCTTGCCGCCTCACAGCAAGAAGTGCCTGGGTTCGAATCCCAGCTCGGGTGCCTTTCTGTATGAAGTTCGCATGTACTCCCCGTGTCCGCGTGGGTTTTCGCCATGTTCTCGGGTTACCTCCCACAGTCGAAATACATACTTATCCTGACTAAATTGCCCCCGGTGCCCTGATATGTTATAACTTGCTTACCCCTCCTCGCTGGAAAACTGTTAAAAAGAGCTACATAGCTCAACGGTTCCTTCCAGCGAAAATCAAACTGACTGTTTACAACGGCACGTCATACAGGGGCGCGCATACATCATTTACCCGTGAAAGTGTACCCTGTTTAAATGAGCCCATTCCGTGCACGCGAGCCTCTCTGTGTCGTGTTGCCGCGTGATCGTGCGAGTCTTACAGGGCTGAGTGTTCGGCGGAGCCACGGGAGTTTATGGTTTAGATCCAAGCCGGCAGGCTCGTGCATGTTTCATCATGCCTCGCCCCACTCACCCTCCTGGACACATTAAAAATCTGTTAATTTTTAACCGCATGAATGTTTAACTTATTCCCCCTGCGCTTAATAATTGTTGAGTTTCATTTCCTTTAAAACAGAGTTCAATGCTTAGACTGGCACCGCATTAAAACAACATGAAGTCGGGGGGAGAAAAATAAGGCTGATGTATAACTCAGATGTGGTATTAGAGAATTAAAATTTACGATTCAGCCGAACAGATATTACGTTTTACTTACTGTGATGCCATTCCAACGAACTTAACATCTGATGTGCGCGGTGGTCGGCTTGTTTATTTAACGCACTGTAATAGCATCCCTTGCCTGGGACAGTTCTGGGTGAGTGGGCAGAGCTTTGAGGAACAGTTCACCGCAAGTTTGTCGAGAAGACTGATGGTGATCTGGCTTTTTTGAATGTTTATTTGCAGGTTCGCTGGTTGCCACCCCCAGCAGAGACGGCCCCTCAGGGCTGGAAGGGAAGGCAGTTCTGTTAGGATGAGGGTGAGTGTCTCCTTGTCATATCACTCTGTGCCTCCTCCTCGTGCCTTTGACCTTTACAACTATCCGCTCTTTCTGTCGGCAAGCAGATGTCAAAAGTGGGAACAATCTAACGGAATGGATCGTGGTGTGACGTTGCTACCGCTCGCTGCTGTGCGCACCTCTTCCACAAGTGGGGAATTAGGGATGGGTCCACAGTACAGGGACCCCATTGCGGCCACCCAGTTTTTATTTATCTCAGCTGGAAGGAACTGTTGAGCTTCGTAGCTCTTTTTTACAGTTCCAACATCTCAGGGCACCGGGGACAATTTAGTCAGAACAATTAACCTAGGCAGCATGTATATGGATTGTGGGAGGAAACCGGAGTGCCTGGCGAAAATCCACAGAGCAACGGAGAGGACAGTCAAAGTCCACACAGAATGGCACCTGAGCCGGGAACCGAACCGGAGTCCTTCTTGCTGTGGGGTGGCAGCAGTATTCACTTTGCCACCAAGCCACCAAACAACGGGCCACTTCACGTCTGCCAGCGCTTCTCCCAAAGCTGTCACATGGCTCACAGACATGGACGTGTAATTTACACGTACTCCCCATACAGTAGAAGAAGTGGATTACCGGTGTGGCGCTGCTGCCAGACACTGTGGTGAATCCAGGTTTGCTGGTGTCATCACATCCCAATTTGTAATCCTCTTGCTGGCATGGAGTGGTGCCACAGTGGTTAGCGCACCGCACTATGATTCAGTTTTACCAACCACAGCCAGCTTCAGCGATGAGTGATTCTGGATCGGTTCTGGGACCCCCATTTACCAAACCGCACTGACTAGTGTGGTGAAGTATGGTCGATAAACTCCAATTTACTGACACAGCCTGGAGAGACCTTAATCCAGCAGTCGATTAATAAAGGCCTGAAATTGTTAATATAACATTTAAAGAAGCGTTACAGAATTGCTCTCAGGAGCCGTGTTGAGGGTTCCTCCTCTCTCCTTGGTGTCGTTTCGCCTCCCACGTTGGAGGCATCTTGAGCTTGATGACCATCATCAGGCTGGAGCTTTATTTATCCCAAAAGAGTAGCTCTTGAGAGCAATTTTCATACATCGAGCCGTGGAAACCTACATCAATACATAACCACAATAATTTGTATATTTTCGTAATCCTCTCGCGAATTCCTTTCAACACTTTTGCCTGCTCTCGCTCACAACCTCCCGCCATCGTTCTCTGTTTCCGCGAGATCTGCTGTGGCCGTCCCATAACCAATTTTGGTAATTTCGTGAGATGAGCGGAGCGGTTTACGTAGCTTTTGAACTTTTTCAATCTAAATATAAAGCTGCAGCCATTTGGAAAATTGCATGATGTCATGCAAGAAATCAAAACTTGCTCGCGACTTGTAGAAAGTTTGGCATGCTGTGCCACTGCCCACGTGTAAGCAATTTACTCACCGGCTGGCTCCTATAATGGCAACATTAGCATTGCTCAGCCAAGGTGCTTGCGAGCACTTAATCAATCTTGCTCATTGTCAAAGTGCCCGTGAACAAAAAGTTATCTCTGCCTATTTTCCCCCCTACGCTTGGGTCTGTGATCGGCACGATGGGCAAATCTTCATTAGATAAAACGCGCATCACCTGTCCAGTCGCTGATAATATACGGGCCTTTATCAATCGAGTTGAGGATGTAGGCCACCCGCACGCCTTTTGTTTATGGGGGTTGTATAACTGTATTTCATCGCAGTGGTTGGTGAAGGGGGTGCCCAGAACCGCTTCAGATAATAACGCTGACAGGCGTCAAACTCAGGTTGCCGGGTTCATAGTACGAGGTGCCAACCACTCACTCTGCGCTGCCCGCTGCCAGTGGCAACAACAGCCCGCGGGGGGAGAAAGAAATAAAACCTGCACTCAAAGTTACGACGTTTATTTATTTAAAAATATACACCTGAACCACAGTCAACAAATGTGCTCTTCACTGCAGCGGCAGGCGCGGCGCAGGCTAAACAAGAGGGGCTGCTGTACGCACGCACGCACGCACACAGCTCTCCGCCGTCCTCTGCCGTGACCCACCGTGGGCACGTTTGTCCTTCACGCCGCCTGCGCAGGATCTGCCCGGCGCTGTTTGGCATTCACACGGTGGTGAAAAAAAAATGACACGGCTGTGAACACAGAATACGTAAAGTGCTCCAGATTGACTCCACTGTACCTCCTCACGCCGACGAATAACGAAAGTACCCGGGGTAGACTCGGCGTGGATTTGTTTTCCTCCGTTATAATTAGAACCTCTTAACATATTCTCGCGTGCGTGCGACTGATGGTCGCGGGCGCGTGTCTTCTGTTGTCACCTGTGTGTCTGTGTTTGTGTTGCTGTTTTGCGGGTAGCGTTGGCTAAGCGGTTATCGTTGTGTGCTACGGACGCGGCAGTTTTAAGTTTCATTTCCAGCTCGTGCCCAACATCAGTGGCGAATGTTCAGAACGGCTGTTGGGCTTCCCCAAGGTCAAATCAGCATTATACGAGTACCTCGCGCGGAGTGTGAACATCAGCACCGGAGAGACAAAGGTGGCTGAGTGGATGCTTGCCCCACAAACTCCAACTCGCTCGTGCGCTTGACTGTCCCTTTACAGGTGCTCGCTAACAGCACTTGTCCCAGCAGCCCTGACGATTCATTGTCTTTTGACAGTGGTGGCAGGTTAGAGCGACTGTAATTATTTTTTGAAGTAGTCGCTCGCAACTGTTCGTCGATGGAGCGATCTAGTCGAACATTCGCCCCGGTTATAGCCTCATTTTCACATCCGTATATCGATGTACGTTTTTCATGGCTCGATGTATGAGAATCGTTCTCAAATAGCTGCTCTTGCGGCGTAGCCGTGTCGAGCGTTCCTCCTCTCTTTTCGACGTTTCGTGGGATGCGTTTCGCGGGAGCAATTCTCTTTCACGTCTGTGTTTGTGACACTGCCGTGCGCTTCGCTGTCCCCCCGCAGTTTGTTGGATGTGCGATGTGGCGTGTGACCCTGCTCGGGCAGCTCCCGGGCAAGATGAAATGTGGGCGACGCGTTGTGATGGACAGTCGGGAGCCACGTGGCCGGAGGAGAGAACAGGCTCCGACACGTAAGTGATTCACATCTCTCGTGGCGTTGCTGCAGAGACCTGGTTACCGAGCGCTCACCGGTGCCATTTAACATGAGCTCCTGTTTTCTCTTGGGTACGGTGACGGTCACGGGCTCGCCGTCCGGTCGGGTTTGCTCGGAGTCAACAGTGGGAGCAACGTAGCCCCGATGTGTTCGATAACGCAGGGTATTTTCAGAGAAGCACTGGAATTGGTGGGCGGCCAGTTTCATCTTCACCTTTCGTGCACTGTGCCACCGAGACGTCGGTTATCGCTTTCATCGCCCTTACGTACGTAGTGAGCTCCGACCCACACATTGCCCCGTGCGCACACTCTCAATTAACTTCCGTGCTTAGCGCTTATTACCGCCTGCATTGTCACCATGTATTTTACCGCTACAGAAGTTATCGCCATGGCGATGCCACGTATCACGGTAACGATGATTTGACGTCGGGGTTTAGGTGACAGTTGACTCGGTGCTGTGGGTTCGGGTTTTGCGCACGTTCCTTGTGAGAAGGTGAGAGGAAGGGCGCTGCCATAACTATCTGGACCCCCCTGGCCACAATGGTTTCTTCCCATTCTCATCCCCAAGGAACGTCGTGACCTCTGTTTGTCCCTAAAAGTCAAGTTATTCTTTTTGAAATGTTCACTTGCCGTTTATAATCAGCCACACTAACAAATCAACATACTCCCAGTTTGATCAGTGTAGGACTGGGTTCGGGTCTGTGTACAGTGTGACATTTTTTATCTTGTAGAATTTTTCATAAAGTGCTGTGAAAGCGTACGTGTTTACCATTATACTGAATGCACGTCAGCCTGTTTGTATGAGCCTCTCACATAAATGCGTAAATGATGTATGCTGAATAATATGTGGATTTGAAGAACGAGGAATGGAATGCATCCGAGGGGATGTGCATCATCCAGGCGCTGAAGTGATTGAATCAGTTTTGAGCGCAGGTGATAGGTATATTATTACATCGCGTGATCTTGACAGGCCTTCATCCAGCAGTAGATTAATGATGGCTGATTGATGACGATGATGATGCTTATGTGAAACAACTGATACGAGGGACGTTTATTACAAATGCTGTTTTAGCCTCTGACAGATATGTACTGATGTAGGTTTTCACGGCTCAATACATGATGGTTGCTTTTCAAAGCTGTTCTTTCGGGATAGCCGTGTCGAATGCTCTCCCTCGCGACATTTCGCCTCCCCCATTGGAGGCATCCTCAGGCGTTGAGTGTGAGGATGCCTGAGGATGTTTATTATTACAGCAGAAAAAACCCAGTGAGCTCGCAAGCTCTGGAAGCGGTATTCCTGTGATAGAACAAACATACGCACTAGCCAACACATACAATATATTAAATCACAAGGTAATAACTACGAATTTACAGCATTAAATTACATCGAAAAAAACCGTCATCGTATAATACCTTCACCATTACAAGACAAACGTCTAATCACGCAATCTTGTTGTTGCACCATCGTAACATTACAATTAAGGTTGTCTCCAAAAACAAACCTCTGTCAGTCGGCATCATGTTAATAACAACCTGTCCTGTGTTGTTTCTTTCTTTCTATCAGACAAACGCGACCTCACATCTGATGCCCTGCATTTCCCCCCGGGGGCGACCAGCAGCATCACACATCCAACAAACGTAGCACTCATCGCTCATGTTTTGCCTTTTGATACCTTATTCAATTTATTTAAGAACAAAAAAAATAATAAGAAGATGATCTTTCCAATTGTATAAAGTAAATCCTCATGCTAAGCAACAAATTGTCTATGATATTTTTATATCCAAAAAAAAATGTACGCTTCTAATCCGTTATTACGTTTTGGATTTTGTGTTTCTGTTGCATGCTCTTTATTGTAAAAAATAATAAATAATAATAAAGGTAATGCCGTATTAATTATTATAGATACATAATTGCTGTAACAATTTTATTATAGGAGGAATTGTACTTGGATGTTGTTTTAAAAAAAATTAAGATTTTAAAAGTGCAATGTCTTTCGGTAAAATTCTAAGAAGATAATAATGGTTTTTGTTAGTTTTGTTTTGCTATGGAACACCTTTTCATGACATATGTTCATACAGGTATACAAATATACTGTCTGGTGCCATTGGTAAGAGTAACACAGTTGTATCGCTGCAGGAGATGTTATTTGAAAATTGTGTTTTATGAATGCGGTTGGTTATTTGTGCTCCATGCTATTGTTTTCGGGGAGGATAAAGTATTTGCTTTTCATTTTGTAAAATATTTCTGGGTTGTGTGAGGCTACCCACGCTAATATTGTAAATGCGTTATGAGCATTGTACTTTTTTCTTCATTAAAAAAAAACCTGTTAAAATCAACAACTTGTTTTGTTCTGTGACTTTCATTTAACTGTCGGTATTATTCCAAGTCGCTATATTTTGCGGCCAGCTGGCTTCAACACTAGAGCGAGGCACCGATCTTACCACTGCACCACGCTGAAGATGACGATGATTTTGAAGGCAGTTGGTAAGATTATTAACAGTCTTTTTAGGACGTTCCATAATTGATTTTATCGTGAGACCACGTGAGTAAAATGCGAGCCACACAGCCTCCTCCACTCGTCACCGCCAATAAAGCTGTCACGTGAACAAACGTGTCAATGCTTTACTGCTTCAGCAGAACCACGGACGTGTTGGAGAGCGATGACACAAGACATTTACTCTCCAGCACACCGGTGTGCTGAAAGAGTAATACATCGGCACATTTGGTCACCTGACAACTTCCTTAACTGGCCGTGGCGGATGGAGGAGGCTTTGCGACACACAATTTACTCAAATCCAACATCAATTGCGAATCAATTATGAATCATAATAAGCCTACGCCATAAGGTCTTCATTTCATTCTTACATTAATCTGGATGGAGGTGGTGAAGGATAATATTAATGTTTCACCGCAGAGGATTTTCCACGTAAAGCGGAATAACGGCCGTTAAACCGGTTTGTGTGTGTGTGTATTATCAGTGTGGCGATTATTGCCGGATAAACCCAGATTTCTCTTGGAGGATGCAGTTGTGGCGGTGGCACTTGCACAATAAGGCAGTTTGGACATGATGTATCACTTTGGCCAGTTGCACTGCCACGCAAGCCGAGGCTAGTTATTTACTGGCTGCTTGTAAAACAGATTTCCGGTTTGGTAATGGTGTGAGGAGCAGCACACTGCAAGGGATGTGAACCCAAGTCTAAAGTCGACGACCAAAGTTAAGCCGGTTTTAGCCTGGATACTGGCTTGGATTGGTTGCCCCACATGCACATAATCCGAGTGATAATAAAGGCCGAGGTGAAAGTAAGCCGGTAGGGTCCGGTATGGAGTACCGGTAAGAAAGTGGCCTAAGCATTCAGTAGAGTACAGGTGGGAATGGGGGTTGTGATAGAACGTACCGGTAAAACATTCAGGTTACCCTCAGCCTTGCCTACAGCCAGCTGTGTCAGCATGGAGGGGCCTTCATCTAGCAGTGGACTGAAAGTGGTTCATGATAAACACTCTGAGCACGGTCACAATTTTCATTCAAGAACGAATATAAACATTTGTGACCTGACGACTCTCGACAACAAATGTGTCCATCTAGGTAAGTTACTTTCATCCCTGAGTAAAGGGGAATGCAGCCAAATCCAGTGTTGCTGCGCACTCCACCAAACCTTCGCCAACCCACATTGACCGGCGTGGTGAAGTGTGGTTAAATTTCTCTCACGGTCCGCAAGGCATGGGGAGGTCCTCATCCAGCAGCAGATTGACGGGTCCGAACATGGTTTACTGCTCCATCTTGTTTACAGGCCCTGGGCCAGTATTGAAAATTCCACATTCTTATGAGAGGATTCACTCTTTCCATAGGACAACCTTTGTTGGCTTCCTACAAAGTGGTTCTCATTTTTATAAGCCCCAGAGGGATGAAGGGATAATTCACCCCATGACTGGGATTTGAACTCCCAACCTTCCGATTTCAAGCCCAACAGCTGCATTCAACTTACTAACTGAGCACCCACCCTGCGGGCGATCTTGTTCCAAGTGTGTAAACACGTTCTTCTGACGTCATGATAAAGGCTTAAGAGAGTTGATGGTAAGACAAAAGTGAGAATTTAAAGTTGAAATAGTGTTAACGTTTCAGAAGCGTTACGAAAAAGTGGGATGGAACGCTGAAATACGACAAAAGCTTTGGTTGTGTGAAAATAAAATGTGCTCTTATGAAGGATTTAAACCTAGAACGCTCAGTGCGGACACATACATACACACACGTGCACCATTATACATAATTATTGAGCAACATATATGATCAAAAACGTCAATGTTACCATTATTATTTGAAAAAGTGCACGTTTACACCTGAAATGGACACACCAATGCCCGTATGCAGGCCGGTGCTGCGGTCCCCCTGTCCTGCACAGGGACAGCTCCCACTGGGGGGGGTCCCGTTGGCCAGCCTGCAGCAGGGCATCGGGCCGGGTTGAGATGAGACCTGATGTAAGGCACTTTGAGTTGCCAAGGTCTTTAAGCACTCTAAATGCAAATGGTTGTAAATATTCTTCCTTGTGAGTTCAATTCATTATTGATACAATACTAGATTTAAAAAAAACTTGACCCGTTGGACTTTAAAATAATTCACTAGTAAAAGGAAGAAAGCCTTTGAGTACTTTTACTTGGGCCCAAAGGAGCCCGGAAATAAGTGTGTGTTCAAGCCAGGATACAAGCTTTTCGCTGAACATTTCTCACAAAAAGCTTTTAGCGATCTGTGTAACATCTGTTCAATACACGAACGGGAAAACGCTTCCATTTGAGGGTTGTTTTAAAGCATCCTGTTGTGAATGTTTTGGCAGCTGGTGCCAAATGTAGCAATATTGCTCACATAAGGTCGAATTTTGCAGTTCATTCTCACAGACTTGGAGCGTCTCACCATAGTCGCAGCCAAGGCTGACTCATTTCATTTTTGTTACACGAGGAATTACCGCAAGCAAGAGTTTCTGACATTAAGCAGAAAATAGCGCGAGAACATGTGTCGATATAATTGTCATTGTTATTCAAATATACTTTATACCACGTTTATGAATCGCGGTCACAATGGTAATCCTAGCAAAGGTCAACTCAACACATCATCTCTGCAGGGCCGATAAACGAAGGACCTACTTGTTTCTTTAGGTTTTCGAGCTTTTGCTGCATAGCCGGTGTCCAGCGTATCGCTCCAAGTGCCGAATGAACACACGGTAAAGTCCAGTGATACCTGCAGATAAAATAATAACCTGTTTGTGAGAATTCATCGATATGCACAAACCTGTTTGTGATAATTTGGCGATCGCATCGTTAAGCCAGCAATCTCAATCGCTGGCTTCATGATGCCATTTGATACTAGCAATGCCGCGCGCTTATTTACGATGGTGATACACGTGACGTATGTCTACCATGATTAAACAAATTAATTTTTGATGCTGCTTTGGCAGCGATGCACACTCACAAATAACAAACAACAACCTCAATACCCTGCGATGGACTGGCATCCGATCGTCGGTATAGCCCTGCCTTGCGCCCTGTGTCTGCCGAGATAGGCTCTAGCTCCCCGCGACCCTGTACAGGAGTAATCGAGTACTGTTAATTATGATACCTACCATAATTAAACAAATAATTTGGTGATACTGCATTGGCAGCAACGCACAAGCATAAATTACACACACAAAAAACCCTCAGCACATTCACCAATAACAGTGTCGCCTTAAAAGCAACACATATATAATAGGTGACGTTTCTGGGAAATGGTCCCTTATTGATAGCACATCGGAGTTAAGATCAACAGTGTCACTGGCAGCATAAGGAGGAGACAAAAACAAATCTTGGAATTACAAAGACCTCAGAGGAATCCACTTAATGTCACCGGCAAGAGATATAAATAGCCGGAGGGTGATAATCACTGGGTTCCATCCACGTATTTATATCCTCAGGATATAAATATGGGAGAGACCACGTGGCGTTACGTCCCCTCCGAAGGGCGACGGACTCCCCAGTGCTCCTGGCGGCGGTGCGTGTGTTGTGGGAGGCAGTGATCTTCTTGTGGGGCAATTGGTCGTGTTGTGGTGCCACCGAACAGAGAAATCAGCTGGGCGGTGCTGAGACGACAGCTGGGCAACCATCATCCATCCATCAATCCATTGTCAGAAACCGCTTAATCCTGTACGCTGTGTACAGGGTCGCGGTGAGCCGGAGCCTATCCCGGCAGACACAGGGCGCAAGGCAGGGGTATACCAAGGATGGGACGTGAGTCCATCGCAGGGCACCTGCGACAATTTAATCAGTAGGCCAATTAACCTGGCAGCATGTCTTTGGACGGTGGGAGGAAACCGGAGTGCCCGGCGAAAACCCACGCGGACACGGAGAGAACATGCAAACTCCACACAGAAAGGCACCCGAGCCGAGATTCGAACCCGGATGCTTCTTGCTGTGAGGCGGCAGCGATACCCACTGCGCCACCGTGCCGCCCATCTTCACAAATCATTCCAGCCTAATTACTCGATTAGGATGACAAGTAGCAATCACCGCTCCTCGATTGAGACTAGTGTCCTCGTGCGGGTTGGTGTCGAGTCATCTTGTGCTTTACATGGAGAGCTGCCACGGGCTGGGTCTCCCCTTCAAATGCCGCAAATGGACTCCGATGTAACGCGCTCTAGAGTTGCCGAGGCATTCAGGTGCCATATACGTGCAAAGATCAGTATCACACGTGGCATGGCCACGTGAAACAACTTGTAATATTTAGTTTCCCTTTTATGGGAAAACACTGCACATCCCAGAGTGTTGTCTTCTCAAACGTTGGCAATTGTGTCCGGATGTCAGCATGCAAGACATTCCGCTCATCACAGCAAAACAGGTTCACTGGATCGGTGGCGGCAGCGTGATGAAGCTGTGCCACTTGGAGGGATTCACAACGTCAAGAACTTACACTCGCGATGGGCGGCAGTGTAGCGCAGTGGTAACATCTGCGCCTCACAGGCAGTTTGATTCTCGCCTCGGGGGCCTTTTTGTATGTTCTCCCCCTGTTCTGCGCGGGTTTCCTCCTGGTTCTCCGGTTTTCTCTTTCAACTAAAAACACTCATTAATTAATTGTCTGGCGGGTTGGCGTCGGCTAACCGCGTGGCTTGACACCCGGCCACTGCAGGTTTACCTCGCGCCTCTGAGTCGTTTTCTCTTCGAATGAATACCTTGGAAAGTGAATGAATACGTGCGCGTTATAAACTGTATATGTTATACTAATTACACTGCCCTACTGCTCAACCGATGTCAATCCGTGAGGCGTTATTTAACCGTACTTCATCACGTGGGTAAGTGCGGGGTTAGCGAAGGTGGGAGGCTTTGGACCGGTTCAAACATTACTCACCGCTGATGTTAACCACAGCAAGGAATTGAACTCAGGTCGTTGGGTTCATTGCTCCGCCAAAGCCAAATTACAGAGAATGAATGCAGCTAGTAAATAAAGGAAGGCGATGGCATGAAAACACCTTTATCCAGCAGTGGAATGATCATGTCTGATTATGATGACGATGAATGAATGGAGCGACGCGCTGTGCAGGTTGCAAATAATGCGCGGGAAACGTGACCCATAGCGCGGAGCTGCGCGCTGGTCGGAATAAACACAACATTGAGTGCCTCGTTACTAAAAATAACACGTCGACTTGCTTTAGAGGATTATTTTGAAAGGGGATGATGTAAATGTTACGTTTGTATTATTAAGTGAAGTCACTAGGTAGAATTATTAAACGATAACCTAGAATACATTTTTGCAGCCAATTATTTACGTCTGTCATTGTACATCTGCGCGTCCATTTAAAATTCAATCAATTATTGACGATCAAAAGTGCTCATTAGTCAACCTACTTACGAAAATCGGGAAACAACATGTCTATTGTACAAGGGGATCCACGTAATCATGGCTTCACTTGAGCATTCGGCTCATGTTGGAGGACACCGACTGGAGCAAACCAGCTCCATAAAAGGACATCGCCAACATTGAAAAATAAAAACTCCGCGCTATATCTGGTCGTTAAATCGCGGAATCGTGGGAGTTGGCGACAGTTTGGGGGAGGCCTTCATCCACCAGTGGATTGATCCTGGCTGATGATGCTCATGCTGACGGATATATCCGGCGTCTTGCCACTGCTTCTCGGATCTCGGTCGTTGCGGACGCTGGGATTCCGATTGCGAGAAAAGTGATGCGTCGTGCGTCCGGTTATTTTTGCTCCGGCCGCTGGGGGGGGGTCTCGTTTTTAGAGGGGCTCCGAGGGGTCGTGGCTGGCGTCATGGGCCGTGGAGGAGGCTCTTGCACACCTAAGACGAAGACAAAGATCTCCGTATATAGCCTTAGCGGACTACAGGGGCAAGTGCTGTCAGCGAGCACCTATGAAGGCCGGCACGGTACACGAGGGTGCTCGTGGCCAGCAACACGCCCGGCCGCCCCCGTCTCCTCAGTGGCAACGTTCACACACCGCACCAAGCACTCACCTGACGCCGAGTCGACCCAGGGGAGGCTCGGGATCGGCCCAGAAATGTGTCACCGGCTCGCTGGGCCTACTTCAGCAGCCCACAACACCCGCGGCCTTGTAAGCCAAGCCGAGCCGAGCTGGTGTGG
>JAZEWU010000001.1:12085143-12107861 GCA_036362915.1 Geotria australis
GGGTGTCCCGTGGGATGGCCATGTGACATTCAGTGCTCAACCTGAGGACTTCACGCCGAGATTAAGCGAGAACACTTATGGCATTGGATTTGGGTGCTCGCAGAATTTACAAACGAAATATCGGAACGGCGCTCGCAAATGTCGCGGTGTGTCAGCTGTAGGTGTCGTTGTTCGTAGCGAGAGTGGATATCTGCAGATTGAGTTCCCGTATGGGCGAGGATCATAGTGGCGCAGTGGTAACATCGGCGCCTCGCATCAAGAAAGCCCTGTTCGAGGCGGTTCTATCCCCACTGCGGGCGACTTTCTGTGTGGAGTTTGTGAGTTTCCTCCGGGTTCTGCAGTTTACTCCGACAACCAAAAGCAGCACTCATTATTTGGCTGATAACGTCATAAATATATACACCCAGTGTCTGGCGTGTTGACGCCGGCTAACTCCGTGACTTGACTCCCCTCCCCGCCTTCTGCAGGTTACCTCGCGCCTCTGAGTCGTTCTGTTTCTGAATGAAAATGTGCGCGTTATAAATTATATTTATTACTATAGTGAATCATTCCACTTGCTGTGGTGTGTGATAATTGTTCAGCCAAAAAAGTGATTTTCACCACAAAAAACGAGTTGGCTTGCAGTCAGTCAATAAACTTCGCCTTTTAGCACATTGTCATTTCGACTTCACTTCAGCGTTTTCTGACGACATTTTCAAACCATAACTCTCTGACCACCCGTATCGTCTTCATTCATTACATAGTTTAATGGAGGGATATAGTGCCCGCTTGGCTAACGTTGGCCTTTTCAAAACGACCCGCGGTTCAAACGATAACAAATGTCATTACTTGTATTTTGCTAGACCAACAATATTTACCGTTAATCGGTTGTTACACAAGACGAAGTTAACACCCCCAATCTGTGGAGAAAAACAACAGTTGAAACATTAAATAAATATTAAATGGCTTTCGTTAATGCATCACTGTCAACAAGCGTCATCTCGCATCGCCAGTGTTAATTCATGCACAAAATGTATCAGCACCAATTTATGACTTCGATACACCCGGACGATAATAGAAAAAAATTATGAGAATTCCTCTCTGTATCTGCTCTTTTTGCATGGCCGTGTCGAGCGTTCCTTCTCTGTCCTTCGCGACGTTTCGCCTCCCACGTTGGTCGCATCATCAGGGTTTCTGATGATACCTGATGCTTCTTGATGATGCGAAGCAGAGACGAGGAACACTCGACACGGTTATCCCGAAAGAACAACTATACAGAGCAATTCTCATTCATCCAGCCGTGAAAACCTACATCAGTGCAAAATAGTATAATAATTGACAGCGCTTTGAAAATCCACTGTTGGATGAAGGCCTCCTCCCCACGCTGTGGCAGGTCTGGTGGTTGTTTGATCATACTTCACCACACATTGGCGGTTGCGTAATGGGTGGATAATCAAATTATTTGTATTACCTTGCTCTAAATTCGTTGTATTACCTTGTGATTTTATATATTGTTTGTGTTGGTCATTTAGTACGTTTGTTGTATCGAAGGAAGCCCGCTAACAGAGCTTACAAGCTCACTGGGCATTATCCGCCGTAATAACAAATATCTAGCTACATATTTGCGAGACCCGGGGGAAATGTCAGCGATGTTGGCCATGGCTGGGAATCCGTCTCAGGTTGTTGGGTTCGTAATAGCGCGGCGCGCGAACAAATTCTGCCACCGCACCCCCCGGCCCGCAACGACATTAAAGCGGTTAGTATGTGTCACTTTGCAGGCCCTACACAATTTTCAAGTGCTAGAATGTGTGACTTTTCAAGCACAATGAAGGGGACGAAGCGGTGTATTGCGTTGCTACTGTACGCTCTGGGCTATGTAGCCGCGGCTTGACAGGGTGAGGGTTAATCGACTAGGGCCCGATGAATTCATTTAGAGGTCTGTGGGGATCACAAGCTCCCCTATTTTTTTTTTATTCTGAGCCCCTTTTTTATTCACAGTCGCGGGCCCCTGGTGTGACCATACATAATTGATGCGCCTCCCAGTAATCAGTGCCTAATGGTAATTCCTTTCTGCTCAGCTGCTTCTGTCCTAGGGCTGAACTCGACATGAAGCGGAAGAGCGGGCGTCGAAGGAACGAGACCAATTAGTCGGGAAGAAAAGGTGCCGCATTATTTTGGGTGAAAATTGATTTCCCTTTTAATATTTCGCTTGTTACGGCACAGTGTGCCACCTGAACTTTGAAAAGATCAAGGACAAGGTAGCCTCAAAGTCCATAAAAGTCACGCGCGTGAATGTTACCTGTCCATATAAGCCTACTGTCCCAGGCACTGCCTCAAGAATAAGGCGGCACCTGGTATTCAGAGTGCTTGTTAATTTTTAACAATGTTTTTTTCTGACTCTGCGTTCTAATGATATTCTAAGTGGCTTTTTCTTTGAAATGGAAGCAAACATGTCTGAAATGTGGGGATTCTTTTTTATCTCTAAACATATTGCAATGTAACTTCGTTGTTACGAGGAAATATCGCAGTTTCTCAATTATTGATCCGCAAGGTTGCAGTCTTGCACAGTTGGTGGCATGTGATTTAATGTTGAGCTTAAAAAGGAAGGGGAACGATGTGAAAACATTGATTTTATGGAATACTTGCAGAGTACCCGCCCTATGGATGATCTTGTTCCATGCGTGCAACACGTCCTTCTGACGTCACTTATTGATGGCGTTTTTTGCTGATGGATTTATTCCTGGATAAAGGTGGAAGAGTGCAAAGGTAGACGTTTAAAGCTGAAATTGTGTTACCCTTTTCAGAAGAGTAATCGATAAGCGAGAAGTAAGGCTAAAATACGACATAAAAGCATTGCTGTTGTGCATGTAAACTTTGCGCTTATAAAGGATCCGAACCCGGTCCCCTTAGTGAGGACATACATACGTAAAACACTTGCTCCATTATATATAGATTGTAATGGACATCTTGAGCAACCTTTTTTTAAACTATATTTTATTCATCTTGAGCAATCTTAAGTTTTGCTCCACAGCAGGGCCAGTGCTAGGGGGCGCCGGGATGGGCCGTGCATCACCACCACATGTCCCCTTGGCCTGAGTCCCAGGCTCACTCTGCTGAGCGGAGTCACTGTTACGGGGGTCCCTCCACACAACAGCTCTTCGTGCCCCCCATCTGAGGGGAGCCAAAGCCAGGCCTGTTATTCGGGAAAGACAGATTTCAGGATGAGCGGCTATAGCATGGTGACATGTGGCACAAGACATGTAGGGAGGCTGGAAGTTGTCGAAATGCAGTGTTTGGGTAACTATTCACAGCTCCATGTTGACGCTTGCCCTAATTTATTGGGAATTAAATATATGCGTTTACAACGATACATTCTAACCAACTCTCTGGTCCACATGCTCCATTATCTTAAAAAAAAAGTTCAATAAAATATATAGTTATACTGCAATCTGTTATATGGACTTAATTATGACAAAAGTAATATCAGACATGCTGCTGCATAGCTTAATTGGCCTGCGATCTAAATTGTACTCGGTGCGCAGTGATGGACTGTAGTCCCATCCGGTATAGCCCTGCCTTGCACTGTGTCTGCCGATTAAGTGGATATTGATAATGACGATAATTAAAAGTAATATTTTTCTGGACAAATCTATATTCTCGAATACTCAGCCAAAGTTGTTTCCCGAGTGTTGGGAGAGGGCTAGTCAAAGTAAGGCCCTTAGGCGCAAGTGGCAACAACAGTAGGCAATGATGGCTACAACGTGCTGATGAGTTAGTGATAATGGAACCAGTCAACAACTGCCTTGTTGTCTCACGGCCGAGATAAGAACAACCCCATTTTCGGCTCATTTGAGCTGTTGGCTGTGCGTGGAATGCGCACACAAATGGTGTTGTCATCCATCTGTGCAAATCATGCTGGCATCCCCGTTGTGGGTTTCGCTTGAAAACCTCTCTTTTACATATAAACAGTACGCTACTGTGGGTGCTGTGGTTCACCATGTAACGACGCAGACTAGGGGTTCTCAACCTTTTGCACCTCAAGTCCCACTTGGGTCTGGTCTCCACGGACCAATAGCTGGCGCTCGCTGCCCACTGATGGGTCGCGACCCACCGGTTGAGAATGGCGGACGTAGACCTTTAATCGGGGCTTCTAAACAATAATTCAGTTGTATCCTAGAAAATCCATTGATATGATGTGAGATGTCTCAAAATAGCAAAATGGATTTTAGTTACTTAAACCATTTTGGATTTGTATTGATGTAGGTTTCCACTGCCTGATGTATGAGAATTGCTCTTAAAAGCTGCTCTTTTGCGATAGCTGTCTCGAGCATTCCTTCTCTATCGTTTGCGCCGATTCGCCTCCCACGTTGGAGGCATCATCTGGTCTCCACGTTGGAGGCATCATCAGAAGAAGCCTGATGATGCTTCCAACGTGGGAGGAAAAATGTCGCAAAGGAGAAAGCCTGAACGCTCAACACGACAATCTCTAAAGAACTACTCTTAAGAACTGTTCCCATTTGGCTTTGTTGATAAAGGGCGTCGACACGGTCTAGCGGTAGCGCATTCACCGCTTGTCGCGGAGGTTCACGGTTCCAAACCAGCGGCCGCCCTGATTAATACTGTGGGTATACAACCATACCATTGTGCATCGTCTGTTTCAAAGTGAACGTTAAAGATTCCGTGAAGTAATTCGCAAGAGGAGGCCATTGTGTGCCGGCATCATGGTCCAAATGAAAAATATTACCGGCAAATCATTCTAAATGAATGTAGATGGCGATCATTACCTCTTGACTGTGAACATTTGGCAGGATCTCCCTGAAAAAGAGTGATGAGACTCAGTGTGACATTCCGAGGCAAACAAGACAAATATGCAGAAATAGAGCGCTTAATTATTTGTGTAAATTGCAGTAAACGTTATTCAGTTCACTGGTGCTGTCTTTAAGTTTTGACGTCAAAAACTGTCACTTGACATATACTCCAAGTAACTTTTTACGTAGGTTTAATTTAAAAAAACTATAATTCATAATTGAAAAGAAACCCCTTACTTTTAATCCTGAGACTGAGTCACAGTCATTATTCTTTAACAGGGGGAGAGCATGTTGTGACTTTTTAGGTAAGCTCATGACACCGCGCTGGCTCCACAGCGCTGATGCCTTGTCTCCCTTCATCCATTTTCCCATTTTCCCGAAATGCCTCTGGGCTAACCTGGAGCTGATGTGTCTCGGTGACTTGATGTATGCTTCCATGACCACGTGTGAGTGCTTCCGAGCCAGCCCAGAATCAAGCCAGGTTGCCCTGAGAAGAATCTATGTTCCCCTAACTAGCGTAACTGCATTCCCTCCCTTTCTGTCATCATTATCATCACTCGCCTAATGCTGTACAGGGGTGTTGTGGGACCGGAGCGTATTCCGGCAGACACAGGGCACACGGCAAGGCTATACCCTGCATGGGACGCCAGTGCATCGCAGGGCACTGGACATCGGAAAAGACAAAATGCGCCCTAGCCGAGAATCGAACACGGGAACCTTGTTGTTTTGAGGCGGCAGCGCTACTTACTGCGCCGCCGTGCCGCCCCCTATCTGTCATCCGGATGACTTTTCTTACCTCCTCTGCAGCCTGGAGATGGACTCAAGGAAAATCACACCTATTATTCTATTCATTATCGAGGGTGATCTACAATGCGTCTGGTGGGGGGGGGTCGACTGTGGTAAGCCTATGTAACATCTACAGGGTGGTCCAGATGTCTTGTGACCGTCATTTCATCGTTTTGTTTCTTCGGGTTGTCGATCTTTCATGATTCCCATATGCTCACTACAAGCCGTTCTTCGGTAGTATAAACACGTATAAGCCATATGAAATAAACACGCGTTATTTAAAACATAAATAAGTGAACAAACTAAACACAATTGGGGATCAATTCAATGGAGGTCACGCGCCACCTGGACCACCCTGTACATAAAACCCAGCAACCTTTGCCCTTTGCTGGCTCACACAAAAGACAGGCGAGTGACCTAATATGGCAGTAATCGCACGTCACCCCCTGGTAACCTGTGACGTGACACACGACTTTCTCCTGCGGGAAACCCCCTCCTTCACTCCCACCTGTGTCCCGTGCCCTTTGATGGCTTTATTTTTCAAAATCTAGGATGGCCTCCTTTGTGATATCACTCACCTTCCAGCAAATCGGCAGCGTCTCACTTTGACCACTTTGTGTATGTGCCAAAGTGACATCGCAATCAACCTGGCTCTACACCGCCTCATTGTGTAAATATTTCAAAAGTTGTCTGTTTCTCCTTGTTACCTGCAAGCCAAGTAATGATCAGTTTTCCGCAAGGGTAACCTCCACGTGGATATGTCAAAAACTGCTGCAATGGTCAGTCATTCATTACCAGTAGCCGCTTAATCCTGTAGAGTCGCGGAAGATCGGAGGCTATCTCGGCAGACACAAGGCGCAAGGCAAGATATGTAGATATGTGTTTATTATTACAGCAGAAAACACCCAGCGAGCTTACAAGCTCTGAAAGCAGGAATCCTGGGAGATGGGATGCCGGTCCATCCAGGATGGGACGCCAATCCATCGCAGGGCACCGGGGGTAAATTAACAGGCCAATAAACCTAGGCAGCGGAATGTTTTTGGACTGTGAGAGGAAACCGGAGTACTCGGCGAAAATCGACGTGGACACGGGGAGAACATGCAAACTCAGCGCAGAAAGGCACCCGAGCCGGGAAACAAACCGGTGGGCACCTTCTTGCTGTGATGCAGCAGCCGCTACGAGCTACGCCACCGTGCCGCCCGCTACAATGTAAAATATGTTATAAAGACGTGGCACTAAACACCTGTCCTGCTCACGAGTTAAAATGTTAACGATCAATCAATGCAGCAGATTGAGGAGCAATGTGATCTATGCGTGTCGCGGAGAGGCGTCAATACATCGTGAAATATGCAGGAGAGGCAGGAGCATGAATACGCGCATCGTGATCATGGCCTTAGATTAGGTGAATTATTCTGGGAAATGCAGTACTACAATTCTGTGCACTGCAAAGGTTGGCTTATTCTTTTGCCTTGATTTCGCCACTTCAAAGTTATCACGCGCCATAACGACAGAAGTTAAAGCAGGGCTTTCAACCATATCACAATTATTTATTTGACACGAGTGATTAGGCTGAGGAGGCTTTGTACTCAACTGATCAATAAGTGAGCTGCCACTCATCTTCATTGCTGGCCTTTACGGATGCAGTGGGGATTTCACATTTGCATGGCATGGGCCAGCAGTATCTCTGTAGGATAACAACTATTCATCACTCACACAATCATTCTCATTTAGGCATCTCGAAAAGACGATTGGCCGAGTCGACCCACAGGAGGCATTCAAATGTTTGCTCGTTTTGAGTCAAGTATCCGCTATAATAAATCCAACGTACCGTACTTGTATTTATAGTGAGAGACTGAAATATGAGCAAATGGTTTAGACCATGGGTAATCAACCTTTTTACCCCTCAAGGCCCACTTAGCCCACTTGGGTCTGGTCTCCACGGATCACTAGGTGGCACTTGCGGCCCAATGACGGTTGAAAATGGCGGGATAAGATGACATACGCGGGGTAATGACATCATTCCAACTGTTAACAACCCAAGTGGACCCGGCCAGGACACGTCGCTAGTAGGGGGCGATGATCGATGGTCAAGGATAATGATGGAGCAGCAGCCGAGGAAGAGAGGGGGACAATGCGAGTGACGATATCGGATCGTGTGCTGGCGCTGCGTGGATTATCGCATGGAAAGGCTGCAAGGGACAGGGATGGTTTGAGGAGGCCTCAACCAGCAGTTGATTACCAATTGCTGATGACGAATCCTCAATCCGTCGTGTCAACTGGCCCAGATACTGTGTTACCTAATACCGTGCTCTCATATGAACGCACACCATAATGTTGCACATTAATGAATAATTTCCATGCACTTTCGTACACGCCAAATCGGAAAGCGAACACAGCCGAGCAGATGTGTTGTCGCGGAGAAAGATACAGGCACCTGTGCTCAATTCATGTTACGTTTGCGTCAGGAAGCAGTGAGGCTGGAATCAAACCTATGCCACAGGGACGGCCGTAAAAAGCCACGGGAGAAGCGGATTTCTCCTCCCCTCGCCCACCACGACTTGGCAGCCAAGAGCGGAATAACAATAGACTTTAGCTCTCTTGCTAAAACAACTCCTTTGGACAGGGGAGTAGGAGAAATGTAATTCATTGTAACAGTAATAGCGTGTGTTAATAAAAGAGTAATGTGCTATAGAACACTAAAGTTAGCAAGAGTGTCACTCAGTGAAGAGACACTCTAGCTGAGGGGCTGGATTAGAGAGAGTGCTTTATTGTGTAATATGAGGTACCCGTGATGCATAAAACTTAGCTACTATCCCAGAAAGTATTGCTTTTTCAAACACTCGGGCTCCTCAGCCCCAAACCCACTCATGCAGCCCCCCATCCCCTCCCCCGTGAGAATTGGCACGGTGCGCATCTACTGTTTACAGCACTGGGCCATTCTACATTCCTATGGCAGGTGAGAGTGTTAGCCATAGGAAAAGCACTGTTGACTTCCCCACAAACTGTTACTTGTGTTATCGACCTAAGAAGGATGATGGGCTGAGGCTACCCCGCGACACGGATTTAAACTCGGACTCCTTTTCAGTGAGAGCCACGGAGGCGGTTGGAATAACTTATCTCCCCTGTCGCGTGTCACCATTGCCCGTGGCAGTCACTATCAAGCCCATTGTCCAAAACATTTAATGCCCTCTCAAACTCTTTACATGACTGATGTAAAAAGAGAGAAAGGTTTGACCCTTTCTGGCCATAATACATGTGTTAAGATCTTTGCATGGCTATTATACTTTGACCGACTGTATTTCTGTTCATATATACACAGAATATCAGTCAGTTCATCATACTACATAATAATTCATGCTCAAGCGTAGCCTTATACGTAAATCAAAAACAATGCAGATGTGTTGCTAGCAACCACAGTAAGTGTATGTTGTTGACAACCCGAGGGTGTCACGTCGATGTTTTGTTCCTGCTAGGATCACTCTGTGTCTATACTTTTATAACTGATGTCAGCGAATAAAAACGCGTGGACTTTTTTAGCATTGACGCCTCACGAGACAGTGAGGTTTTTTTTACTAGCATACCAAAGTATGCTCGTAAATGAGAATATAAAGTTAATACTCCACTTTTATGACACAGGCTCAAACGGAAACTAATTGCCCAGACATGCGACACTTGCAATAAATGTAACTTATTTGGATGCAGTTTGTAATTTGGACATGTGCGCACAAACGAAGATTGCCCTTAACCAGACAAGTGCGGCACATGATGCCCTACTTCAGAAGTTTGCTGTGTGTGGTAGTTTTTTTTCCACGTCTGCCGGCCTGGCTCTTAAGCAGTCGAGCCGAATTTTACACAGCACACTGCTCACAGCCACATGAGTGTTATTGCTCTTTATTATGCATGAGGGCAGGAACTCTGTAAAAGCTGCACATTCTGCACTGTCAGGTCCTGTTAAGCCATGCTCTGTTTGCTTGCTCAACTCACTCGGGCAGATTATAATTGAAGGCTTTGCAAAAGACAGAATTGTACAAGAACAATACTCCCAAAATGTGACTTTAGACCTCGATGTTTAGCATTTGCTGAGGTGCCTTTACGGTCCTAGCACTTAATGGTATTTTTTTCTTACTTTTCATGCATAGTGGACTGAACATGTTCCATTGATTCCTCTTAGAAATTGATCCAGAGTGACCGAAAAGTGACAAAGTGGCAGAGTATTGTTGGTGAACGATAACCAACCACTGTTAAATACTGAAATGTATTTCAAACAATTTTACAAAGTGATTTGTTTTATCTGCAGAATCCTAAAATATATTTGCGAAACTCTTTATTGAAAATTGTAGTGGTGTTTGCACCAAACTTTTAGCCGCATGTTAACAGACATTCACGACGCGGAGAAGCACAAATACAAATATATCTCGTATAGCCTTTCGCGGACTGTTTATTTAAACACAACACACGTTAAAAACATGTTGAAAGATAATGACTAGGTGTTTAGTGATGCGACAAAAATATTGCGTGGTCGGTCAGTCGGAATATAACTTTCTAGAGAATATATCAGCAGCTCTCCTCTCAGGAGACCGGTACAGTGTGTGTCGTTCTTTGAAGCCCTCGAGCCTCAATTGTTTGTCTGGGAAGAATATGATGGAATGGCAGGTGTAGCAGATGAGCCCACCTCACATGCCAACCTGCCCGATTCGCACACCCTTCCATCCACTGACATGTTCTGCCGACGCTTCCGACCCTTAATGCATTCACCGTCGGCGACCTCGCGTTTATTGTCACAGTGTTCAGTTTTTCAACACTATAAAATGCTGCGTCGTACATTAAACGTGTACGTTTGTACAGTCGTACAGGATTTCCCATTGTGTCCACGGGGAATGTTTTGGCTTCAAAGGGCTCCGGTGGAATTCCTGCAGGACACTCTTAATGGGTGAAGTGAACGCGGCAGCAGCAGCCCTAGCAATGGCCCTTGGTGATTGCTCGTTTCCTTTGAAGTGGGAATTTCTGCTGATTCTTAAAGCTTATCGGTCTTGTAAAAAAAAAAACCCAAGCCCTTCTTTCGGACAGGGACGACATTCACCTTAAAAGGATCATCGTTGCTGCTTCAGATGATAATTTTTGTACGCCGGCAGAAAGTAAGTACCGTAAATAAATAAGCAGCTACATTTGTGAAATGAACAATGAAACTTTAAGGCTCCTGTAAAGTGTAAGGAAAAATATAACCATCACATTGAAGGTAAATTATTAAAGAAACTTCAGGGTGAAACAATCTTGGGAAAGGGTATTGGATGGAAAATTTGCTCCGGTCTCTTAGAGCATAACAATATTTTTTCCTCAGGGGTTGTTACAACAAATGCATCTTACAAACACCAGAGGTAGAAACTTTCTTGACTTGAGCTCATTTCTTATTAACCGACCTAGAAAGCTCTAGAAATAAATGATGAAGTGTTTATATATGTATTTATATACAGTGTGAAGTGCATATCTGTATACATAATTAACCAAATTGTATCTTCCTGAATGCATAATTACTGTAGTTACATGACTAGATGCTTTTATGCTCAGCTCTTGGGAAACTCCTGAGACCAAACAGTGACAAAACAAATCAAGGCATGTATTTGATGCTCATATATTATTTTTATTTTGAGTTAACACTCATACTTATGTATAATACCCAAGTCATTTTACACCAATTAACTTGAGAAAAGTTATTTTGTTTGAAATAAAACATACCGTATTCTACATTCCACTTGCTATGTGGTGGTAACACCATTCAAATGTGCCGTTAAAAATCCTGTAAGCATCATTTATCAGCAACATCAATCCGCGTAGCTGTATGGCTCTGATGAGTTTCCCTGTTGCACCAGCACATTTTGTTTGGAAATTACAGTGGGGTTCTAATTTTCGCTCCACATGCTGGGACCTTTTTCAGCTTATGAACAAGAGGTTACACATCACGAAAACACATCAGATGCTTATTCGGTGCAACTGCGAAAACCTACACAGTCGTAAATATAGTACCCGTTGAAAATGGTCAGTGGAAATTTCCACAGTCAATACCAATGTTTTTAAAACTCCATTCCCAGCACTTCCTCGTGGTCCTTTCTATATTTACCAACATTAGAAGTGGCTGCGTGGCTCAGAGGTCAGAGCACTGAGTTAGCCACTGTTGAGAATACTGGGTTTGAAATCAGCTTCGGTTAACTACAGTGTGATTAAACTGGGTTCTCAAGAGTAGCCAGTTGATTGTTTCAGCCCGGTCACTAATGCCTGCACACAAAACATACCCACCATATTACTTTCAGTTTTGAACTTAATTTGACTACATTTCAGATCTCAACTAAAAATATAGCGTCTGACTTTCATGTGACAATCTCATAGCAGCATGGGAAAGTGCGACCTCTAACTGTTTAAAGCATGAAAATGGTTAATTTAATGACTTTTACCCCCGTGCCCTGCTATGGACTGACGTCCCATCCAGGGTATAGACCCGCCAGGATTAAGTGGGTACTCATAACGATGATGAAGACCAACGCATATGTTTAAGAATAGGAGTTTACAAACGTCTAGTCCGTCTAATGCATTGGTGTCACGAAAGCCTGAATAATGACTATCAGTGCTACACGTGCATAGTGAATGAGGGAGCATTGGATGGATGGGCACTATTCAGATGAAATGATGATGGCAGACCGTGTTACTTTCCTGACCAGGGTGTCTAATTTTAATGTGAAGATCCATCCATCCATTGTCAGAAACCGCTTAATCCTGTACAAGGTCACGATGAGCCAGAGCCTATCCCGGCAGACACAGGGCGCAAGGCAGGGCTATACCGAGGATGGGACGCCAGTCCATCACAGGGCACCAGGGGCAATTTAGTCAGCAGGCCAATTAACCTATGCAGCAGCATGTTTTTGGAGTGTGGGAGGAAACCGGAGTGCCCGGTGAAAACCCACGCGGACACGGGGAGAACATGCAAACTCTACACAGACAGGTCCCCCGATCCGTGATTCGAACCCGGGACCTTCTTGCTGTGAGGCGGCAGCGCTACTCACCGCGCCATCGTGCCGCCCCTAATGTGAAGATTTGTTTTTCAATTACAGAGCCCAAACACTGTAGGCCGACTACAAATCAATCAATACGTAAATTATTTATCTCTCCTGTATTTCCCACGTATAAAATATATATAATGTATGGCCCTTTGTCAATCTATTCTAAAATGAAGGCCTGTCTGTGCTGTGGGTTATTCCAATTGTTTGACCGTGCATCAACCACGTTGGTCTGTGCACCACAATCGTTTAAACATAAATTTCATATTTTAATCCCAATTAATCTACATTATCAGTACCGCGTAATGCTTTACAGGGTTGCGGGGGCCAGACCATAGGTTCTGGCAGATACAGGATGCAAGGCTTTGCTATACCCAGGATGGGACGCCTGTACATCGCAGGGCACCATGGTAAATTTGGTCAGCAGGTCAATTATCCGAGGCAGCAGTATGTTATCCGGCAAAAACCCACGCAGACATGGAGGGAACGTGCAAACTCCACACGCAAAGGCACCCATGTCATGTTAATGAATAATAATAATTACAGCTAGAGCAATTGCAGATTCACTACTGGATGAAGGCATCCCTACACTGTTGTCGGTCATAGGAGTAGTTTGACCATACTTCACCATGTTGGTCAGTGCGAGTTGGTGAAGGAGTCACTGATGACGTGTTTATAAAGCAGTCAACACAGTAAAACCTTGATTTAATGGACTAATAGGGCGGAAAGGGTGTCTGGAAGTCCGTTAAATCTGGATATTTAGATGACGATCTTTTTTACAGAGTAATGGCCATATGTTATAACAGCCTCTATTTAATGAACACCATTAAAGAGAGTAACACATGTATCTAATAGTAGCAAGATAAACACACACAAAAATATTTCCAATCCAGCTGTTTCGGAAGCAGTGGGCAGTGTCCATTGCTTCTGACATCCTTTGAATAGAGGTCCGTTATATCGAGATTTACTGTACTGATGTTAGCCATGGCTGGGAACCCATCTCAATTTGCCAGGCTCAGAGCACAGTGAACATTCTACTCACTGCGCCAACCGCACTACTAATCCTCTCCTCCCTGATGTCACTAGAATTCCTTGGCAAAACTTAAAACTTTAACCACAAAGCATCATCCTGCACATGTTGCAATACGTGGGCTGTCGAAAAATATTCGTTTTGTAAGTAATTGTCTGGGCAACAAGAACTCTGTTTTACATGTTAATATTCTGGAGAAGCAAGAAGGTCCCAGGTTCGAATCCCGGCTCCGAGGCCTTTCTGTGTGGAGTTTGCAGGTTCTCCCCGTGTCCGCGTGGGTTTTCACCGGGCACTCCGGTTTCCTCCCACAGTCCAAACACATGCTGCTGCATAGCTTAATTGGCCTGCAGACTAAATCGCCCCCCGGTGCCCTGTGATTGACTGCCGTCCCATTCTGGGTATAGCCCTGCCTTGCGCCCTGTGTCTGCCGGGATAGGCTCAGGTTCACCGCGACCCTGTACTGGATTAAGCGGTTTCTCACAACGGATGGATAATCTGGCGTTCACTGGCCCTGCAGGGAAAGGGCTGTTGTGGCCAACCTTTGAGGGGGCAGTGGGGAGAATGGTCAAAGGGCAAGGGTTCTTAACAGGGGTCAGGAGGTCCACGTGAAGCTAATAGGGTTGACATGAGATGGTCAGCAAGAGAAAGGAGAGTCTGTGCTGCTGGCAGCTGTGGTGGAGGAGTGCAATTAGGACGTTTCTCAAATGTTCAGATCATATAACTAACAGCATTTCCACTGAGCTGCTCGTGAAGTGGCAGGTTCTGGAAGTGGCAGACTCTGGCAGGTACTGTCAACTGATCCTGCAGGGTTGGTTATTGTATTGGTTTTACGAAATACTCTACGAATGTTTTCTAAGCCCTTGTATAAATATATGTTAATTACAGTGATGTCTAGTTTGGACCTTTTTATTTTAATCACCAGTGAACATAGAGGCTCTAGCGTCTGAGGGGGGGAACCAATTGAAGAAAACATACAGATAACCAACTGCCATGTTCACTCGACTGCTGTGATGCAGTAATCCACCAGCATATATGCCCATGAGGTGATTCTCTCGCTCCTTCTCCTCAGTAGGCGCACTTTTGGATGCATTCCATACATTCCCAGCAGAGGGCGTAACGAGTAATTGGAACCTTAGCATAAACGTTGTGGCTTTTGAAATGGGGTATAAGAGGGCGAGTGGCACCATCTCGCGGCCAAATGCAGCACTGCACGGCACCACTGACTCCGGATATGACACAGTGGAGTCTCCTGTACTGAGTAAGGCAGTGCACGTTTGAGGCGGGTGGCGCAATGAGTAGCGTTGCCGCCTCACGGCAAGAAGGTTCGATACCCGGCTCGGTTACCTTTCCGTGTGGCGTTTGCATGTTCTCCCCGTGCTCGCCGGTTACTCCACTTTCCTCCCACAGTCACAAGACGTGCTGCTGCCTATGTTAATTGGCCTGCTGACTACATTTATCCAGCTTTCGTTACAGGCGCAGTGCTAGCACGACCTAGCGGTGTAATCTTGTATTGCAGTTGCATCGACTGGTCTTTTCCAAGTTGACTAATGGGCTAAAATTATCGATTTTTGTGGCCCCTCGAGAAGGCGGGAAACCCCCTCTGCTGCCGGCCCACACAGGCGACGCCCAGCGGTAGTTATTATGCAACTCACACAAACCGGGACTTTTAATGTTCCAGGAAGGTTTACAGATTCCATGACTTCTGTCCTGGAGAAACTAGGACAGGCAGCAGGCAGCCTTACTGCTTATAACCAGCTCCATCTCGGTGTGCTGGGGGACTTGGCTAAGATACTGGTCAGGTGATGGTATTGTTTATGTCAAATGGCTAATTTGTGATTTGTGATAAATTATTTTTGTAATCTTGGTGGAACTTACCAGCAGAACCACATCGATAAATGTGCACGGATTTTTAGTTCAGCTCCTTGAATCAGGATGTTTCACAATATTAATTATGAATCCGTTACTGGAATCTTTGTTTCAGTGCTCTTTCAACATTAGAACTTCCCCACGGGGGGGTGGGGGGCTGTGAGAGCTGTGATTTATGCGCCTGCCGATCAATGCAGCCGCACTCTGCCACATCCAGGCCTTGTTTACATGAGGCCAGTGGACGAGTTGCCGGGTGGCCCCGTTTCACTGGCAGTCATTTAGCGACTGGACGTGAATCAGTTGTTGTGACAGTTATGGTGTGCAGGCTTCTTATCTGCCAGGCCCATGTGTGGAGAGCATGCTCACACTGATGGGGGCTAGTCGCAGGTCCTGAGGGTACTCATAGAAAAGGGCACGGGAAGAGTTTCATTAAACTGGAGGAATCATCGTGGTTTTTACGATTTATCACTGAGATGGGTTGGGCCGAATCGGAGGTCTGATTGAATGTTAAATGACACCTCGTGAACTGATGAATGGTAATTCGTCTCTGCTCCGCTGCTGTAGAATGGATATTAAATACGCTGTCCGTAGCCTAAATTGCATACTGTATCTGAAGATTATTGGTAAGTAAATTACTACAGTACATTATAATATAGTCATTGAGTTCATAATAAGTATGAACTGTACTGATGTAAAATAATATACTACGTTTTACCTTATCTGGCAGTGGGACAAGTGTTAAACTCTTAATTATCCACGATGTACACTGAAGCATTCACATACATAGCATGCATCAGGATGCCATTTTAGTATAAATGTAATTTTAAGGCAATAACATCCTTGACCAATTTTCATATATTCTAATTATATTCTAAAGGAAATAAGGGAAATTACACAAACGTTTCAGTGAAAACATTTGATATCCATGCTGTGGATGCTAAAAAAACGGATTAGAAATCGTGGATTATCTGCAGGCAAGACATTTCCTAGAATGCTTTCAAATGCATTAATTGTAATAATTATTTGAGTTTTAAGTGGAACAGATATGTATTGGCAGTATCTCACACCGAGTATTGAATGTGCTGCAGAATCTGTGCAGCGGCGCATTTTCGTCCCTTCCATGGGGAGTGGCCTTCCCGGAGGATGAATTGACAAGAGTTATTGGGCTGTACCATTGAAAGCGTAAACGGGTATTCCTAAGCAGCTTGTACAACCATTGTAACGCACAACACATGCACCACGAGAGAAGACGGTACTCTCCAGTCAGAGCTGGTGAGTGGCAGGGTGGATTACTAACCGGGTGCTCGGAAATGTGTGGCAAGGAAGGCACGGGACACAGTTGCCTACCTCTAACAGTACCACCGACCACCGACTAGAATGCGTTACTGCTGCGATGCTCACCCCTTGGTCTGTGATGTGCCCGTGCGTGTGCGCAAGCAGAGCTCAGCTGGCTGCTGCTGAGACGCTGCTGGGGGAGGCACACAATAGGAAGATTTGTGCATCCGGGCAATGACGGCTCGCTGGATTTGAAGGTGACCGTAAACAGCTTATGCATTCATTGTCTCTGTGATGGTGGCTTTTACCGTCGATACATCTTCCGCAGTAACGCGGCCCATGATCGCGCAGATGTCGCTAGCCGTGCTGCGTCGCCTTGTCGGCGTGCCTGCTGGGGAGACTCGGCCATTGGTGTGTCGCTTGCTTTCCTTCTGCAGAATTTTCTCATCATTCCTTTTTGCGAAAGCCATGCTTTATTTTTGTTACGGGCTATTACGTGTGCCTCCCCAAGCCCAATATTTATCCTGATATTTGTTACGTGAACGTCGTGTTTTCTGTTAAAATATTTATTTGAAATATCGACACGTTTGGACCTCTTGTGTTTATTTTTGGCAGTTGAATTTAATGTGCGTGTCGGGTATTTTTTTTTTTTGCAAAGAGCGCTCTTCTGTGTTTGTCAGCGTGAGAGAATATTTCGTCGGGTTGTTCCGAGAGACGTGATGCCCTGCTATGGCCATGAGCATGAAGCTTTTCATTGCTGTGAAACAGCATGGCTGTCAGGGCTTGCTGTCTGTGCAGGTTGCGAACTCTGTTCGCTAATTGGCTAAAGCACGCTGTGTATAATTTCATAATCGTGGAGTGCAGATTCAGGCAGCCTCACAGACGCACCATTCTTCCCATCTAGCTGCAGGAACCCAGCTTTTTATTATAATGCAGTGTATTCAAATAAAGAAAATAATTTCTTTGGCATGCTCTCATGCGTGTGAGTGTTTTTTTGGAGTGGGTTGCTCTATAAGGGAGGGTGCAAATGATAGCAGTGCACGTGGGTCCGAACAAATATTTAACGTTAGTCATTTTTGAAATAGCGATTGCAGTGCAATTGTTCTTTTAGAATACGGAATGCGTATTCGCTGTTGCTGAATTGCATAACTGTTTCGCCGTTAAATGCCTTCTGCTACAGAATACGGAGGCTTTGTGGCCTTATTAATAATTGAGTGGTGTGAGCTTTCCCATCGGCACTTTACTGCCATTGAAAATATGCCAAAACCAGCACGGCAGGTATCTTGACCACATCCACAGAAAACAGACCGAGGGCTTGCGGAGGATGCTCCCTATGTTCTGTTTATAACATAAGTAGCAACAGATCGAGTGGTAATTACTCTGCTGGCGTACAGATGTATTATTAGTCCTTCAGCAAGAGGAGGGATGGTTTTGCATCTGATCTTCGTAAACAATGTACAGTAGAACACAATTACAGTATGACAATGTTTATGAATTATACCTGTCCCATGTTTGGTTGTGTTCATAATATTTGAATGTCATTTAACCAGGTTACGGCTGAGTGAGAACGACAGAAACATTTTCACGAGCGATATAGGTAAGTGGGTAATTTTATTTGCATGGATGTTTTTTGTTTTATTTTTCATTTGGACATTCTCAAGACTCTCAACAGAGGTGATGCGCGATGCATGTTTGAACATGGACATAGTATGAGATTGAGTTTCCACACATGGGTGTTGGGCTATGACATTGTGTTTATGCAATCACACAGGACCGTTAAGGTCAACATTGGAGGAAACAGCCTGCATTGGCAATAGCATCTCATGGAAATTTCTAAACAACATCGCATACTGGCTCAGAGATAAGGAGCCCTAACCATGAAATTGTCCTAAAGCACACATTAATTTTTACATTAATTCTCATTCAAATGCATACATATTTTTGTGAAAATATAACAGCTCCATAGCTGTTCTTTCGGAATAGCCGTGTCGAGTGTTCCTTCTCTCCCCTTCGCGAAGGAGAGGAATTCTCATACATTGAGACGTGAAAACCTACATCAGTACAATATAACATCACAAGTTTATTTAATAGTAAATTGTAACAAATAAATCCTGCGAATCAGCTATCTATAGCATACACTTAAACAACCATTTTAACCATCTTCTCGTTCTGTGACAATTCTATCGATGAACGTTGCAGCCAAACTCAGCTGGCGGAAGCCAAGGCAACCATGAACAACACCACCACCGTGCTCCCAGCGATCTTAATCGGAGTCCCTGATGGAAACGGAGTCATGGCCCGCTTTTTCACGAGCCCCCGGTACGAGCTGTTCCGTGACGGTTGGAACATTGCCTGCTTCACCGTTCTGCTCCTCTTCACGCTCACCGTGCTCTGCCTAGCGCTGGTGGCTGTCCTCTACGACCGGATCGTGCCCGTCGACCACGACAGGGTGGAGTCTGTCGACAGCCAGGAGAAAGAAGAGGAGGGCAAGCCGTGCAGGCTGCGGAGGCTGCTGTGTAGGGTCTCTCCGGATGAAAACGAGGTCGTCTGAACGTGCCGCTGCCGCCGCTGCTGCTATGCTCATCATCTTCCACCCGTAGACTTTACGTTAATATTTTTTCACAGTTCGCCAGTCAGTTGCAAGATAAAGGGTAAAAAGGGAAACTTTGGCCAGGTGCGTGCAATTTTTAAATTGGCATTTCCATTATTTCACACTGATTTAGATTGGAAACTTAGCGAAAACATCACTTAATGTATTTTATCCCCCTCACCACTGGCATCTAAGGGGCCCTACTGGCTCACAGCTGATGTGGAAACTGTACTATAGTGATGGCTATAGACCCATTTGCAGCCCACTTTGCTGACTTGTAACGTACATTTCACCAAGGACTCATTCAATGTAACGTACTTTTCCCACAGACCCCATAATTAAACTCTTTGGGAGCCCTGTAAACACCGGAAACCCTGACACATACCACAAATTAATCATGAGTTGAAACTTAAAATTGTGGTATTTGTGTGTTTGTGAATGTACACTAACGAAAGTGACGAACATATTTTGAGAATGGAATTATATAAGTATGCAGATTCACACTTGCTCCCTTAAATGCAGCTCGAATAGTGTCCCTCTTTGAAATGCCACACTAAGATATATTGTAATCCTTATGGTTAGCACAAAAAGGCCAAGATTCAGGATAAGCTAACATTTGGTCGGTGTTACAGATGGCATCCCATTGTTAAAAATTTTTTATTGTCACTCATTCATAGCAGATAGGGCTATACAAACTGTTGCAGTGTTTGTTTTAAAATGGTATACTATAATCAGTATTTTCTGTTATGAGTACCAAAGTATTACCGTTATTCCATGGTCTTGCAACATATCAGATTAGAAGCCCACGTACAGTATTTTGCCCTTATTTTAATTGCGAAAAAATATCTGCGGATGTTGCATTTACTTTGTGGAATACGTTGTACTATATATTTTGTATTGCGACACAGTACATTCCATTATTTCAAAAGGGAATCCAAAGCAGCGTATCCCAATAATAGCTATAAGAAAATAAACATTACACATCGCTGTACTACAGCACTGCGTCACTTAAGCAAAGATATTCCGCTCGAGGCGTGAAGTGTCAATGATGTCCATTTTTTATTCTAACAAGTCACCCGTGGAGCCTGAATAACCACAATAATCCACACCATTGGTCTTATATTCCGCCATGCTCTATCCACAATTATTTGCAGGTTATTGACTTACTACTCCCCGCTTATTGTTGGTATTATTTATTTTGACGTTCACGACAATGTTGCAGTTAATTTAAAACAAGACAGGTTTGCTGCACATCAAATTGTACATTTCACTAGATTTATGCTTTGACGGGCTCTTCAATAAACCGCAATGACTACTGTGTCTCACTGTGCAAAACACAATGTCTGAATTCGTGCCTTGCATGACAATAATAAGAACACTGAGACTCATTGGCGTCTACCATGCGTCCTTATATCAGGCATGGCGCAACATGGGCCCCAGGTGAAACAAGTACGTGCGCCGGAACTGAGTAAGGGTTGGTTGTAGGTTATGGTGAGCGCTGGTGTGTTTAGTGATGCCCTGTCTCCCCCTAGTGGTGTATTTAAGGATTGTTTGTGTGTAACCTACCCACATGTAAGTTTGTGAGGGGAGGGGTGCTTGTGTAAGATATACAGACTATGGTGAGTGTTATAGTGTTTAGTGGTGTCCTGTCTCTCTCTTGTCGTGTATTTAGCGATTTTTACAGAGGATCAGTGTGGGCAGGTTAGTGGAAGCTACGCCGGCGCGCGTTTTTATGTTGAATAAGTGGTTTCTTATTGGAGTGGGACATCAGGGGGGGCTATGGTGAGAACGACTATATGGTGATTACTGTATTGGTGGCTTGTCTCCCCTTGGTGATGTGTTTGGGAACTGTAAAGAGTAACTGTAGTGGGGGGTTCGCGCGAACTGCGTCGGCGCACTTACAAGGGAGCGTTCTGTCGGGAGGTTTGTATCGGAAGCGCCGAAACGCAGGTAAGCGGGCCAAGTGACAGAGAGCGATGCAGGCGACGTGGGGGATGCGACTTGTGGATCTACAGGGCTGTGCGTGGGCAAATAAGGCGGGAAGGACGGCGCCTATTTAAGTATATTACGTATGGATGTGTGTTTGGGTTGATAAGCATTTGTGTTAAGATTCGCCGGGGAGGGGTCTTAAGTGTTAGAGGTGATGTGCGCATACTTACCTGTCTGAGAGGCCAGGAGAGGAGGTTCAGAGAGCGTCTGAGGAGACAGGCGCGCCCGGGGTGAAGCGTGCCGTCCGAGGGCTCGGTGGTCTCCGTTCAGAAAGCAGGTTATGGCCAGGATTTGTCATCTTGCCCAGCTTTAGGAGACCCTCTGGAGCAGTGGTCCTTAACCTTTACTGCAGCCTGCAACCCTTTTGGTTCTCAAAACATGTGCGCACACCTCTTATTAATAAATGCACATAACATATACATAGTCATTCATTCGTTGTCAGAAACCGCTTAATCCTTATCCAGGGTCGCGGGGAGCCGGAGCGTATCCCGGCAGACACAGGTCGCAAGGCAGGGCTATACCAAGGATGGGACGCCAGTCCATCACAGGGCACCGGGGGAAATTTAGTTCGCAGGCCAATTAAGAACCACTGCTCTGAAGCATCGTGGTAGGGGGCGAAGTCCAGCCTCAGCGACTCAGTGAAGATGGAGGTAGCACTGGGGAAGGTATTCGCTCCATCTGTCTGCTGTGTTAATCGTTGGGTTGCCCCAGGCCTCGGCCGGGGAGGAGAACACGAAGACCAACCCCGGGTACCGGAGCTGAGAAGACGAGCCCTGTGCAGCTCTGATGGACGTGTGTTTTAAAGCGTTCAACGTGATTTCCCAACAGATGGCAGCAGATATCTTCCGCGTTTAAGCTGGTTAAACTCCCGAGGAGCGCCTTGCAGAAAACATTAAAACACGATTGATTAATCAGTGATGGCAATACTTTTCCTGCATTTTGTAAATTAATTCACAGGCATGTTATCTCACTGGGTGCTGTTTAGGAAATCACTTGGGTTCCTTTACAAAACAATACACACGAAGAAGGCCAAAAGGTCAACAATACCTCTCTGTCACTACACTTCACCATCCCTTCCTGTTGATGGTCACACAGCGGATGTTGATTAATCACACAGCGGATACCTGCCGTAAAAGAAAATATATACACTAACAATATCAAAAGTGTTTTGGATTTCCATCTGGTACTGTTCTCTGCGTGCCTCACTCCGTTCGCTGGTTCGAGGCCGAGCTGAAAGACAACGATGTCCAGAAGCTGACCATCGTGCTTCGAAGAATCGCAAAGAAGAAGAAGCTGGTGGGAAACGGCCTCCCTTAATCGTGCACATATAAGTGCAAATGTCTATTTGT
>JAZEWU010000001.1:12114691-12130524 GCA_036362915.1 Geotria australis
GAAGAGCTTGGTAGAGTTCGCAGGTAATACCAGGTATTACTTGACAGGGATCGCGACGTGAACGCCTCTACCTTGATCCCCGTTATTAGGGTGAATGACGAGTGTGAGGAATTTGTGAGTGCATGTCTGAGTAGATGGAGTAGAAAATGCAAGTAGGTGAGTTAGAGATTGGTGAACAACAATAATGTTGCAGGATTACACATTAATGGGAGAGTGAATGGGTTGGCGAGTGGATAAAGCAGGGGGTGATTGGATCAGTGGGTAAAACAGTGATTGGGCGACTGGTTGAGTCAGGAACACATTACTGAATAAAATATGAATTATTAAAGCAATATACATTTCGCACGCATAAAAAATAGCAATCCAGAATACAGCACAGTAATGTATTTCACTTTAGGTAATAATTTTTTTTATAACGTCTGGCCACAGATATTGGTTTTGACAATGGTAGACAGGTGTAGGATAAGGCCTTGGCAAGGTCTGTAATATATATAGCCACTGCAGACACAGCTAATAATATAGTCAACTAGATAGACATACAGACAGAAAGAAACCCAGGCAAAATGCCATGCAGATACTGTAAGCATATATTGTCACAACAGACGGGCAACGATTGACAGACACACAGTCAGCCAATTCACTATACAGCCCCACAGCAATCAGTATAGATAAACATAAAGTCAGACAGCCAAACAAAAATTATAACGGTCAGACAAGCAACAGCCTGTCCATCGGCCTCATGCTTCAATGAGGCCAGACAGCAAGACATGTATGTGTACAGCCAGACAGTTATACATACAATCGAGCGATGCTAACAGCGGCCAGGCAGACAGCCAAACATTTAAGTAGATGCAGACAAATCCATAAAGACAAATTCTTGAAAATATAAAAACAAGTCGGATCCACAATATCGCTTTGGGGAATCGATAGGGCCAGTTTACCAGACGACTGTACAGTACTATATATACAGACAACCAAACATATAGAGAGAGACAACCAAGGACAGAAATACATAATAGACATCCCCACATCTTCAGGAACTCCATGGGAATAAACAATCAGACATCCAAATGAACCGACAGCCAAACAAAAATCACACTAGTCAGCCATCTACTGGACAATAACCCGGTGAAGGCAGACTTAGGAATACAGACATGTAAAGATACATACCCAGAAACGACATACTCATTCGTTTCTGTGTTACGGTTGAGAGTGCTCAATGACGGCCCTCTCTCTGTGGCTGTTGCTGTGAGGGATTGAGGCTGTGGCCTGGGGACCCGATGGGAACCACGTCCACCCAACCTCCACCGTGAACCCTGAGGGGTCGAGCTTGGTCATCTCTCTGTCTCTTGGGCTCATTCGTTTCTCCGTGTTACGCTTGCGGAGTGCTCAATAACAGCTCTCTTCTGTAGCTTTTGCTGCGGGGCTTTGCTGTGAGGGATTGGGGCTGTGGTGCCCGGGCTGGGAGCGAGCGAGCGAGCGAGCGAAGGGGGGCCGGGCTGGGGACTTGTGACCGCGCCGGGCTGAGTGGGCCGGGCCCGGCCGCCATCTCCCGCCTCGTCCCTCCTCCTCCTCCGGCGCCGCCGCCGCCTCGCCCGTGTCTCTCTTACTCGCTGCGTCTGCCCTCCTCTCCGCTTGCACGGTGCGTCAGCCTTCCCGTACCTCGCGAGCGGTAATATGTCCGTGAGATGCGGGTGTTAGCTGGGTGTCTGTCGGCCGTGGTTGTGAGGGATCAATGCCCTCCCTCGCTGGTTGTGTGCTGTGCGCCGCGATCGTTCGCTCCCTCGGCCTCGCCTCTCTCCGCAATTGCAGCTGGCGCCTCGCTTGTTGCTTTGTGTGTGTGTGGCGGTTACAGCACTAGGCATTTGCACTGCGTGCAATATACCACTGCCGTGACGTCGACGGAGGGTGGGCATGCGAGTTACTATCGTGCGTTTTCGTAGAATGTTTTGGTTTTTTAAAAGACAATGGTCGGGGCGGATGGCGAGGGAGACGCCGCGGCTCCATGACTGGCGGCGTCGGGGGTCCTCGGCACCCCGGCGCCTCGCTCTCTCGCCATCGTTTTAGACGTTTGCGTGTGTGTGTTGGGTTTTTTTAACAACCCAAGCGTCGTGCTTTTCTGGGTTATTGTTGTTGGCTTTTTTTGGTGGTGGTAAGCGGCGGGGCAGAGCTGTTGTTCGTGGCCGAGACGGGGAGGGGGAGGAGGAGGAGACGCGGCCGGGACGCGAGCGCCATTTTCGGGCCGAGCGGCGGCTGCGCTGCGGGGCCTTAGACACCGCGCGGGTGTCTGGTACACACGCACTAGACTACCCCACACACGCTAGACGTGTACTCTACGAGCAGAGATTCCCCCCCTCAGTGTTGTTGACTGTAGAGTGGTACAACACAAACATAGCTATGCTGTACACTGTAGACTGTATACGCGTGCTCCATGCAGGCAGGCATGCATGCATACCTATAGGCATGCACTCTATAGGTATACAGGCTACAGACATGCACTTTACAGTTACTGTACGCTGTAGTGTTTAGACTAAAGTCATGCATTGTATAGGTGTATAGACTAGCTCCTATACGTGCACTGCACAACCGTATAGACTACAGTATCATAGATATGTAATATATCGTGGGTTTATAATCGTACACTATACAGTTAAGTACAGACTGCTACAGAAATGCACTGCACAAGCATATACTGTAGGCTGTGCTCTATACAGTATAAACATCTTATATTCAATCATAGACTGAATAACCATGCACGGTACAAGCATACATATGCTTTGGACCAGATACAATAGACGGCATACAGTACTGCCGTGCCTGGATATGATGCCTACTGTGGACAATGTTATTCGCAATAGACATGCCCTATTACAGAAGAGCTGTAGAGCTTTACATGTACACGTGGTAAATACTATGTAGTGTCTATGTACATGTACACTACTGTTTCGAATTGCAGTATGAACACGAGCCATATGAAGTACTTTGTGCCGTAGGGAGACCTGAATGAGTCAGGAAAACTTGGACCCCGTTGGTCTATTGCAATGCACTACATTTTCAAGGTTGGGTCTTTGGTAGTCACAGAAATATGCTGTAGAACACGGGTTCTCAACCTTTTGCACCAGGCCCACTTGGGTATGGTCTCAACTGAGCACTAGGTGGTGCTTGCGGCCAACTGATGGGTTGCGACTCACCGGTTGAGAATAGCGGGTGTAGAAGGTATATACGTGTTTCCAGTTTTTGCCATTGATATTGCTGTTGCTTAATTGATAGTAAGGGCTTCCCTTGTACTGCTATTGTTGATTATCAGTGAAAGAAAATGTGCATGTGTGCGTAGCATTTAGTTTTGCCGGGTAGGGTTGGTTGGCAGTTAAGACAACCGAGTCGGGTTGAGTTTCACAGGTTAATGTACCGCGGTAAGGTTTGGGTCAGGTCTTGTATCTTCAGGGTGAACAGGCCAGCACGTGATTTGAGTTCTCTTCATTAAATAGGGTTAGGCTGTCAAGGTGTAGGCACGGTAGGATGAAACCAGGGCAAGTAGGGTGAGGCTTGTTGAGGTGTGAGGTAAAGTAGGGTGGGACTGGTTTGGTTTGTTTACGGTAGAGTTAAGTTATTTACTGTAGGCTATGGATAGGTTTGATTTCCATCCATGTCCAACATCACTGGTGAGCGATATCTGAACCAGTGTTGGGCCACCACCTTCACCAACCCACACTGACCAGCATGGTGAATTATGGTGAAACAACCACCTTGATGACATTGCTTAGAGAGGCCTTCATTCAGCCGTATGTATTTTTTAAAGGTGGTAAAATATGTTTAAAAAAATATAACGTTCTGCTGGATCGAAATGAGTGTTAGGGTTTAACTTGGTCAAGGCTACGTTGGGCCAGGACACGTATTGTAGTAATTGGACTTATATAGGCTGTGATGGACTGGCGTCCAATCCTAGGTATAGCCCTTCCTTGCGCCCTGTGTCTGCCGGGATAGGCTCCGGCTCACCACAGGATTAAGCGGTTTCTGACAATGGATGGACTCGTATAGGGAATGGTAAGGTTAAGCATGGTCAGGTTGTATTGGGTTATTTATTTATGGTATGATTGTGGCCTGCGTCAGTGGTTTCGAGTTGGAAAGTGGTGTTGGGACTTGGCAATATTGGTATGGTAGGGTTGAATTGGGTCACGTATGACAGGGTAGGACTGTGTCGGGTGAGGTTAGGGTTGGGTTGGACCGGGTTGGGCAGTGCCGGGTGTCCCGCTGAGAAGCCGGAGAGAGGCAGTTGGGAGACGGGAAGGCGGGGAGGCGTGTCGAGACATGTGGGGCAGGAGGCCCCCATCCACACGGGGTGACCCGCGGGGCGAGCCGCCCGCCAGCCGTGCCGCTGCCTCCCCCACTCGTTCCCTCTCCCCGGGGCCTTTCGGGGTTGGAGGAGGAAGAGACGGACGCCAGTGGTGGTGGAGTCGGTTAAATGGCTCGGGGGTATGCAGTGTACAGTGTAGCGTGGCGAACGTTCTCTTACACAGTCTAGCTGCTCTTATAAATTTGATGTATTCAGAAGTAAAAGACATTGTCATTGGCAAATGCATAAGGAAACAAATGTCCTTCTGTAATGCTGAACAACATTAATCAGTGTGTAGATAGAACCGGATAGCGCATCCCTTGGGATTTGTCACAATGCAATACGTGGTGCACAGATTATGCGCATCACTGATAAAATTGGGTCAGATTGCTTCAGGAAATATGGTGAAATATAGCATTGGCTGGATTTTGTCGAAGAGTTACTGCGTATATGATATTATTCCGTGATAGTTCTTCAGGCGGGTTCCAAGCACATGCAAATGGATTTTTTCTACCACTGGTTCGGTGCTGGCAACAGAGATGTTGCACCACCTAATAATGCTCATATGAGAATGGGGCACACGTGGAATTTTTTTTGCACTGTGTATTTGAGTGTACGGTAAAAAAAACATTCTGTCAATAACTGTTCAAGCTACCACATGTTCAGGGCCAAGCACCGAGTGGCGCGTTTGAGAGTGCGGTCGAGCAGGGAAAGTGGGGTGGGCAGGAGGCAGCGCAGAGGTTACACCTGCGTCGCCCTGCAGCCAGGACGCGACGCGGGCCAGACCCTGCCGTGCTTTGCGAGGGTCCGCTTGTGTGCAACGGAGGGGAACATTTTTGTTGCAGCTGCGGGGAGCATTGATGGTTGTCCAAGGGCAGGCGGACCAGCATGCTTGTGTGCGTGCGTGCATGCACGCAGGCTGGGGAAGGGCCAGTAAGCCGGCCAGCTTGCTGGGGTTTGTGGTGGGGGTGCGCGGTTCAAGGCAGAGGGAGAGGAGGGATAGGAGGCAGCAGGGGACTCGGCCGGCTGTCGCTTGCTTGAGAAGGAAAGGCATTAACGCTGGCTGCCGTCTGTTTTGTGCGCATCCTGTATCCACGCTGTACTGTACTGTTTGGGCTTGTAGAAATCATTAACATGTCACTGTAATTTTAAATAAGGGAAACACACGTTTTTTTGTTTTTAAAATAAAATATGTGCAGCCTCAAAAGAAAAAATAATAATATACGTTTTTTAAATGTATTTACCTAGCTTGGCTTTGTGTTGCAGGCCATTTCGTATGGGGGTTGAAGCATTGTTAATGCGTTTCAGACAATAGACTGTAAATGTACAGTCAGGTACTTTATTCTGGCGTTATAGTGACATCAGTTGTGACGTTAGTCTCGTCTATTAACAGCGTCAATTGAGTGCCTGGGCCGGCATGACCGGTAGCCCGGTGAAACAACGAGCAAGACATGCGTCCACTGCTGGGCACGTGCGAATCCTGATGCCCGTATCTATGTCACACACAGGAAGGAGCTGCAGCTCCCGTTGTGCCTCCCGTCTCGAGTAGCTGAGGCGGCGTGACATGAACGGAGACCTGCAGAAAAAAGTGGAAGGCGTGCAGACATCCGGGGCATCCACGATGGCTTCCACAGGTGAATTGTGTCTTGCGTTCTGTGGGCCTCCTGGGATGGAATGGCCAGATCAAATGCCTGTGATTTCTCCCACGTGTGGGCCAACAGGTTAAGTGGTCTCAGTTTGTATGTTTTATACTTCTTGTGCCACTCTTCCGGCTGCTTTGATGACGTAATTTGTTTCGTTTTGATCTTTGCACTGGCGCAACAGATGCTTGGACGCAGGATGAGCTGACAACACTCCTTGACCGCATGCATGCCTTGGTTCCCGAGAGTGACACATTGAAATTCAAGACCACCGAGCTTCACTTTGACTGGGAGAAGGTCAAGTTCGGACCCTACTCGAGCGAAATCTGTCGTGAAAAATGGCTCAAGCTGACCACCGAAGTGAGTTGTACAACGTTTCTTTAACAAACTTTCTCCATGGTGCTATCTCATTCTTTAATGTTCCACATACTAAATAGTACCTCGTAGAAGTTTGGTCACGTGATACTTTCAACATAGGTCTCGTATGTGTTTACATGTTGTGCCTTGTATTGTTCATTTTTTTTCCATAGAGCTGTACAGCACGATTGTGCTGTCTAGTAGTATAATAATAATAATAGCGTTTTATATAGCGCCTTTCACCCGAGGGTCACAAAGCGCTGCTCACCAACATGGTCAATAATTACCGGTAATTTTACCGTGTAGCGTTTGGAAGCAACATCTCCACACACTGACCTCCTGTTGTGAACAAGCCTTAGCATATTTTAATGTATACGCTGTTTCTCCACGCTTGGCCATCCTACTTGGCTGCGTTATTTTTGCAGCCACTAGGCTGTGGAAGGTGAATACTGATGGCGGTGTTTGTGATTTCGGTGTCTGCAGATCCGCAAATATCGCACGATGACAGAGTTGCTGATCGACGCAAGAGAGTTTGTGAAGAATCCTTACAAGGGAAAGAAGCTTAAGGTGACGCTCTGATTTCTCTTGAGAAAAAATGACTGAGTGGTAATCGTGTAGTATGCATCAAAGCTATCAATTATACTTGTATAGACATTGAAGTTTGTGATTGGTAATTATAATAATTATCTTTTTGCTATTGACAAAATTTTCTCTTCAAATCTATCAGCTCTATGAAGGATGTTGGTGGCCAGTAATAGTGCCGGTGACTGCTGCAACGGGGATAGGGACTGGCGTCAGGCCTTTAATAATTCCTCGAGAATTGGTGAAGTTTTACACAAAAGGGTTGTGAATTGATTCCAACGATTATTTTTCTTATTGTGGTGAACATAGCATCCTTTATTGGCAGCATAGCTTACACAAGCTCATCACACGCAAGTCAACAATAATCTATTCTTACACGCCCGACTCGACGCGTGTACTATGAGCTGTAGGAATCAAGGAATCAATGTGCAGTCATTCCCCTTCCTGGAGCATTGGCAGCTAGCTGCAGCAGCATTTTTGGGTTTTGCGATTCACCGGCCATCGCTGTCTCTCTCTCACGCTTGCAGACGCACCCCGACTTCCCCAAGAAACCTCTCACGCCCTATTTCCGCTTCTTCGTGGAGAAACGCTCCAAGTATGCGAAGATCTACCCGGACCTCAGCAACCTGGACCTCACGCGTTGCATGTCCAAGATCTACAAGGAGCTGCCCGAGAAGAAAAAGGCATGGCCTCACATCAGGAACAGGAAGCGATGATGGAACCCTCTCACCAGCCCCACGGCTCGTGATGTTGACATGCAGCAATGTTGTATGTTCACACAACTCTTGGGATTCAGCCAGTCAGTCATATTGGCTGGGTACGGTTCTTCGTGTAGTGGACCGTGTCGGCCACAGTGCTGCCTCGCTTATATCGTCTTGTGCAGCAGCACAATTGCACTGCTCTGTAAGTGACAACTATTTCAGTAGACCGCTACGTGAGCTGTCACAGCTTTTGGCTTCAGGAGAGGACATGGGTCTAACATGTGTTTACATCAGACCGTTTTAGCAGAGGAAACCTTTGGAATGTTTTTGGCAAAAGATACTAAAGTATTTGCATCGGTTGCTAACCCCACCTGCTACTCTGTTTTCCTTTGTTATCTTTTAAGGCAGCACTACAGTTGGTCATGAAATATAACTGAATGTGCGGTGTAAAAACAATTGGTATACACTGGTGACATGTAACCATCTCCATTAGTGACTTGGCGTCCAGAGGTATATATCCATCAGTGGATTGACAAAGAGCTGTACTTTATTATAATAGTTGTTATACAATGATGATCATGCTGTGTTAAAATTGTACATCAAAAAGCAGATGAAGTACATAGAAGAGTACCAAAGGGAGCTGGAAAACTTTGAGAAGGCCATGGCCAAGTTCCGGTGAGTACGGGTCTGCTATGTCATTCATAAGTGGGAACTGTCAAGGCAAAGTTCCCAGCTCTTTTATGCGACTCTCCACAACAACTCTTTCATTCGTATCTATATATACAATGTATTGTCGTTAATTGGTGCTAGGTGCCTTTACTCCCACCTAGGCATGTACGTTACATTGTTTAAAATTATTAATACATTAACAATACCTGCATAGAATCGTCCATGTAAAATCGATTATATTTTATTCATTCCTATATGACAAGTACCTAATTGGGTCACGTAAACTTTGTAACTACTAGACGCGCTACATTCAATGCGATGTAAATAGTTTCTAAATGTAATCGCTTGCAGAATTGTGACTATTGATCAAATCGCAGAGGAGCGGGGGGAGTGATTCCTTAATTGTCAGATTTCATTGGTCACGTTGCACGTGTGTAGTGTTTGCGTGGTTTATAAATGTAATGATTTATCCTTGGTGGGCAGGGAGGAGCATCCAGAGCTGGTGGACACGGGCAAGAAGAAGTCTGATCACCCCGAGAAGCCCAAGACACCACACCAGCTGTGGTACAACCACGAGAAAAAGATCTTCATGAAGCAGAACACAGAGGTCGGCCTGGCTGCTTGGAATACACTTTCTGGAAACACATAATGTTATTCCATTCATTGGCATTTGTGTGCCATCTCTTACTTCCTGGTTTGGATTTACGCCATTGCAAAGCATAAAGGCGCACCTGCCAAGCGTATGGCTGTGGTGCCGCTTTACAGAAGAAGCACCGTCCAGATTGTCCAGGGTTATTGTGCTGTAACTAATCACACGGGGGAAGCCTTATTTGTTTTCACTACTCAAAACATTTATCCCACTAAGCTATGCATATGTGTCGTGTCGATGTGCTTTCCTCATTCATTTTTTCAAATTTTACCTTGGGCCTCTTTTTCTAGCGATGAGTCTCAGTGGGATGTCGCGCCGTATAAATAAATTATTTGATTGATTGGCGTATCCATACTGTTTACGTATGGGATCTTATGTCCATAATGGATGTGGATTTCAAATAATGGGGTAAACGGACCGCGTTGCCTCATTGAGCATGGAACGCGTCATTACCTCATTCCCCCCCCACCGTGCACAGATGAACCAGCGGGATGTGAAGGAGGCTCTGCGCAAGCAGTGGTCGCTACTGCCCGACAAGAAACGTCTCAAGTGGATCCACAAAGCCCTGGAGCTGCAGAAGGAGTATGAGGTGCTGCTCGTTGCACTTGCATGTCTGCTTTTTAGGGCAAAAATAAGTTAAAGAGACCTATCCACAAGAAAATCAGCTACAGTAAAACCTTGATTTAACGGAGTTCTATTCAATGGAGCAACGGACACTGCCCACAACTTCCAAGACAGCAGGCTGCATTGTAAATAATGGAAATAAAACATATTTTAGTGTTTTTAGTGCTGCAATTAAATACATGTATTACTTTGTTTAATGGTGTTCATAATATATAGGTTGTTATAAGATATGATCATTACTCTGTGTATAAGATTGGACACCACCACCCATTAGTCTGTTAAATTGAGGTTTTACTATACTAATTTGTGACTAGGTCATTAAGAAATCAGGCGCCATCAACAAACGTATCAGAATAATCTTGGTGTGGGTTTGGACAGCTCTCATTTTGAGCCTTGTGACTTAAGGTCAGAAGTAAAAGAGATGCTCGCAGAAAATGCTGTTGATGCCACCACACCGTATCTTTCCATAGCTTCTGCCAGATCCCGCAGTTTCAAACTTGACACGCAATCTCCAAACATCTTCGCTTTTAGAATCCCATATCTCTAATGTGTATGCTTTGGTAACTGACCTGTGGGTGACAACTATGGGAATTAATCATGATTTACTTACAGGAAGCCTAGCATGACTCTCCCTCCTCCCCCTCTTATTCATGAATAGTTTTCATGAGATTTTTGCTTCTTGTCAGGAATGCTCACAAAACTGTATACGCCAAATGGCTCACCGAAACGGGGGATTGATGTGAGCGTCCTTGCGGCCGACCCTGTTGTGACGGTGGAATCGCGTGCGTTTGCGCGGTGCCGTGGGTTCCGTCGCGCAGGGTGCGGTCCGCGACTACATGGAGAGCCACCCTGAGTACGTGCACGACGATAACATGAAGTCGGTGCTGTCCAAAGCAGAGCGGCAGCTCAAGGACAAGCACGACGGGAGGCCCAGCAAGCCTCCTCCGTGAGTTCACACACACAAACAGTGTGCCACCTCAAAGTAGTTTTCACGAGGAAGGGAGTGCTTCCACATTTCATTCATCATGATTATCAGTACCAGCTTCATCCTGTAGAGGAAAGTCGTGGTGAGCCGGAGCAAGGCTATACCCAGGATGGGACGCTGGTACGTCGCAGGGCACCCGAAGCAATTGAGTCAGGCCATTTATCTTAGCCAGCATGTCTTTGGACTGTGGGAGGAAGCTGGAGTACCCTCGAAAACCCACCACCGACACGGAGAGAACATGCAAACTCCAAACAGAAAAGCACCTGAGCTGGGTATCAAACTGAGGTGCTTCTTGCTGTGAGGCCGTAGTGCTAGTCATTGTGCCAATGAATGATAATACTGATGTTATTGCTAAGTTATAAGGAACCTAGGGAATTGATAATCGTTTTTGAACCACCAACTGACATTTGAATGCATCCAATGTGTGTGGTACACCTTGCGTACCATATCTTAAATTCCCCGTTACTTCCCGTTGCTGTGCTTTTGCGTACGACATGTGGGGGGACTCTTTAGGAATGGCTACGCGTTGTTCTGTGCCGAGCTGATGGTGGGCCTGAAGGACATCCCTTGCACGGAACGCATGATCGAGTGCAGCCGGCAGTGGCGGTCACTACCACACAAGGAGAAGGACTCCTTCCAGAAGCGTTGTGAGCTGGTGAGTGTATGTTCCTGAAGCATGTTACGATAACTTCAGTATGTAGTGCTGAGACGGTTGAATGTGTGGTGCTGAGTCAGGCCAATGCAAAGCACCGAGTCTCCACTGTGCTTCCGTCTGCAAAGTGCAGCCCACTTCTGTCATTGCCAGTGTGTTGGGAATTCATCTTGATGCTCAAATGAACTCACTTCCTTGGTCTTGCGATTGCAAGAACGTAAGGAATTGTTTATAATGCCACCATATTTTCCTTGTTGGGGCTATAATATGGAACGTAAGTAGGTGCTGCCGAATAACAACTGTACTAAAGTCACTTTTGCTTTGAAGTTAGACTGTATGTCGTCACTTTTTATCACCTGACACGAACATTAGCATATGTTCACTCTTGAAGATCAGTACCCTATTTTTCAAACTGACAATTTTTACTTTTGTTTGCAGAAAAAACGGCAGTTTGAAGTTGAATTTCAGAGGTTTCTTGAGGTACGTATGTTTTAACCCGCACGACATTTTGCAAACCATGTCACAGGGCTTTGACGGATTTGCCAAATTCAATTAGGAAGCAGCCTTCAGGTGTGGCGTGCTTATTAGAACATTGGCATGGAGCCGGATTAACGGGCGCAGCATGGTCACAATGAGGTCATCGCCACTGTCCCTGTGCCCCTGTTGGAACAGAGCCTACCTGAGGAGGAGCGGGAGAGAGTGGTGAATGAAGACAAGGGCAAGGAGGGAAAGTTGGCGAGTTCCAACGCCAGCCGGCCAGTGGTGCCAAAGGTGGGGGACGCAAGCTGTTTTAAAACCCCTTCGTTTATTTTCACGAGTGGCGTTGTACTTAGGCACATACGTTTAGATCGGTAACGTTTTATATATAACCCTAAAGTTGTTACCTAATGAAGATCACTGACTCAAGGCTGTCCATTAGTTTGTGGACATCGGTGAATGTTATTATACTTTGTCAAGCATGAGCGGAAAACTGGCAGCTTTCTGCCAGTTTTTTTTCCATTCAAATGTATTGAATGGCAAAAGCTGACAGTTATATGTACAGCATTATGTCATTCTGTTCAAGGGTGCATGCTTTCCCACCATCTGGGTCCTGAGGTTTATTTGACTATATCTCACTGGTGAAGCTGGGGAGCTTAAATGTGATGGCATAGCTGGACGTTACAACAATATATATTGCTGCACTTCCCTCTGCTGCCCGCCCCATAGTCCTTGAACCTATAACAACATTATTGCATGGCGATCATCCATCCAAGTACTATCCAGGGCTCAACCCTACATAGCTTCTGAGATCTGATAAAATCGCGCTCTGCATGATTTGGTAATAGATGACGCTTTACAGGTTAGGCTTTAATTCCAATAATCCGTACCTGATTTTCCTGCTATGAGCTTGCAGTTCTGTTAGTTTGCTGCTCCGTGTGGCTTGGCATGTTCACACGCAGGAGCCTTGGTTCTGACCTTGTTTTCTGGCATCTGTTTGCAAGAGTCACAAGGGGTTGCTTTGTTGCACAACTTCTTTCTAGGAAGAGGATGGGAGGGACAAGAAGGAAGCCTGGAAGCGGGGGAAGACGCCAGAGACGCCAAAAACGGCGGAGGAGATCTTCCAGCAGACAAAGCTCGTGGAGTGCCTAGTGAAGTTCAAGGTGAGGATGAGAATTCCTGTTGCGTTGGCCAGTACTGACTGTGACTTGCGCACTTCTCACACAGGGAGTGGCTGTCCTTGCCTGTGGTTGTGTGGCGCTTGTTTAGAATTCTTTCCCATTATGATCGTGATTGATTGACTGCTGTATTGGTCTGTATGTTTGTGTGGTCTATGCACATGCAATGAATTGCGCCCGTCGTAATTCAGTGAATTGTCACGATTCAAGGTCACGAATTAATTGAAGAAATCTATTTGTTTTGCATTGTGGTTCAGGTAGCGCATGTAGTGGCTGCATGAGTCATGTGAACCAACTGTATGTAACACCTTTAAAATAATGTCTTCAGTGTAAAATGTGATGCTTGTATCATGACTAGAATCTATTTTAATTAATGTTCATTGCATGTTTCTGCTGTTAATACAGAATAAATACAGAATGAGCCACAAATCTGAATAATTGCTCATGCTTTCCTCAAGGCAGACTGTAGAACATTATCCTACTTCACGTTGGTAATTTCATCTTTTGTAAATCCACCGCTTGAACGCAGACCTGCCCATGCCGTGTCGGCCACGGACGTTGTTTGACCATACTTCCGTGCACCGTTCGTTTCAGAATGACAAGAAAAAAGCCCAGAAGGCGCTGGACGCAGAGTGGAAGGGTTTGGACAAGAAGCAAAAAATCTATTGGATAAAGGCGGCGGCGGAGGACCAGAAGCGATACGAGGTATGCACACACGTGTGAAACGCCGACACGCTGCGACGGAGTGTGCATGCGTCGCTACACGTGCTCGGGATCCTTTGCGTGTGTGCTGCTCACTGTGCATGCGTGTGCGTCACCCTCTCCAGAGAGAAATAACTACCCTGAGGACATCGGCCGCCCCCCCACAGAACAAGAAGATGAAGTTTGAGGGGGAGCCCAAGAAGCCACCGGTGTAAGTGATGCCACCCTGCTTGTACGCCGGTGTTGTCATTGCTCTGCGAGGATGTGGGGCCGCATTGCAGTACACACACCTTGCCGTACCTGTGTCAGTTTAACACATACATGCGCGATTTTATGAACCATTTGTTCAAGCACTTTTGTGGTTGCGTATTAGGCATGTAATTATTCTTTGGTTTATTGATTGAAATTGATTCATATTCTCGTGAGAGATGTGTCAAGTTGTGCATTTGGGTAATGATTATTGCATGCACACAATATGGAAATTATCTGCTAACGTTACATTTTGGCTAATTGAGCAAACAAAATTATACATAATCACGAAAAAAACTTGGAAATGACGCAAGGGAGTTCATAAAATTAACAAACAAAAAATCAATTGTGGGATTGACTTGTGGCCCAGATCGCTGACAGCAGATTTGGTGGTGTGTTCAGGGGAAGTATGAATCATTAAATGCCCTATTATGTACAGATTTACCTGCGTATGTTAGTGACCCAGGCGTTGCACGCAGGTGTATAAGCGACATACGTGGTGGGGTATTGGAACTCCGGCAAACCAACCCGCGGATCTGTGCTGTTCGCCTCGCAGGAGCGGTTACCAGATGTTCTCGCAGCAGTTGCTGTCGAACGGCGAGCTGGCACGCATCGACCTTAAGGACCGCATGGTGGAGATCGGGCGGCGCTGGCAGAAGATGTCGCTCGCGCAGAAGGAGAAGTACAAGCAGATGACGGAGGAGGCACAGCGCAAGTACCAGGTGGCGCTCGACGCCTGGATCAAGGTGGGCACCGTGGAATTAGTTTCATCAAAGCAACACTAGGCAACTTGCAGTACAGCAATGCAGCTAAATGGCAACGTCTTGGTATCATGGAATCTAATAATTGTAATGTGCTGCACCCAACATGGCTGAACACAGCAACTTGGAGTACAACATGGGATTGCGCACTGGTTTGTGGGAGCTCAAAATAGGCTCTTCGTCTTATCATCTGGTTACAGTGGAACAACTGGAAGAAAAATTCTAATAGACTAAAAAATATCAATGGTTATTGCACGTGATTTTTGCCTTCTCTTTTTCTATGCACGCTGTATTGGTTGACCTGATAAGTCTGTGTGTTTTAATGAATATATTATCCTTCTTTACAGACACTGTCGTCTTCTGAACGGGCAGCATACAAAGAATCCATAGCCAATGTGAGTGGCACATCTTCTGTATCTCATTTTCTTGAAACAAAATAACAGGAGCAGTTCCAGCTTTCGTGTCCCCTGTACAGGAATCTCGACGTGGATTATGCCAATTACGATTTCATAGATCTCCATAGAGCAGTTCTACCCATAAAAGATTGTGCCAGCAACGTTTCATCGTTATGTTTGATCATTATTTTTTTGATTACTGAAGGATCTTTCTGAAAATAGCTATTAATAATTAACGGTTAATATGGCGATTTAAAAACTGTTTACCCCATAGTGTAAATTGTGGTCTCCAACTGCTAGTCACTGCGTCTCTGTGGTCTGTTTGCTATGAAAAAGGGCCATTGCCCAAAATGTTACCTATTAAATACTTTTCCTTTTAAAGTCACAGTATTGTAGACGAATGTGTTAAGGTTTAATACATCGGAATTGTATTTGTTGCCATTGCCCTCATGCAAGTTAACCACGGTTCCCCACTCTCTGTTCCCTGGTTCCTGTTGCGCACTCGCTGTGTTAACAGAAGCGTAAAGGGGGCAGCAAGTCGAGCGCACCCCCAGCCAAGATGCGCATCACCATGCCCAAGGCAGACACGTCGGTAAGTGAGCACAGCCATGGCCAGGGCTGAATTTCTCACTGAGTACAGTCATGCGTCGCTTAGCGTCCACGAAACGTTCTGTAAAATAGGACGTTATGTGATTTGGACGTTGTGCGAACACCATATTATACACTTAGCAAAGCTATATGGGATACTGTAGTGTACTTGTATTGAATAAATAGCCAAGATACTGTACACATACAGTACTGTATGTCAGCTAATGTATTTGTTATACTTTTATACGGTAAACTTGTAAGTAGGGAAAGTTCTCGTTAAAATAACGAAAG
>JAZEWU010000001.1:12139203-12167192 GCA_036362915.1 Geotria australis
TTCACAGAATCGTGATGCCTGGGGCTTCTTCGTCGGCTTTGCGCCATCACCAGCGACGCCGGCAGCGATAGAAGTAACAGCATCAGCAGTGGACACTTAACCACAACCTGACCTGAGTTGCTTCACGGGAATCAAGGTTCCTGAGATTTCTCCTCCAAGTTCTCTCATCTCCCTTTCCCACCTGCAGCACCAATAGCAACAACACCACTCGAACAGATTCCACCTCAGCTTCTTCACTGAGCTACCATCTCAGCTGCACTACGACGGCCAGAAACCGTAGACATTTGCTCAGTTGAACTCGTAGCCTGAAACAGACTTTGCCTCACCAAGGCTACCCCACGGGAAATCAGCTGTTCTGGATTCACACTCGGCTGCAAATTCCATGTCCACGGACTCGTCCACAAAGGCAAAGCTTCCCCGTGTAGCCCACACAGGCCGTTGGATCAAGGCGCTGTGAGGGAGTAACAGTGCTCACCCCCACCAAGACCAACAGCAAGCAACCTCAGCAGCGGTAAAACCCCTGTGAACCCTGAAGGTATTGAGAGGCGGACTCGTGTGAGAAGGACACGTCCCGGATGCGTCTCTCCACGTCGCTTGTCAAGGAGCTCGGAAGGATATCGTGAGTTCGCCTGACCGTTTGTGGGGTTTCGTATCTTAGGTTGTGGCTCCTGCGTGCGCCGGTGTTTGTGCCAGCGTGAGCAGCCGCGGCGCAGTTGTTCGTGTGTTGCGCTACGAATCCCTAGAACTGCGAGTTCGATTCCCGGCCACGGCTGACATCAGTGGCGGGGGCAGTCTAAATCGATCCCAGGCCTCGGGTACCCTTTAGTGCGCCGTGTCGACCTTAATGGGTGCTCGCTAACCGCACTTGTGCCAACAGCGTGATAGAATCCACACGGGGGGAGGGTTGGGGCGGAGAAGATTCGTCGTGTATGTGTGTGGGGGGCGATGTGGTGGTGGTGGGGATTTAATCGCGTGTGCAAAATGGTTGAATCGAGACTCGTGGCGAGCGTGTGTGGCTGCGCTTTGTGCCTTTTATTCCTGCTGCCGTCATTGTGTGCGTGCCGCCTCATTCCTGAGCTTGCTTTCATTTGTCTCAGGCGGCAGCGAATGAGCGTGGGCGTGCGTTTGATACACAAACACACATGTATCGCCCACACGTGTGTGTTTGTGTGTTGGCTGTTGGTTGTTGCGTGTGCTACAGGAGGTGGCTTGCAGTGAATTCAGAGGGCGCGGGTTGCGCGCTTGGACATGGAGGTAAGGAAAAGGTCATGATGTGTCGTGTGTGACCTCTCCCTATAAAACACCCGTTGAGCCATCGCACGTACACAACCGGTGGTCGTTTCACAACCGTCATAAGTGCCTTCCATTTTTTCTTGGCTCATAACAAATATTATAATTCGCAACCGGCCCACGCGCAGTGGTCCTGGCGGTTGTTTTGTCCCTACTTCACGCTGGCTCAGTGCGGGTTGCCGAAGGGAGCGGTCGGGGGCATTCAGGCCCAGCTCAAAACACGTGCCCACTGATGTCAGCCGTCACTGATGTCAGCCGTCACTGATGTCAATCAAACTCGGGTTACCGGGTTCATGGCGCCTTCACCACTTCACCGTCACGCCACGCCGTCTTATATACTCTTTTGTGATTTAAAAGAAAAAAAATAATCATTGTCACGTACGGTATTTCACTTTTATCACAATCATAATAATCGCATCTCTGAAGCACCTTTCAGCCAGGGTGCGACTGCAATCACGCTTTAAAATATAATTTGATTATTGCCTCCTCTCACCCTGTAAGCGTTGGGGACACATAGCTTATCAGTGCTTTGAAATCTGTACTCATCGCGAAGGCTACGTGACTCAATTATGCACGACATCGGGAAGCGATTGCTGTTGGACCGTGAACCCTGATGTTGGTCACGTGTTGGTGTCTTACCGCACAGAGTTGCCCGGGCTGCTAGTCTAAACAAGAGCCGCGTCTCTTCTTTATTGATCCGCGTTAACGGCTTTTATGATCCCCTGCTGTAACTGCTTGTGGAACGTGTAATGTGTACACACAGCACGCAGGCAGTCCCGCTATTGATTGTCAAATCTTTGAACACTTTTGTGTCTGGAATGTTTCATAATTGTACGCGAATTATTGGTAGACTTATTGTGCCTTGGATCCCCCTTAACTAAGGGTGCAATCGTTGTGTAGGTGTTTACCTCTTTCATGTAGCACAGTTATTTTGTGCTGTGTCATGTTGACCTCACACTGCGGGTAAATTTTTAAGGGTAGGGTCGTATTTCTTCATATTTGGGTACATTTTCTGCCAAAAATGTTCCGCACTGCCTTTCACAATCTAAACAAATATAGTAAAGCATCGTTTATGTTATAATGTGTGTCCTGTAAACAAACTAGATTTGTGACAAATCCATGCACACGCCTTTGCCACTCTTGCGCCAAATTATTACACATTCCCAGGCATTTTCCCATTCATGATTTGCTTCTGTGCTTATCCACTGTGTACTATCATCAAAATGAAGAAATTTAGTCAAGAATGGGATGTAGAAGGAAGATGTCGGACGACATTAGAAAGAGACAGTCAAAGTTTCTCAGGCATATTATGAGGAAATAGGAATTTTAAAATCTGGTTATAACTGGAAAAACTGAAGATGGGAGAGATCGTGGAGGATAGAGATTGACTTATGTCAAGTCTTTTGAAATGGATGAACATGTCACCAGTGGACTATCATCAAGCCAAAAGCATAAACATGGCCACGTTCCAAGGCCTAGATCTCCTTCCACTCCACTAGACACCTGTCCCCTTCACTCTACCAGATTCTGCCTCTTGATCCCTTCTTTATGGACTCATAATTTCTCCTCTTAAGCATCACACTGTCGATGTCTCACTGCTTAAATTCACGTGTTGGGTCGTTGTGTTGTCCTGCTCCGTGCTTGTGGTGTGCTGCGGCAGGCGCTAGTACAGGAAGTGTACGGTGACCTGGTGGAGGATGTGTGCCTGGGACTTTGTCTGGAGGCCCATCGCTCAGCCAAGTGTGGCTTCTTCTTCATCGACGAGATGGACCCTGAGGGCATGCAGGAGTTTGGTGAGTGTTGGAAAAGCCATCCGGACGCATTAATTAAAGATTTGGCATCCAAAGAATGTCCCCGTCACCTTGAGGCTGCTTTGATGTCGTTTGCAAAGTGCATCGTTAGTGCATTCCACTGTAATTGCATATTAAATCTCTGCTTAACTCTCACAAACTGTGCTTTGGATGTTTCTGCTGCAGCATGGCTGGGTTTGCAAAATATCAACTAATATAACGCCGACATTGCTCTTGACGGCGACATTATTAGATGGCCGTTTTACAGTGTACTTTCCAGAGCTTTACGGCAGATGTGCAACCGGATGTGCAACTTACTCTCCCTCACCTCACTCCCTACCCGACCCCTATTCCAATCACCTGGCACCATCGCCGCCGCCGTCACCACCACCACGTCGTCCTCATCGTGCCGGTTCAGAAATTGTGGACAAGGCGGGCGTGGACGTCTTTGGGCAGGTGTTCAACCAGTGCAAGAACCGCGATTGCGAGTGCCCCAACTGCGGGCGAACTATTGCGGCCGCGCGGTTTGCACCGCACCTGGAGAAGTGCCTGGGCATGGGGCGCAACAGCAGCCGCCTGGCCAACCGCAGGTGGGAGCGAGCACCGTGCTGGCTGTCCAGACAACACAGAGGGGAGTCAATGCTCAACCCCATCTTGGGCTCGTCGCAGCTGTCCCCAATCAACGCAACACAGGGATTGTTTTGTAATTTAAAATTGGTGCTTTTGGTAAGATAGCCATTTACTTATCCAGGAAAAGGCTTGCTTAGTTGCAAGTTCGTTTTCATCAGGGTAACTGCGCGAGAATGCTTGTCCAATATTTCCTTTTTAAGGCGTGTTCGTTGCGTGTTACAGAGCCAATGTGCCTGGAGAATACCCAGACGCATGAGGGTAAAACATTCAAATGGTGACACGTGTTATTTTCACCTACGTATTTGCTGTACTGCAATCTCTCGGTCACCTTTCATCCCGGTAGTTTTGAGAGTTGCACAAATCTATGATCCAACAACTCTTGTCTTCAGAGCGTTCAATTCTGGGTGTGCGCCAGCGTATGCGTTCTGATGGAGACAAGGGCAGTGTTTGTGGCAATGGATTACACAGAGAACATTTAACACGCTGCTGAAAAATGCATGATTTTGTATCCTCTGCTAATCTTGGGATTCCTTTTGGAATTGTTCATTCTCTTGAATGACCCAGTATTCTTTTTAAATAGGTATAGAAGCAGAGGTGTTAGTCATTGGAAACTGTATTTCTGTATTCCATTGCAACATTGGAGTCCACAGACTCCTGCTGTAATGTGTGTGCGCACGTGCGGTTTATGATTAATAAATAGTGGTGCATGTGCTTAGCAGCTGGTGTCTCGACCCCATGCAGCCTTTACCTCGTGACGCGAAATAAATCGTTAATGGCGAGCGTGTGGCGTTTAAAGTGGACAACCGTGTGGCTGTGCTGCAGGCTTGCTAACAGCAACAGCAACAACATGACTAAATCAGAAAGCGACCCGGAGGATAACGACGATGTGAATGACAACGACTGGTCCTACAGCTCCGAGAAGAAAGGTGCGTCGCGGACAGGTCCGCCCGCTGCAGGTGCAGAAGCTGATAACGCTGTCACCGTTTGTATCTCTTGTGAATGCAACACATTTCATTTGCTTTGCTGTGTAATGAAAACGTTTAAAGAAAAATACACCGTCTATTTGCTGCAGTTGCCAAGATCGCAATACGATGTGTTTATTTCATTGCTGGGATGTGTTCGTCATGTGCCTATTAGTTTGGCGAGTGAATGCGATTCTCAAGTGATTGTACCCTTTAAAAGTAGGGCGCGATAGCCGTTGTATGCAATTTTATACCAGGTTGCCCCAAATGCTTCCATGTCAGTGAAATCTTTATATTTTAACAAATTTCATTATATTCTGAATGTTATTTAAGTATTTTCACAATCTCAACGTGCCATGTTTTTTTTTCACTCTGCTGATGATGTGTCTCATGCAGTACCTAAGTCATGACTCTTTAAATTGTGTCATTTGCAGCCAAGAAGAGAAAGGTGGAGAAGGTAAGTTTCATGGACTGACATCGCACACAAACTGACGAGTGACTGCCTGCAATGCAGTGTGATCAACTTTAATGTGAAAGCCCCTGCTGTCGCTACAGAATCCCAACTCGCCCAGAAGAGCCAAGCCCGTCAGGCACAAGAATGGTACGGAGCGTGTGGAAGTGTGGCCATCTGTCGGCTGCATAAACACTGGCACTGTTACAATCTTTTTTTTCCTCCATAACTTGTTACCTGAACGGGATTTAAAAAAAAACGGTTTCTCGGTTTGGCGTACGTATAGAAATATCTGGCATTAATCATAAAATGTTCACCCTTTTCAACTGGAGAATGAAGGGGCCTGCCACGGTGTTTAATGGATAACACACTGGACTTCAAATCCAGAGGTCAACAGATTGATTCAATCTCCCAGCACAACTACAATTCATCGTAAACCATTGTGAATCTTGAAGCCATGTACAGGTAATGGAGTATTGTGCCGTGTAACTTAACATACTCTTAAGGTTGTGTATTTTCTGGATACTGCTTGTATACAGTCACATTTCTAATAAACGTACATTTAAAATGTCTTTCAGGGGACCTTGGTGGAGCAACTTCAGAATCTGTAAAGGTACTCATAATTGCATGCACCTTGTAACATTTGGTCTCAATAGAAGAGCATTTTTAATGGTAAGATACATGATAATTGTAGGGTTATTAAAATCGTTTTTGCAAAACCAGTGACCTAATGAAAAAAGCAATTCCCAGTTAGTCACGTGTATAGACATGTAGCAATACATGTAACCGCTTTACGTATTTATGTACGTTTTAACAACTCTGTATGAAAATTGCTCCAAAGAGCTGCTCTTCCGGGATAGCCTTGGCAAGCATGGGATAGAGTATCAATGCTCACCACAGCTATCACGAAAGAACACCTATTTAGTGTGATTCTCATACATTTTTTAGCTTTAGTTGAAAACCAAAGATGAATGTCATAGCACCAGGAAGTTGAACCAAAAGATGTTCAGGTTAACAAAATGGTCTCGGAAGGTTCAGTTCCGTTTGCTACAAATCGGTATAAACGAAATAGCCAAATACCTGTGTAGAATACAATGTTACATTTTAGAAAATAAATGCTATTACTGTGTTTGATTGCTTATGGTGGGTAGAATGCTGATTGCTGTGTTTTTGTTTATATACTTTTGTTCTGTGGTTATCGTTTTTTGTAATATTAGTAATGTAGCAAAACAAAGCAATCACATTAAGCAATAAACATGCAATGTGTGGCTTAGTTTGAATGCTTATGGTGTATGCATTTATACAAGTTCAACAGTACAGAAGATACAATAATGCATACACCAAAGAGAGCTCAAACAAAGCAATAAGCATTGCACAGCATTTATAAAACAAACTTTAATCCCTTAATGGTTATGTTGTAGCTAATGCTAGAGTTAACCCGTTTTAAAAAAAAAAAATTCTCCCAATTGTCCAGAAAATGTATGTCATCTAATCGATAGAATTGGCGGTTCCAGCGCTGTGTCTGTCTGTGTGCGCTGTCCGGAACTCGACGAGTACCGCCGTCTCGCCGAGTCGTCTTGTGCCGAGGGTCGTGAACTGGGCACGAGTTGTGTCACTGAGGGGCCACGGAAATTGTGCCCTCTCACGTAATAACTACATGTCGTAGTGAAATTGGATGTGGAATCGCAGCCATTTTCACTTGTAACACCGGAGCTAGCAGCGCAATGTTTTGATGTTTGAACTGGTTAAAACCGATAATCGAATCCTGTTTTTTTCCCCATTTTTGGAGCAACATGGAATGTGTATTCTGTTTTCAGTTTTGGTTCACGAAAATAAGGGATTAACTCCGGTTACTGGTATCGGTTTTCGGTTCAACTCTCTGGTTAGCACAGTCGACTTACAATCCAGAGTTTGCTGGTTCGAGTCCATCTCAAGGTGCAAAATTTGAATCAATGGGGCAGGTTTCTCAAATCTACCACTGTCGCCCTGCCTGTGTCCAACCAGCTGCCTAAATGGAAACACAACAGTTGTTCCTTCGGCAGGTCATTCATGTTGGGGTAAACTGTGGTTGCCCCCAGCATTTCTGAGACGTCTGGTCAGCGTGGAAAAGGAGACGAAACACCCTCTACCTCTAGAGCTCCCTCTAGTGGAAGCAGTTGCAGGACTGCACCTTTACCTCTCAATGGAGAAAGGAGGACAAACGTCCCTTGCGGTGACTTGGGTCGCTATACCGGTTATACGTTCGCGCGTGCCGATCTCCGCATTCGTTACGAAAATTCTACCGGAAACTTACCGGTTCCTGGCGTTTGGAACCGGTAATCGGTTTTGAAATTGTCTGTCTGTTAAATCGGTGATCATTTAACAACCCTAATTATCTGTGTAATTGCTTAATATTGGGAACCTGGAAAATTTGCATTGATGAATCTATTATATCTGTTATATAAATAAGGCACGCACCCAAATTCAGGTATCGTCATAGAGGCTAAGGAATGTTAAACGTAGTGTGTCTGCCCGAAACCTTACCTTGCAGACATGCCAGATTCCCAGTTCCAGCAATGCTGGTAGCACCAGTTCCATAAATTACGAGAGCCTGGGACCCCAGGAGCTCAAATTCTTCCTGAGTACCGTACGTGACGTCCTCGCACGCAGCACGCATGCAGACCATTGTTCCGTCGCGGCCACCTCTTCGCGGGGCACGACATTTATTTTTGCCTCTCGGTTTGCAGCAATGCGGTGTGGTGTCTGAACACACAAAGAAGATGTGCACCAGGTGAGGCGGAAGGTTCAACGGCGGCGCAATGTCCTTCCTGTTTCCTAACTGCTTGGCTGAGCGGCGCATTGCTTATTAACCGTTATCCTCAATTCTCTGTCAATCTCATGTGTCCAGTGTAAACGTCAGGTTACTCATTACACAAATTAAATGGATGTTTGCGTCACCTTTGATTGCAATTGTTCGTGTGATAACACGAACATGAAAATAGCTTTTCTTTTTCAATCACTTTACCTCATGTCCTGCGGTGTGCCTAGACTAAGTCTTGCTGACGAAATGCATTTTATCCAGCAGGCCACTTTGCCCCCTATAGTAATACACTTTAGTGAATGTAGGCTGCAATTGGAAAGAGACAACCATGTTGATGCTCGAAGCCTTTAAGCAGCGACCTAAGGGAGAGATCAATAACAATTTAATCAGAGGACATAAGGTCACGCGAACTTAAAATAATATTTTCCGATTCACTTGCCTTCTTTGGGTTCTAAACAGCTTAGTGAAAGTTTCTTGACATCAGTACGCGGTTGTAAAGCTTTCCTACGTAGCAGCGTACGCTATGAGGGGGTGAAGGCCATGCGTGATGTTGTTCGGCGACGGACACATCACGAGCTGCCCCTTCCCACAGGTCCCACCGCTGTCCGCAGCACACGGACGATCAGCGCCGCTCTGTCCGGCTCTTCCTGCTCGGGCCCTCGGGGTGAGTCTGTCCTAACACCGTGACCACCTCCGCCAGGCGTCCTCACCTTTTTACTGGGCATTCTCTCTCCTCTGCTGGATGACGGCGGTCTCGCGCTGGCATCTCCGCCTGTTGTCCTGCGCGGCTGCATTCTGCCTCGTGTCTGTACTTTGTGTGCTTGGTCCTTGTGCTTTATGTTAACACTGAGGGTTGCTGGTTTCAATGGGGGAGGTGTCTCTTCACATTGGTAAGTGTTATTTTGCATATTTCGCACCGGATATTGTGGAGCCTCTCGTGCAAGATTATGTTGTTTGGGGACACAGAAGTGGCACACGGTGAGAATTTCAAAATGCTCGTTTGCATGTTCTGAACGCATCACGTATTGAAGTTTAATACACTGGTATTAAGCATTGGCCCTTTGAATTTAAATAAATGAGGATCATTTATTCGTGACATTCTTAATATGTATTATATGTACACATGCACAGCTCTTGTCAGTCCTCTGCTGGATGAATGGCACATTTCTCCACCCTCTGCCGGTTGTGGAGGTTGATTTTCAATATGTTGTCATGGGTTTGTGTAGGTGGGGAGCATAGACTTTAAAGCATAGTACTTTGCAACGATGAATTTTGCTCCACTGCCCTCTATTGACAACGTTACCATACCGCAGCCCAACACATTTTATGCATCGTGGTCGCCCATTTGAACGCTGTCCAGGCTCAACACCGATTAGCTTCCGAGATCTTGACGGGATTGGTGTCACTGTGGGTGATGGGCGAACGAGGCTATTTTTATTGGTGTGATAATTTGTACGATTTTCACCATTTTCCATTGCCTGCCCAGGTGTTGACATGCACTGTTCCCTGCAGGAGTGCCCTCATGGAGCCCGAGGATGTGGACGTGGACGGGTTTGACGTGGGGGACAGCACGTCGTACGATACCTCGCCCTCCGACTCCGTCTCCTCCAAAGCGAGTCAGTACAGTCCTCTGCCCTCTCCTCTATCTGCCTCTTCAGGCCTCACTTCTACTACCTCCCCCTCTCAGTCCTCTTTTAATTGTCTCAGCCGCAGTTATTGTTTTGCGCTGTTTTAATATGTTTTGCTCCTCCTGAGGTGACCCCTGTGGTGACTATGTTGTGCGTTTGTGCCTGTTGCGTCACTCGGAATTTTTTTTATTAAACATTTATTTTTTCATCTGTTGCAAATGGAAATTATTGCTGGTTAACGCGTTTGTATATGTCGGCGTGATGCATTCATAACAAAACACCTTCATGTGACTTTCAAAGCCACCGGTGTAGTGTGCGCGTTTCCTTGAAAGCAAAGGAACCCTGGCCGTGCTGTGCTCTCTGTGCTGCAGGCACCAACGCCTCCGAGTCAAAGAAGAAGAAGAAACCTCCCCCGGCGGGTTCTCTGTCTGGCTCCAGCGGCGCCGGCTCCAGCTCCGGCTCCAATTCCAGCTCCAAGAAAAAGAAGATTCGGCCGCCCACGCCTGGATCGGCGCAGTGACGCCTGCAGTGTACCGAGGATGAAATAAACCCCAACCGGCGAGGCAGCGTTCCGTGCACGGACCGGCGAGCGCACGCATCCCAACCCGCCACTCTCCTCCGTACCCCCGTCGAACACGCCGTGCATGTGAACCGCCGCTAGGACTCCGGGACAGCACTGTTCGGCGAGATATTGCACCTCGTCTTGTGTATGTTTCGATCAAACTGCCTGAAGTTAATAAAACTGGACTCAGTACAGCGCGACGCACGGCTGCTCCGGCCCGCAGCTAGAGCGATAGGTTCCCGAGCCTACCGCTCGGGAACCACGTATACGGCTTGCATCTTCGCACTCCAGCCCACTCGCCCGCCCGCCCGCTCGCTCATCCGCATGCTCGCGCATGTGCAGGTCGCCCCAAGTCAGCGCTCTGCATGCAGCCGCGACACTGGGTGGAAAAAGAAGCAGAGCGGCGACGTGTAAAGAATTGCTGTGCACACTGGTGCATGCTCAAGCAGGTCTATGCATTTGACACGGTCTTTGCAGCTGATGGAGACTTTCAAATGCGGTGGCTTGAACTTTTAAGTTAGCATGAGGACACAAACACCAGTGCCCCGCGTCAAAAAACTGCACTTTTCTCACCGCTCCTTGGGTGCTACATGGTGTGCGTTCACGTCAGATATCCATCGCTGTGCAAGAGCATTAGCGATAAGAACACGTTAATGTGGCTGGAATGGCCTTTACCATTCATTTTATGCAGTATGTCTCCGATGCACCTGATTTAGCCGGACGCGATGTAACTTTATTCTGGTTAGATCTGTGGTCTATACTATAATGATTACGCGAGTGCAATAGTGGACCGGTGCGGAGCATTGTGGTCCGTATTGCAGACATAGGACAGCGAAGACAAGTCCGCTTGGGAGGACTTGTTGGAGTTTTTTTGGCGTTTTTAGACACAGGTGAAAATGAAAGATTGTTATTTTTTTTCCCAATAAAGTGTAAATAAAATCTCAGCATTGTATGAAATATTCCATATGTTTCTCAGTACATTAAAAGACCGCTGTCGCTTGAAAGTAAATCTGCAATAGATAGAACTTGCAGCGGTGTTTTGGAATATTTCTGTTTCGTATGTAGAATGAATTGCTTCTGTTGCGGGTTCGATATCTGAGTATTAATACTCGTGTAGTGTACCTGAACTATGTAGGTACTTGCGCTGAGTTGATATATTTTTAATTGGTGCATTCTCGTGTCTGGTGTAATTGACTTTTTTCTGTTATGTTTGAAATGTAAAACTTGGGAATCTCAAAAAAATACGGTTGAGACGATAGCGTATATTTCATCGCATTCACACTAGTGATTTGTTGTTACTTGCATAGGTATGGTAACTCTGCAAGCTGCGCTTGTGCAGTGACGTGATTGCCCCTTGTAAGCTTGTGCAACTGGAGTGCGTGCGGTGTTTGTGCACACCTGGTGTCTGTGCACATTCGGTATATTTACTGCATACGTTGACACGTCCAAATAAACCTTCAAACCAGTGTGCTCTGCAGCAATTCCTTTACGTTGCCCATTAGCTTTTAAAGTTCTTCCAAAAATATGCCACTGAGTTTAACATTCCAAATAGGGGAAACTACTCTGCTTATGCAAGTAGAAATCCCGGTGTCCTTTAGTGCGTCCAAATTATATTTGTGAGAATAAAAAAAATACGTGTATACTCACATTAGGTGGGGTGCAACTCGTATAATAGATGTATGCATTATTTATGAAAATGCGCGCGTTACAAAAGTAGATTATTATGTATCCCAAGTTTGTTTCACTTCCCTAAACAGTACTTTTTGTTATATATTTTTTTTAAATTGAGTGATTTCATCAACGGTTTACATTTTGTAGAGCCTGTCATCCATTCACTGCTGGATGAAATGCATCCCCTCACCATGCCATGGGGAGTTATTTGATCAAACAGGCAGGCCTTCACTGACCTTTGAGAGTTGGGGAAGGAGGGAACAATAGTTTGGCTGCTCGCACTGTCCACTTACACGGTCAATGGCAGGTTGCGGCTCAAATTGACCGTAACGTGGGGGAAACCGGTGTTCAATACACAAAATAAATACCGGAATACGACGTAACCGTGAACGCATCGTGACCTCGTGTGACACTGGCTGGCGGTTACGTTCGTTATTCTCGGTGTGGGACGCAAGGGGGCATGAGAGGACCGAACAACGGAATTGCGAGATTCAATGTGTTCATGGATGTTCAACGTGAATGGCATTGCCTTTATGTTGTGCGTGAGCGTTCTTTCGGGGAGGAGGGGGGATTATTGAGATTATGGTTATTGATGACATCAAAACGGAAATAACAAAGTAAATGCAGCGAAGTACTACAGTATTTCACTAGGTGAGGATAACCCACTGAGATGAGAAGACAAGTGACAGCAGCACGGTGCAGTTTAGACCGAAACATTGTCAAAGCAAATTCACACAGGTCCATTCAACAAACAAGAATCATAGTTATTGCATTTGCTAAAATAATACTTTGCAAAACAGGATGCAATAATTAACCAAAGCCAAGTAGGATGTGGTTTAAAGCTATTTCCCTCGAATGTTTCCAAGATGTAAAAATACACCCGCGTAGAAATCAGAACCTCGCTTCTGTTTAGAGAAATGTTTTCCACTCTATTTTGCATTGTACCCACACGAGGCGTCGAGGGTACACAGAAACGCTGTCATGATATACTCTGGGATCACAGTGTAGCCCAGGGTGACTACAGGGGGATGGGAGCATGCCGACCCTTTTCACCCACGACCACATTTAACCCGGGCAAATAAAGAATGAAGCCCATAACTAAGCTTGAGTTGTGTACACGCTGGTGGTGCACACATCGTATGGGTCTCTCTACCAATAGTCACTGAATGCCCTTTGGTGATAATGTTGCTGCGTTTGTGTAAACTTCACGTTAGTTCAGCTTCTGGAGGGAACAGGCTGAGGGCATGGAATGCCTTGACCCATCTCACGCCTCCACAGGCTTGTGTTGACTGAAGGGTTTTTTTTTGTTAACGTTCACAAATGGCCCTTATTGATCCTCAGCATACCCCCACCTCACCAGTGCGCACGGCCGTTTTGAAAAACGAAGCAGGCTTGAGCCTGGGTAGTTCTTGGATGGGTAGATAGATAGATGTTTATTATTACAGCAGAAAAATACCAAGTGAGCTTGCTTACGGAATTCCTGCGGCACAACAAACACTGGGTGAACACTAGTGCTTGTAAGAAGTTGGAGGCGTGGGGGCTGCGAAATGGCCAGAAGATGTCAATGCTGAGCGTTATCCCCTCCAATATGTCGTGGGTTTCTCTGGCGTCTAGTTTCCTCCCACACGATGGCACACTCCACAGAATTGGCCAAACTTCCCAATCAATGCAGGAATCTCAGAAATGTAGGAGTATAATCAATGCATTCCCTGTATCAATCACTGTTGAATGAAGGCCTCCCCACGCCATGTCCTATCATGAGGGTTGTTTGACCATACTTTACGCCGGTTAGAATTGAAAGACGCAGAACTGGTTCGGATCACTTGCCACTGTGAGGTTAGCTGTAGCCTGGACTTAAACTCAGACGACATGGTGTAGACACGAAAAATGCCATGTGTTCATCGTGCGGGTAGAAATACACTTCGATCGGCTAATCCGGGTACAAAACCGAAACTCCACTGTCTTGCACAAAAAATATATTTAGTCCATCGACCAATTCACCGGTTAAGTGAATTCTTACTACACCAGCGGTCAGCAGCGCGGTACTTGATGGTGATTCCAACGTGGGAGGCGACACGTCGCAAAAGAGAGGAACAATCAACACGGCTATCCCGGAAAAGCAGCTCTTGAGAGCAAATCTCTTGTCTAAAGCCTCACCCAGCTCTGTCGCGGAACAATTCTGAATGCTGTACTATATTACAGTGCTATGGTTATAATTCACCTTGCTTTCCGTTTAAACGGTTAAAGGCGTAGCCGTGAAATTCCTGCACACTCCACTGCTAGTGGAAGGCAGACATCACTTAGCGTCGGTCACGGGGGTTTTGCTATGACCATACTGCATCACGTTGGTCGGTATGGGTAGGTAAAGTGAGTGATGTTGCCCGTGGCCAGGAATTGAACTCTGGTCACCGGGTCCATTGTGCAGTGCACGAATCACTGCACCACCCTTGAGCCAAACAAGGAAATACCAAGTCAGCGGCAGCTATTAATCATACATTTATATTGCAACGAAGCAGCAATACGGCCCTACTTGCATTATACATGCAGGTTATCCATGCGCGCGTATACGTATACACAGCATAGTGTGTACAGCTTAAAATATACCGTATGATGTATGTACAGCATCCTGTCGTGATACCCTAATATCACCTGCCAGTGATGTTAGTCATGCCAGGGAATCGAACGCGGGTTAGCTGGATTCCTCCTAGCAGTGCGCTAATCACCGCACCACCGTTCCCCGCAAACAGTATGGCACACGAGCCGACTGACGGAACCGGTACAAACACACGGATCTTCTCGCACACAGTAACATAACCTCCAACCCCGGTCACGAATACACAAAGCCACTAAGACGACACCACACACAACTACTGTGTGACACAGACACCCACTCACAAACACGGAAACACACACACAACCCCACTACGCACCGCCACCCACGCGCAAATGTGACACGGCCATACAAACTCATTGAATCCACACACAGCCCCATTGACTCACTCAAACAGATCCACTCACCCAGTCACACTGCCACACAAAGACAAACAACCCCCGTATAGCTTTGCAGGCTGTTGGGCCAAGTGCGGTTCCACACGCTCACGCGTATTCCCTCACACACACACAAATCTACTCGCAGACTAAATAGACACACGTAGCCACTCACATTACACACACACACAACCTACACTCCCAACTTCACATACAGCGTGGCACACAAATGCTGGCACGCACAGACACACACATATTGACTCACAACAACTGTCCTTCGCCACTAAGTGCCAGGCTAGGTGCACCACTCACGCAAAAACACACAAACACAGACAAACACACAAACGCACACAAACACGCACATACATACATACAAACACAAACCCACAAATCCACACATACAAAAAAAGACAAACCCACACATACGCTTTGTGACCCTCGGGTGAAAGGCGCTCTATAAAATGCTATTATTATTACACACATACCCAGACATACATACAAACACAAACCAACACATACACACAACCCACACATACATAACAACATAACAACCGCCATTCGCCACTAAGTGGCGGTGACGTCACCACGCCGGTGCATATGGCCTGGCACACATAAACCCATAAACCCATACACCCCCCCATGGGGGTTGTTGGGGGGGGGCGGGGCTCGGGGGGGTGTCGCACGCTCCCACGCGGTGACGTCAGCACGGTCTCGCCCAGACACCCGGCCAGGAGGTGCCACTCACTCGGTCTGCGTGCTGAGGGGGACACGCGGCACAACACGGAGACGCGCGGGAGACAACACGGGGGAGACGCGCGGGGAGACACACACGTGGAGACACCCGGCCAAGGAGGTGCCACTCACTAGGGCTGCCTGCTGTCCGGGGACTCGCGGGACGACACGTGGTCGACACTGGGACGGGAGAGGCGGTGCCTTGGCGGTGTGTTTGGGCAAGTGCAGCGAGCATGCGGTTGGGTCTAAACACCGACAAAGTGTGTTTATAAGAAGTGTGGTGTAGGTGTCTACTGTGTACAGTGGTAACTAGCTGCGACCTCCACTACTGTGCCGGTTTTTGCCACCGCTGTTCAACACCCATCAAGTATCATCAACAGGAGGCCACCTGTCCTGCTACCAAGATCCCAGCACGGATACCGACAGCCATCAGCAACATCAGCAACTACTACTGCCGCTGCTGACTTATCAGCACGCGTCCGTCAACGTTAATCATCACCACCAAGCGGTTCTTCTACGGTCCCAGTTACCTTCAGATTTTACCATAGCCGTCATCACCTGCTCGAGAGGCTGTAGGGGGGCATGGTCCCCGAGGAAGGGGGGCCACAGCTGCTATTGCCGCTGATGGTGTGTCTCTTGCTCCGAGGAGTTTATCTCCGAAATAAAACCATAGCCTGCAGCCGGGGTCAGCGACCTGCTGCTACTGCGGGAAGCTGCTGTGTTCGACACCGGTTTTTGTAAAATACCAAGGATTGTGTCAGAAGACGGACCGCCGTCCTGTGGATAAGCGACAGCAACCACCTGCTACCGGCGGATTGGAGTTCTCTACAGCTGGATTTACTACAGTCGCTGCTGCTGATGGTGGGTGTGGTGGTGGTTCTGGTTGTGAATTGAGAATTTACAGTCATTACCGGAGTCTTGGTTTCACCTCTTGTGTCTGTTGGCTCTGCCGTCCGCTGCCGGTCGGAGTCCATTCAGCACCGGGTGGTGATTCAACAACAGTTGCCGGTTAGATAGGTGTTTATTACCAGACAGGTGTTTATTGTTACAGTAGCGACGACCAAGTGAGCTTGCAAAGCTCTGGAAGCGGGATTCTTGCGACACAACAAACGTGCGATTCTCCAGCGTCACTCGGCGGTGTTGTTGGCCACTGTGCCAGCGTGGACCTTGGGTGGAGTTAACGCTAATTGGAAGCTCAGGATTTACGCGGACAGTGGTTTACGTGGACAGTGGCGCGTCCAACCAGGGTGAGGCATTGTGGAGGAGCAGGACGTGGAGGAGTGGAGAGAGGCACTGGCAGAGTCACGAGTGTAGGTTGGAAAGTGAAGTGCCCCCAACAGGCAGAGGAGGAGGTATCGCGTTGGAAGTTCAGCAGGTGGATCAGTGGCGAGACGAAAATACAGCTGGAGAACCCTGTAGAGGTAGAAGCCCTGGACCATGGACCGGACCAGGGGTGGTCGGGCGGCCTTCGCCTCGGCCGCGATCCGAGAGGAGATCCAGCGCTTTGAGGGCGTCCACCCCAACATCTACGCCTTGTACCACCTCCTGGAGCAGGTGCAGGACCCAGAGCTTCAGTTGCAGCTGAGGGACCGAGTCGTCAGCATCGAAGGTGAGGTCATCCACCGGGCTTCATGCACACTCATCCACGTGTAGGCGTGCACGCGTGTGTAGTATCCCTCTGCCGATCCACTGCTGGATGAGGGCCATCACAACTGTATGTCTGTGTATTCTATGTATAGCCCTGTGTGGGGGGAGCGGTGCCTCGGGGGTTTAGCGCGCTGGGCTACAAACCTGGCCGTCACCCGAGTTCGAATCCCGCTCACGGTCAACACCATTGATTTACTGAACCGGTCCTGGACCTCCCCAAGGTAGCCGCTGATGTGTTGTGGACAGCGGTGAACGATGCCGCAACATTACATTGTTGTACTGAACGTCTATGCTTTATTGTTCATACATGCCCTCTCCTTCACTACCCCCGTACCTGGGCAGCGTGGCTAAGTCTGGTCAAACAACACTAATCCAGCAGTGGAGTGACAAAAGTGCCCGTGTGCCACCACCGCATATACAGTACAGAGGGACCCATTCAACGGTGAATCGTTTGGGCCAACGTTGCCATCTGCATGCCAACGTGAGGTCAACGTTGGCATGTTTGCTAGGGACGCATTTCCTCATTGATCTGCGTTTCGGGAAGCGCACAATATTGACCAAATCCAGTTACTTAATTACCGTGGGCCGCCTCCCCGTGTCCGTCTGGCCTGTGTGTAACGCAGTAACAACAGTACTATAGTGCGCACTTTAGCTGAGCATTGATGTTCCTACCCTAAGCTGGAGGACTTCATCGTTTTGGCTGAAGCACACGTAGAGGTGGAGTGATCATCGTGTTTGCTTTGCACTGTCATGACAACCTTGATATGCGGTTTTGCCCCACGGGCACTCTTTACTGAACTGCAATTCACGCTCATTTAACCTGGCATGCGGTTTGGGTTTTGATGTAATAATAATTTCAATGTTCGTACAGTATTTGTGTTAGAGTACACATATAAACTGTATGTAAACTTTGTAGAGGTTTATACAGTACTGTGCCGCAATTGCACTTGCATTTTCTACAAAACTCTTGTTTATTTACAGTGTATGCTGTATACACATGCTAGTGTACTCTGTTGGCCTTAATACACACACAGCAGATATTACCGTGTAATTATACAAACAGCCTGCTTTGGCAGCGGTGTACATGTACAGTGCTTTTGTTGATCCACTGCTGGATGAGGCCCCCCTATGCCGTGCTGGTCGTGGTGGTTGAGCTTAGCTGAGGGTGGGTTGGTTGCCCTCTGCTGCCCACTAGGTTGACCTGTAACCTATAATAATAATAGCATTTATAGAGCGCCTTTCAACCGAGGGTCACAAAGCGCTGCACAAGGCTGTGGAGAGAACGGCATGTCAATAACATCAAGACAGATTAACTGAGTCAAGCAATAGCGATAAATTATAGGCTATAGGACATAAAGACAACAGGAAAATAATAATAATTCTACAACAAGCAAGGAGGGAACAGATGTACCCGAGCAGACGCAGATCGGAAGAGAGAGAGCCAACATCTCGGCACGGCACCACTGACCCGCACCAACAGTCCTAGCCAGAGGAAGGAATACATGTTCCCATGAAGGCGCCTGGTATGCAGGGTGGTTGCCCACCCAAGCTGTATCTGGACAGTGGCGTGCAAGCTCAAAAGACAACACAAACTTCAACTGGTGGCATGGCAGTATTGCATACAAAATATACGTATGCAAATGTTTTGCACACACCTATAGTAAAATCTTGTGTCCATACTCTGTGCAGGGTATTGCGAGACAATATCTGCCTATTACGCCCTAATAGGTCTATATGCAAATCTCTCAGACCACATTAAACTACCCACACGTATACACGCAGCAATACTGTGCGCAGGTCTCATACGCAAATGCTGTTGTGCAATATGTACGTATGTAAATGCAGCATCAGACATTAATAATAATAGTAGCGTTTTATATAGCGCCTTTCACACGAGGGTCACAACAAATTAGATGAAGAGACAGTAGTACATGTGAATATTGTACTGTTTTCTCCGTGTCCGCGTGGGGTTTCGCCGGGTTCTCCGGTTTCCGTCTACAGGTCAACACCATGTTGCCCAGGTTAATTGAACTGACCGAATTTCACCCGGTACCCTGAGATTAAGTAACTTTGTTAACCCTCCCCGCTGGACAACTGTTAAAAAGAGCTACAGAGCTCATCGGCTCCTTCCAGCTTGTGTATATATATTAAAAAAACCTGACTTATTGACTGACTAAAATGCTTCCAGTGCCCAGCGATGTACTGGCGTCCCATGTCTAGATTTGTCTTGCGCCCTGTGCCAGGATAGGCTCCGGCCCCTCACGACCCTGTACAAGATTAAGCGGGTATGGATAATGAATGAATGAGATTTATACAGTCCACATGTGACACGTGTACTGTTGACTCACAATGGGCTGTTAAGGACATGGCACGTGGTTTTATCACTTGGTTTCTACGGTTCGGGGACTTTGAAGCTCAATTTAATGCGCGGTTGGAATTCACCTGTGCACCCAGACTTTCACCCAGTTGCCTGAACCCGACACTGCATGACCTATACGTATACAGTTCCGTGTTTGCGGACTACTGCTGTAGTATTAACAACACACATCATTCAACAGCAATCCTCACTGAGCAGTCAGCGGGGTGAAATTCGTATGGTCATTTCTCCCGAGTGGCACGCATGGCCTGGGGAGGCCTTCATCTAGTGGTTGATTGGTAAAAGGGCTGGACGTGTCACGTATTAATAGACAAGGCAAATATTGAAAGTTAGAAAAAGCAAACGCCCCGCGTTTTTCTCATCAAAACTGCCTCGCAGCGCGAAAAATATACACGTAAAATAATCTACCGTTTCGGGCGGTGGCCCTTTTTCAGAGCAGAGAGGGCAGTGCGGTACTCAGCATGGCTTAAAGCAGAGAGAGCTGACTTAAGAGAGGTGATGGCAGAGAGACTGACCGAGTCAATACGTCTCTCTGCCCTATGTCTCATCTGAAGCAAGGCCATTTCCTTGAGCGCACGTACTTGAGCTATATTTTCAGCTGTGAGGCAGTGCTAATGACGAAGTTGGCGGGTTCTTTTTAACGCGTGCTCGTACAGCACAGCCAATGCAGTTCCTTAAATTGGTAGCTTTTTATGGCAGTGTTCTGTATACAGTCATAACAAAGCTTGTCTTATTTGAAAGTTGTATAGGGGACTTGTTGAGGCGTGAGTCATTTGAAAGGGTGTTTTTTGGGGTTTTATGGGGTTTTTTCCCCCCTGTGGTCACATGGGACATGCAATACAGTATATACGTTACTTGCAGTACAGTGTGGTGTGTGGCCGGTATTTTTTATTCACCTGCAGAGACCGGGCACAAACCACGACGGAAGTTTCCCGGAAAGCCACTATATGTTCCGATGTCGGTGTGAAAATGGTTCGTGTAGTGTGCATCATTGGAAGACGCTCACACTGCCTAAAGTATATCTGCAGTATTGGACGTTCACACTCCTATGCACGTAGTACTGCTCAGGACAAACAAGACACAGCTTTACAATACTGTACATGTCACTGAGTTTTAAAATGTACAGGGCATGTTTTCAAATTTAATTTAATCAAACAGATTTGGATTGACTGCCAATATGTTAACAAGTACATAAATACTAGCGCTACGTGAAGGGCACGTAGACGCTGTTGTGCTGTACTTTGACGCTTCCGCATTTGTGTCTTTAACGACCTGCACTGGCCAGCATGGGGAAGTATGGTCAAGTAACCCCCCACGACCCACAACAGATGTGCAGGCAGGACCCGATCCAGCAGTGGATTGACAGCACTGGCTGTACATGTGCAAAAGATAATACAGCATGTAATAATAGTACAGCAGTTTTCAAAAAGACAATATCGAAATATTAATAGTAACACTCACTCATCCGTCCGTCACACGCATGTCATACGGTGTGCAGGAGGGTGCTGGTTAATTCAGCACCACACCCAGCACTTTTAAATCCAGGTAGGGCTCACACTAATACAGTAACACAGTCATCCATTTATATATGCCCCACCGATTTCCACTTTAGAGTTGCCATTCTCAACCGGTATGTCGCGACACATCAGTGGGCAGCGAGCGCCACCTAGTGGTCCGTGGAGGCCAAACCCAAGTGGGCCTTGAGGTGCAAAATGTTGAGAACCCCTGTTAGACTACCATGTCTTGCCGAGGAAAGTGTCACAATTTTTAACGCATTAGTGCAGTGAGACTGGTGGGAGACGTGTAGAAGCTTTGACATAATGTCATGTTTCCCCACCCCATGTTATTCCTCCCTATTATATCAACGGGGTATCTATAAACGGGTCGTTGGTTTCGTAACATTGTGTGCAGCGAGCACGATTCGTACAGGTTATACACAGTCACGCCGATTTCACTTGGTTGCTCGTCTCTGTGTGATGTTCATTCACGCTCCGCTTCGGAGTCTCTCCGAGAGTTAATCCCTCGCTGCGCGTTTTATCTTTCCAACCCCGTGGTCTCGGTGAGGCCCCCAGGCGGAGTTGGCTCGGTGCCCAGCGTGCTCAGATAAGGCTTCAGCACGTGGCTGCATTAAGGCTGTGCGTCTCGCACGCATCACACAAGCTATACATAGATGTCCGGTAGATGTGTTTACACGCACAGAGTGGGTATACGTTACACGCTTATACTTATTTTTACTGGTTACAGTTCGGGTCTTTATTCAGACGGCGAAAAGTGTTGTGCAGCCGTGCACGGCATAGAATCACCGCGTACTCTTGCGTGTGCGTGCGGTATTAGCGTTTGATATTAGCTTGTCAATCATAGTTGTGGTTTCATTTCCAGCTTGTTAGCAGCCTTGAGGCCAATGGTGCACGTTCGGCAGCTATTGATGCGATTTTTTTTTGTACTGCTGACTGCATAATACTATCGGAGCACATCATCATGAACACGTCCGATTTCATCAGTTGTCAGAAACGGAGCGGCTGAGTTGGGTTGAGCTTGATTCGTACATTGGATGTGAATCTGCCTGTGAATGCCAGGTGTTGTAGGCTTTGGCTGCAAAGTGGTTAGGAGGTGGCATATTGGCAATGCATTGTTGAGTATGTCTGTAAGGAGCTGTGTTTTATCGCCTTGTAAATGCGGTGGGTTTTCTCCAGGTCCTCCAGTTTCCGCCCACATGCCAAACATTCTTTCACATGCCAAACACTCATTCATGAATGGTATTGACCAAAACCTCCCAGTGCAGAAGTCTGCTGAAAAAGAGCTTTTTTCGAGATTCAGTGAGACTCTTGGGTAAATAAAGCACATTGTTATTATGTTATGCCTATACAGTACCATGTGTCCATGAAAGAAATTCAAAAAGTGTGCAATTAAGCATGGTCAGATGCATGACTGGGATTTTGCTGAGTGACAAAAAGAGGACACATGGATTAGCGAAATACACAGGTCAAAGCTATCATAATGTTCAATAAGGTACCGCGCAAAACGGGCGTGAGCAGGACACGTCGTGAGGTGGGTAGAGGTCTGGTGGTCAAAACTAACAAGTGGCAACGAAGAGAGGGATCGCACCGGAACAGACATCCACCACGGAGATGGAGTGACGAAATCAACTTGTAGGCAGGTGGTCGGTAGATCGTTACAACAAAGAAATGTACGAGATAATAATAGCATTTTATATAGCGCCTTTCACCCGAGGGTCACACAGCGCTGGGGGGACGCCTCAATCTCGCAGTGGATTGACCGCGGCTGATGATACATTAGCTGTTTGGCTGTTTCACTACTGTGTACACTACATCATTAAAGAGTTGCAAGCGCTTTGTGACCCTCGGGTGAAAGGCGCTATATAAATTGAATTATTATTATTATTATATTTAACCACCCAAGAAGTGATGACGTGGGCCCGGTGGCAAATGTTTACAAGGCAGTCACGTGGGCCACCTGAGGACATTTCTACTCTTTAGGAGGCCTGAGTTAGGCTCTCAGAGTCTTGGGCATTTCCACTGAACCCTAAGAATTTGAGGTATGCCTTTGGTTGTTTTTGATAGATTGTGGTGACCCACAGCTCACCACGACCTAACTCCCTTGAATATCTTATTCATGGAATTCTGCATTAAATAACTTTACTTTTATGTATGATGTCAAGTGCTCGAGTTCACAGCTCAATCAATTGCCAGGGTGTAAACACGTGTCCTGAACCGTAGTAGTTTTGTTTTCACATCTTGCTGTGTGTTTTTTTTAATGGTCAATTTCTAATGGTTATTCATTAAACGCTGTTCGTGCTATGGGTGTGATATTTGTAGAAACGATGAAAGGGTGCTATTAGCGATAGTTCAGTGCCACGTTTATAGCTGAGGGCTTTGAAGTTAAACACGAAGTGAAATACTGAGACATGACTTACCACAGCATGAGAAATGCTAAGTATGCAGACCGGCGCTGCATATACCTCGTGCTGCGTGGGGACACTGGCCACCGGGGGGTCCCCTTGGGTAGACGGCCACGGTGCAGGGAATGATGGGTAGAGTTCTACAAGCCAGAAAGATCATTGAGACGACGTCATCGTCTGAGTGTGTGCGAGTACTCTTCATAGGACAGAGACAATCGGGCCGGTGTTAAACTTCCTATCCATCGCCAGGGTCAAAACTGCAAAGGTCAAGATGATTAGCTAATTTGAGCGGTAGTCAAAAGTCCCATAGTAATTAGCAGATGGGGAATGTGGTAATTTGCTCTCGGCCGTTAGTGAATGTGTCTAATGAATGAGACGAGTGTTTTCCCTTTGAGTGCACGGTTGTGAATGGACACGGAAGCTGCACGTTTTTGACGCAGGCACAGCAAGCCGCTTAATGAGTTTTAGTTTGGTAATGTCGTGCAACCTGGCAGCTAAACCCCATTTACTGACGTGAGCAGAAATCGAGCCGCAGTTTATTGGCCAACTTCCTGGAATGTCTGTATTTATTTACGGAATTAGTTTAAAAAAATGTAAATGCCAGTGTGGGCGGCAATTACATTTCTTCCAGCAAATGGTTGCCGAGATGTAGATAGGCGGATTTAAAGACGGCGCTTACTATTTGAAGATGTTTTAAACACTAATTCTTGTTTGGTTGGGACGAGCAACCGAACAAAACTGTGTTCTTAACGCTTTGATTCATAAGACGTTTACATCGTTGAAGAGATTGATGTTTTTGTGTAGTTGATAGAGTCGAGAATCAACATTTTAAATCAAAATCATATCCAGAGTCGAGTCAGTCCTATCATCACCATCGCCACTGTCATCTCGCTCGTTTTGGGAAAACAAGCCCCACCTTGCTCTCCGCTGTATTTCCGAGTTGTGTCGCGTGTTCGGCATCAGGCCTGACTTTTCGCGCCACATGCTGGGAGCTTCTTCAAGAACTGAACGACACACGATGCAAACCAGACGCGCATCGGAGAGTTATCCAGCACAGCAGCGGAAACATACACGGTAGTTGGAGCTCGACCCGGGGAGGCTGCCAGGCTTTGGTGAGGAGGCCATGAGTGGTTGCGCCGCAGATCAAATACGCTCCACTATCGGAATTTGGAATTTTCACGAATGTGTCTGAACTTCCAGCGTAATAGACACTGGCCAATACTCGTTTTAGTGCAGATACACTGACCGCATTGTGTGTTTGAATGAAGGGATCTTCCAGTGACGTAAGTCGATTGCTGCGTGACCTTTTATACAGTTGCCATCAAGACTTTTGAAACCACCAGGCTCCTCTACAGCGATTATCCATCTTGTCACTTTCATCAATCAGCAAAGCACAGACAGGATGTAATAATTAATCATGTCAATTTTATTGGTGAAAATGGAAGATTAGCTTTGGGGAGTCACAAGGTACTGCATTGTAAGACTTTATTGCTCAACTTTTGTGGCCTTGGGTGATTCTTCCTTAGTTAAGCCCATGTTTACTTTCATCTATACAACGTTTGTATAAGTCCACAATAGCCGTACTTTGTACTCTGCATGGGCTCACCGTTTTATTACCCTCGTGTAGGCTGGAATTGATCGGCCCTCGGATATTTCCACACCTGGCCGTGTGCAGTCTTAACACAAAGAAAGGTGGAGTCGACAGATTATTTTTTTTCTGTGGTGAGACATGCACAAAAACCATCACTCATTCACTGAGCCACACTAGACACACCTGGGGATGGATACAATTGAGAATAACTTTTTATTTTGTTTAACTCCATGTACCTCTTCTGTCGAGGCGAGCGTGAACTCTGACACAGCACAGTTGCGTATATTTTCGCGGCGGCGGTGTTTCCGCTGAATGACATGACGGCCAGAAAAATGTAAACGTTCCGATGCATTGTCACACACGTAGGATGGAAAGTGCGGTTAGCAGATGGTGACAGGTCCTACATAGCAGGTGCAACTGAGTAAATTCAGAAAAAAAATACCCTTCCTCAGAAAACAACACTGAAACGCGGTGTGCATCGCAATCCTTGCAGGAACCGTATTTGATTTCTCTATGATCTGATCCTGGACAATTCCTCCAAAAACTGTGATTTTTCCACTGGAGATTCCCATGTTAGTATCTGCATCCATTTGAAATAGATTCAAACAGGGATTGGACCGGTGAATATTCATACAATAGCATGGGATTCAATTGCGACTGGTTAATAAGCATCTAGCTGGGATGGCCATTCTGGCTGATTCCCTGCAGTCCCAATTGTAGTTTCGGTGATTGGAGTGGTAGTAACAGTGGTTCTGTAGGTAGCGTTGATGGTTCCAGTGGCTTGAGTGGTAGTCCCAATAAACCAGTTGGAATTCCCATTGGGCCTGGTTGGCCCCAGGGTTGTCACTGGCTGTCATGGCTCCGTGTTGGGCTTGGTGAAATCCCAGGTCCCAGAGACCCTCCCTCTGTGCATGAACATTATTCCCACAAACCCACGAGGAACTGTGATAATATTCCGACATATTTAACAGACCTCACGATGCTTATTTTACCAAGCGCTGATGAGATTGGGCACGTGTAGAAGCGATTTGGTTGTAGGTAGGTCGTGTGTTTCCTCTGCGATAATCTGCTTTATCGAACAGCTGTTGGCGGAATCAACGGGGTCGAATCCAAATTTAAAAGCAGAGGATGGGCCAATGAGACGGATCGCTCTGCAGCCATATAGTGGACTGAATCCAGAACTGCCATGCTGTAACCTGAGATGAGGGGTGCGAGTGGTATAATCCCGCTGCCTGATAAACTGGTCCCATAATCATCCCTTTCATCTGTTTGCACCGCCATGGTGTGTGTGGAGCGGAACTTGTGTTGGCACCGTAATACACAGCGGAAAATTCCGAGTGTGCAGCGATCTTTTTTTCTCCACATTTGTTCCAAAGTTTGTATAAACTTATGCAGCTCATTTGTTTGGTTTTTGTTACGGTTCTATATAATTGAGGGAACAAGTTTGTTGAGGTAACGCAGTTCATCACAAATCCCTGACAGCGAGAGCCGACTGTCACTCAATACGGCACGCACTATGTTGTGCCGTAGCCTCCTCATACACATCGCCATAACAGGTTTGTTCTCACGCTAACACATCGCAACGGAGAGACGGTGAGCGCTCGACACGGCTATCCAAAAAGAACGGCTTTGAAAAGCAACCGTCGTGCATCGAACCGTGAAAACCCACATCAGTAGTACATCGTCACACTTTCTAAACTTTTCCGTCACGGAAGACACACAGTTATTATTTATTATCTGAATTTTTTTATTCTGACGCGGCCAGACGCGTCCTTGCGGCGTGAAGTTTTCATGTCGCGAAGGCTGATCTCACCCGTTCGAGCGATGCACATTCGGGGGCAAATGTGCGAAACGACGCACATGGGGTCTGCATTGCTGGATTCACTCGACCGTCAACTGCATTTCATTTTTTTCTGTTGCCTGGTTACATTTTTTTAAAGACCACTTCCTCATTACATCATGGCACGCTCGCACGTGCGCCCGCGATGGTGTCGACGTGTAAGCGTGTGCTGCTGGGGTGTGCTGCGCAGGTGCGCGAGTCTGCACGGTTATTAATATTAGCATTTAACACGGTGACCGAGCGCGGGCCTAAACACCGAAACGTCAAGCGCACGGCAACAAATAGCACTACCACGATGTAGCTCTTTTTATGAGTTTAGGTCACGTGAAAAGTTATGCAATTGTCGATATGTTGGAAAAAACGACTGGACACACAGCACTCACCTTTAAAGATGTTATCGACGTTTCGCTGGAAATTGCATCCAACATATCGACGGGTGCACAACACTTGCATAACTTTTCACGTGACCTAAACTCATAAGAGCTGCATTATGGATAATATCGGTCATGAAAGCCTTCGAACTAAAGCGCACTACTCCGGTCGTTACGGATAAGCGTTTACATGCTGCTTTCAACGAGCAAAGTCGTACGAGCCAGGTAAAAGAGACGATAGTACACATTTCCACGGCGGAGCGTTACGCAGGAAGAAGCAGAGAATTGTTTTGTCCTTACAGTGTGGTGGTTGTACACTGTGGGTGAGAAGGAACAGTGTGATGAGTCCTCAACACATGGGTGGACGGGTCGAGGAATGAATCATTGGAGTGAAGTTCCTGGGATTACAGTCGTAACCTTAATAGTAGCGACAGAAGATTGATAAAGGGGTGAGGTGTTATGTCGTTACCCCGGCGACTGCGAGAGGTGCTACCATTGCATGAAACATATCTGGAATTCATTTGCTACCAGGAATAACAACAGTTCATTGAACTGGAAGGTCAGGAGGGTGGTGGTGAATTGTTCCACTCGTATTATACCGCTGAGGAGTTCTTCTTTGCGATTCTTCGAAGCGCGATGGTCAAACCACAGTTTCCCATTTTCTTACACAGCCCCTTGCATTTTCATTGAACTCCGCAAGGTCTTTTGAGCTGCAGAGGTTGGGTAGTAGAGCACAGACA
>JAZEWU010000001.1:12169295-12180679 GCA_036362915.1 Geotria australis
GTTTAGTTGTTGGGAGGGAAACCCACGCAGAGCAGGGGGAGGATCACACAAACGCCACTCAGAAAGAGGCCCGAGGCGGGAAGCGAACCACCTCGGGCAGGACTAAACGCTGGCACGGCACACAGGAGACGGGCGGTGTAAGCCAGCACCACGCTTAACCGCCTTTATCACCACCCCAGTACAGGTTCAGATACCACTTGCTACCGATATCATCGGTAGCTGGAGATTGAACCAGGGTCGGTCATGCAGCGTATGAACCACTGCAACTACCACTTGCCATGAACATTACTGGATGTATAAAGAGGAATTACCCTGAAGCACTTGTTGCTCAGTGCACGAATATACAGACACGCATCTTCACAGCCCGTTAAACTACTGTCGCGCCACCGCTGTTGTTTACATTGTGGAGGAGCGGTGGCGCAGCGGTTAGCGCGCTGTGCTGCGGAACCCTGCTACCCGAGTTTGGTTCCCGCTCACGACCATCACCATCACCAGTGACGATTATCTGAACCAGTCCTGGGCCTCGCCAAGGTTGACTCAGCCTCAAATGAGTAGAGTACGTATCTAAATATTACCGCTGGTATGGTTGCTGGTCGCCACGGTGGCGCGGTGAGTAGCGCTGCCGCCTCACAGCAAGAAGGTCCCGGGTTCGAATCCTGGCTCGGGGGCCTTTCTGTGTGGAGTTTGCATGTTCTCCCCGTGTGCGCGTGGGTTTTTGCCGGGCGCTCCGGTCTCCTCCCACAGTCCAAAGACATGCTGCTTGCATAGGTTAATTGGCCTGTGGTCTAAATTGCCCCCGGTGCCCTGTGATGGACTGGCGTGCCGTTCTGGATATAGCCCTGCCTTGCGCCCTGTGTCTGTCGGGATAGGCTCCGGATCACCGTGTACCGTGGCGGTCTCAATAGTTGCTCGCAAACGGCACTTGACCCCATAGTCTGTCAAGGCTACACAGGGGATCTTTGACTTCGTTGTTTACATCTCGGGTGGCGGTGACAGTCATCGATCAAGTGACCGTCACAGCTCGGCTCACAGAAGCCACCACCCACGTGCAGCAAGTGTGACTCAAGACACTGTTGGTCACCGCGCCTCATAGCTGCTTATGTTTGTGTCTCTTTAAAAAAATAAACTAGGTAAACGCAACGAGGATATTCAGACAGATATTTTTTAGTAAAGTCTGGTGATTCTCAGAATGGGTCACTGGGTACATTCGCCACTGTAAATTCTGTCAAAATATTAACGTCGATTAGGCACGAAAAGAGTGGGCTCATATTTTTTGGTTTAATATTTTTTTTTACTAGATTTTGACCGCCAGTTACGTTTCGGCGGCGTTGCCTTCCTTAATACGAGACCGTTCGAGAACCAGCGTTAATCACGGTAATCGTGTTTTTTTAAATACTGTACAGCACTTGGTGTTTTGTTCGACGGGGCATTCAATCTAGCCAACGTCATGGACAATTTCCTGTCACCTGTGGGCCACAAACAATAAATCCCAACGGGAACGCGGTCGTAAACAAACGCTAGATTCAGACTGCGCAGAAAACAAGCCAGCAAGCGAGCTTGGCTATAGTGGATTACTGTCCGTAACGTTGCTGCCGTTTGGTGGTGAAACCGGAGTACCTGGCGAAAAACCCGTGCGTACACGGGAGAACGTGCAAACTCCGGAACGGAAAGGCAATCGAACTGGGAGTCGAAACCAGGTCCTTCTTGCTGTGACGCGGCGGCTCTGCTCACTGTGCCACCTTGCCTCCCCCTGTTATATGTATTTACGTGCGTATATATGTATGCATATATTAGTTGGTGTGCGGCAACCTCGAGTGAACCCTATTATCTGCCAGACATCTAAGTCGGTCAATTCGTAACACCAAGGTCTAATACCACTTTCTCATTAATACTACTTGCCCCGACAGCCTGCGTAGAGAGTATGGGCGGGGGATCTTTGCCATTGAATATGTATAGCGCGGGTGAATGTGTATTTATATATTCAGTTGGTGGATGTGCCGATGCATGACGTGGCACACAGCTCGCAACCGGTTCCCCCAGGTGGAATGTGTGCGCCGCGCAGGTGGCAATTAAGTCCGAGAGGTCTGGTGTCATTTTACACTTCGAATGCAAAACACGGGTGTGCCTCCCACCCAGGGTATTGACTAAACCCTTGTGGTGATGAAGAAATGGGGCTTCTTGTCCATTCATTGCCAAGGATGCTGTCTACCGCAGGGCCAGACCAAAACACGACGGGTGACCGAAGCAAGGTTACGTGTTGGTTAATGTATTTACGCGACACCACGTGTGGTCCACCTGGAGGCATGACATCAGTTTTATGAAGGAGGTACGATGATAAACAAACTGAACTGTTGCAGATAAGGAATTTGGTAAATAAACTGAACTGTTGGAGATAAGGAACTTGAGAGTGACGTGTTGCAAAGTTTTTAAAATGTACTTTGACAACCTTTCGTGCAGGCGACTTAATTTGAAATTTGGGCCACTGTCACGTCAGCTTGGGCTACACGTGCGGTTGCATTCTCCTTTCAGCTTGGCTGGGGGGGGTGTTGAGCTATAATTATAAAAGAGAGAAACCTGTGACCGTGCGTGAATTGGGTACGCTTTGGAGCATGAGGAATCAAGATAGATAGATGTTTATTATTACAGCAGAAAAATATCCAGTGAGCTTGCAAGCACTTTACGGGACTCCTGCGACACAACAAACATGCGAATTGCTGACGATAATTAAAATCTATACAAGATTCACAAATAACCAAGAGCTTCACATTTCCCCCATACGTTCTACCTCCACGTAACTCGGCCTCGAAAGTAACTCCATTCGGCGAATCATTCCTCGGTTGCTGAGAGCAGGGCCGAAACTTATTTTCTCTGAGAATATTGGCTGTCGGCTCGTGGTTTCCTGCACGATTGAGACAGACAAGAGACCGGTGGTGGCGCGGGGGGGTGGGGGGGAGAGGGGTAGGTGTGGTGGGGGGGCGAGGTGGTGTGGGGGTTGTTGGCCGATGCCCCGGGCGTGAGGTGCAGCGTTGGTGCCATCGCTGGCGAAGCGGCCGCACTGATGTCATCGCTACCTCGAGGGCTGCACACGTGGGGAGGGATGAGAGCTCCGGTTGTGACTCATCATCTGGCCAGCGTTAGGGTTTGAATACGACGAAGGTGCAAAGTGCCCCGTGCATACGTTCGCCTTGCGCACACTAGCGCGCGTGCCAAAACGCAAAACCCACGAGGGACTCGGAAACCACTCACTTCGCCCGTGGGCACGCGCTTGCGCTCGTAAACAGTCACACGCACGCATAAGTCTAAATACGTACACGCAAACAGCGCTAAACCGCAAACCCGCAAATAATGTTTCGCCAAAGATTGGACTGTAAGCAGAAGCCACTATCTGAATGTTTACATTTTTCAGTGCGAATTGAAAGTTTGACGATCTGCATTTCTCAATAAAAGAGCAATTTTCCCTTTAGCGGTCTGAGCAGTGAACCAACACCACTGAGTTCAAATCCAGGTTTCCAGTTGCCGATGACTATCCGGGGTTCTTGACCGTGGGGCGTTGATGGACTCAGCGCGGTCACCAACCGCTGGCTTGTTTCAGGTGTGAAACTTAAAAGTCACGTTTGATTGATATATGATGAAAACTCTCATCCAAGACCTTTTCTTGACACAGGGTGGTTCACTCCTTACCGAGGAACTAATGAAATATCCCGTGAACACCGTTCTTGCACGATGTCACCTCGGTGACCTCGCGGTCATGTATGCGTTTGGTGGGGACGAGTGTTTGAGGTGTTGGAGGAACGGAGTACGCAGGATTCCACGCGTGTGTGTGCTTCCCCGCCTAGATGGAGCCACTCCATCTAAACCAGGCTGTGAGGGACCGCGGGGAGCGAAGCGTCTGGCGCGTGCCAGAGCCTTATCGCGCGGAGAATTTTAAACGGCTACACCTGTAGATGCTGGTGCTGTTAGTGGCTCCCCGGTTGAGCTGCTCGGGAACGTGGGTGCCATCCTGGTGGCATGTGGCAGCAGAGGAAGGGAGCCGGGCAGCGGTCAAGTAAATCATGGACATTGCAGATTGATACAGCGGGAGGTCTGCCCACGTCAGAGAGGCCCCCACGCTCTCTATCCTTCCTTTAAGGACCTGTTGTGCCATGTACGGCAACACAAATATTAGAGCAAACACGTTGTAAAATATACGTTGTAAAAGCAACCCGTAGAGGTTGCTTAGGAACGCTGATTTTGTGTCAGAGCACTGAGTCGCATTGCCGTGATGCGGAGTTTGAATCCGGCACGGAACCGCCCGGGAGTTGAACCGAGTTCTAAGCGGAGTGAGTTGATGGTTTCAGCCTGGTCACTAACCAATGCACATAAAGCCAGCCGTTCATGTTGATTTAAGTTGTTTTGAAATAACATTATTTCCATTTCATGACCTAGAATATTATTTTTATTCCGGCTCACTGGAAAATGGATGGATGGACCTAGAATAAAAAATAATAGTAATCTCATCGACATGAGACAGACGTTTCAAAACTGTGATTCTAATGCGGTTATGGCAATGACGATGCTGCTGGTGATGCTGATGACAGTGATAATGACAAACAATGATGGTGACCTCAACGCTGATGACGATAATGATAATAGTAACAACAGTGGCGACGATGAAGACAGGGATAATGAGGCCGTGATGACGGTGACGGTGCTGACGGGTTGCGTTTAAACCCCTGAGCCTTTCCTAGCCTGGCGGCAGGGTGGCGCAGCGGTAACATCCGCGCCTCACAGAAAGAATGGTCTTTTGCCCGACGCGGTTCGATTCCCGCTTTGGGCGCCTTTCTGTGTGGAGTTTGTGTGTTCTCCCCCTGTTTTGTGTGGGTTTCCTCCGGGTTCTCCGGTTTCCTCCCACAACTGAAAAAACACTCATTAATTAGTTGGCCGATAACATCATAATATATAGGAAGCAGTGTGTGGCAATATGGCGCCGGTAAACCGCCTGGCTGCCTCCTCCGCCTCTCTGCGCTTTCCCGTACCTCTGAGTCGTTCTCTCGTCGAATGAATACCTTTGACATTGAATGAATAAGTCTACCAGGCACGACACTACTGGGCGGAGACCTAGAGTCCGACCCAGGACACGCTGGAGGGATTATATCCTTCGGCTGGCCTGGGGACGCCTGGGAATCCTCCAGGAAGAGCTGGAATCTGTTGCTGAGGAAAGGGATGTCTGGTCCACTCTCCTTGGACTGCTGCCACCGCGACCCTCACCAGGACAAGCGGTTTACAATATGGATGGATGGAATTATTATTATTAGTAATCGCTTGCGCCGGTCGCCGGGTGTGTGCTCCGCGTTGGCTGCCCGTGCACCCTCGCTCTGGCGCCGCCGTCGCGAGCGAGCGAGCTGTTGTTGACACGGCTGCGCGGTGACGCCCGGGCGCCGGCACCGGGTGTGGGTGGGACGGATTGACAGCGGTTAGGAGGGGTTGGGGCGGCCGGGTGGCTGAGGCTACGGGGTGGGGCGGGTTGGTGGAACATGACCCGCGTTGTTTTGAATATTGCACACTGGGCACATCAAAGGTATTATTATGCGTGTGAGTGCATACGCGGCGCGTTTGTCTGTCTGTCTGCTGTGTGTCCGCGCGCGTGCACGCGTGCGCTAGGGTGTTGCGTGAGCGTCCGCGGCGCTGCGTAAATGCCGCAGCAACTCGAAAGTGCTTTATCATTAACAAAAATAAATACCGCAACACAACCATCATCGGGACAAAAGGGAAAAAGAGCGAGTGGAAAAAGGCCCAAAAAAACAACAAGAACGGGACGTCGCCGCGGAGCGATGGATTAACGATGATCGCCACGCGTGGCACCGAGGCGCAGCAGCGGCCCGAAAACCCGAACGTCGGCAAGTCCGAGGCGGTGCTGCAGATGCAATCCCTGCACTGGGTGTTTAACGCTTAATAGAATAAATATTACGCGTGGTATTTACATTTATTGCGGAATACCCACGTCAGATTTGCCACGTGGCTTGAGGTCGCACGCCGGAAAAACACTGACAAATGGGCGGTGAATGTGCAGTCACATGATCCTTGGGCCCCGTGATACATGAGTGTGTTGTTTTTAGTCTATAAATCGTGGCTTCGTCACAAACCCAACTATTGCATTTTCCCGGACGCATCAATTTCCATAGCCTTGCACATCATCTTCGGCAAAACTCTTTAATGTAACCCATTCCGGGCATCTCCTCGGTTAACTCGGCTTCAAATGAATACCCGGCGCGATCAGTAACATCAGTGACACAAACTGTGCCGTTACTGCAACAGTGCGTGTCTCAATACAACGTCGGAAATAATCCTCCAACGTTGCCAACGTGTGACTGTGATGCACGAGCTTGCTACTGGTCCAGTGGTGGTGGTGATGATGACGATGGTGGTGCCGCCAGATTCACGTTTAGGAGGGGGTAGCCGCATTACGCTCGCCGCCGATCCCGGTTGCCGAAGGAACGATATCGGACAAAAGCGGCGTCGCTTTTCAAAGTGTGCGCCGCTTGAAACCGAATACAAAAGTTCCGCACGCGCCAGCGCAGCGTGGGCATCCATCCGGCGCAGGCTATCGCCCGCCTCTCATTGTCGCCCGCTTTCTTTAGAAGAGCCGTTTTTGTCTGTCGCGGGCGGAACTGCGTGCATCTGCGTCGACGATAGAAATCCCAACGAATGAAAGGACATTGCGATTAAAACCATGGTGAGGGTGGAGCCGGGGGTCAGGCTTGGCTGCTGCTCACAGAATAGGTTTTTTGGCCGAACGTCTGTGCGACGTAACGGATCCTGCCGGTCGGCACTCGACAGCGTAAAGCCGGGGCCGTGAGAGCTCTCGACGGAGACCCTGACCGTTGCTTTCACAGAAACTGCGAATCGATAGCTTCACCTCTGACCTTCTCGGCATTCGCTCATGTCCTACGAAAAAGCTGTCGTCTCACTTGCGCTGTCGTCACCAGCGTGGTGCCGTTTCTCATTTAAGTAGATCTCACAATTCAGTGCGGCTTCTTTACTTGAGACCAGAAGTCTCATCGTCCAGAGAAAGCTTAGGTCAAACATAAATACATCGTAACAGCAAAGAGGTTCTAGTAAAACACATTTAAGTGCAGAATTACAACTTATCAAACAGGAAACATCATTGCAGAAACCGGGGGTTACATTGTGACTCATTAAAATGCAGTTTCACATTAAACTGCAGTTGCACGGAAACATCAAATAACGTAACAGCAAATCAGTTCTGGTGTAGATGGCCCACCCTGTATTCCAGATCCTCCTTCATCTTTCGCACTGTGTTCTCCACTCTAACAGCCCAAGGCCTTTGATCAACAACCACCCAGTCAGCCTTCGCTACTTCTCCACTGCTGCCCTCGTAGTATGGAATGCCCTCCCTTCAGCAATCTGTGCTGCCAACTCCCTGCCCCTTATAAATCCACTAAAAACATTCCCCTTATCCTCTGCCTACAACTGTCGGTTCTGTTATATAAAAGGATATACAGTACATATGCGGAATTCCCCCTCCCTACATTCCACTGTTTTGTACGGTATCTTGACGCGCGGTTGCATTTATGCGTCATATAAATCCACATCGCATCGTACACTTGTCCTGCGACACATTCGGAGAGTTAAACATTATTACTGCGAAACATTCTAGAGTGCGTGTTAACAAACAAATTATCCCATCTCGGAAGACGCTCGCCTGGGTTTTGCACCGCTATGGTGTTTCGTTCATTGATTCCCCACTGTGTGAATCGCAGCGACAGGTGAGAAATGAGGGAGCCTTGTTTGACGTGGAGGCGGTGGCGGTCAAATGCCGGGAGTTGCAGAGCGTGCATAACCGGGCTGTGTTACTGAGCCATCTCCAGTCTCGGTGAGCCACTTTATGCCACCGCAGCTGGTAGGTGCGAGTCACAGTGGCATTCAGCGCGGACGCAACGAGCAGCCGGAGTTCGATTCTCACCGACGGTGGTCAAGTGCGGTCCAACAACCCCCTCCTATGCGCTGTGGGGAAGCCTTCGTTTAGTAGTGAATTGACAAAAGGCTATCGCGAAATTCCAGCTCTTAAGAGAGATTTCCCATACATCGAGCTGTGAAAACCTATATCAATGCAAAGGGTTGCAAATTACAGGCAGTCCCCGGGTTACGAACGAGTTCCGTTTTTAAGTCCGTCTGTAAGTCGAATTTGTATGCAAGTCGGAACAGTTACGTACCATTCACATCTAGCGTCAATTGTTCAAATGTTTGTCTTAGTATATAGTATATATTTTACCTAATAAACCGCTGAAAACGCAGTGTTTTGAGCGTCGCACAAAGTAGTCCGCCCGTTCGTTAGTCCGAACCATTGTATGTAACTCGATTTTTTAAATAATAGGCTTTACGGAGGTCGGTAGGTAAGTACGGGCGTTCGTAAGTCGGGCGTTCGTAACCCGGGGACTGCCTGTATTATTATTACAGTGCACAGTGACGGGTGGTGCAGGTGTGCCGGCGTGGCGACGGCCGCGGAGGCAGTGCGATGGATGCGCGTGTTGAAAAAAGTCCCCCATACGGGGCACAGCCGAAGTGCGGCGTTCGCCGTCATCCTGCGTCACATTCACCGGGGGCGCCGATCAGTCAAGGTCGAGAGTGTCACCGCCGCCGCTGTAACCCAACTCCTGGCGGAGCGGTCCCGACGTTCCGTCGTCGGATCGAGTTTCTGAGCGGTGACGCGACAAGCGCCCCAGAAACTCTGGACGAGCGGCATCTTTATCGTCCGATCGTCGCCTTGAAACGGTCGTTCGGTTACAGGAGAGTTACGCGATAACATCCCGTGCCGTCGGCCACGGCATGGGCGTGCGTGACTGTGGCTGTGGAATATGTGAGATTAACATCGCCGTTTAGCAGTCCGGGTTACGCAAAGATTAACGTCACAGGAATTGAAGGAAATCGACGGACTCGTTTGCGCCGTGAAATATGCGTTTGTCAGCATCACGAGAACACAAACACGCATATCGCATATGTAACAGGAACATACTTAACAACATGCATAAGCTGAGATACATAACGCTGAAGATGCCTCCAGCGACGAGAGGCGAAACGTCGTGAAGTGGAGGAGACAAACGCTCGCCACGGCGAACCCGGAAGAACAGCTCTTAAGAGCACTTCTCCAACCGTTGTTCGTTATCAAGCTTCACTTGCTGGTAAACGGGGACGTTTCGTATGGCGGACATGGCTGTCTCCTACACCGATGTACAATTAAGAATCGTATGGATGTAGGGTTTTACCGCTTGATATGTGAGAATTCCTCTCTACAGCTGCTCTTTTAAATTAGCCTGCCGGCTTCTTCAACGTGGGAGGCGAAACGTCGTGAAGGAGGGAGGAGGAACGCTCGACACGGCTACCTCGAACGAGCAGCCCTTGAGAGCAATTCTCAGTTAAAAATTGGCCCCGGTGCAATTGCAGTCACTGGTCTCAAACCATGGTCCATATCTTCAAATGAAGCACCACTGCCCGTTTTTATCATTCATTGAGAGCATTGTAGACATTCACCCGGTTACTTCTGAAGCCGGTTCACTCACCAACCCCAACATGAACGTAGAAACGTTGCTGATCGACTCCCAGCAATTCTAAAGAAGTGCATGGATAGTAATTGCGGATTTCTGTGCCGTTCGCTTCTGAAACGGCTTCTGTCGGTGAAGGCCTCTGTGATTATACAGCACTGCTGCAAACGCTTGGCTATCTCTAGCTACAGTGTTATGGCCCAAGGCTTATCGATGGCTTGTGGAACGTATAACCGTGACCCCTCCACCAAATTACACGCTTGTTTGGACCCGCGCACGCACCGCCAGTATGCAAAGACAAAGATCGCCGGCCTTGCCGTATCACGCATAGGCACGGTGGAGGTTAGCAAGCAACCCGCTTAATGTCAGAATGGCACACGAGGGAGAGGTGGCGCCAGAACCACGCCCGGCCACCTTTGTATCACCATTGCTGATGTTTACACGCCACAGTGTTTACTTCTTCTTCTTTGCGATTTTTCGAAGCACAATGGTCCAGGAGATTCAACCACGTGCCACTGATGTTCCTCGTGGCCCGGAATCAAAACAAAGTGACGCGTAAACACATGCCCAAGGTCACACACGTGCACTTCCAAACACGCGCATGCAAACTTATACAAATATGTTTCTGAGCGATAATGAGATCTCTGTGGGCGGGGGGGCTGTTGGCGGTCAGCTGTTGCTAGAGTTGCCACCCCAGTTACAAAAAACCGGGACATATCGTGGGTTTATACAGAATAATATATGGAGACAGGACTGCACGTATAACGGACAAAACCCCCAGACTTTTGACTGACTTGTTCCGTTAAAACGTACAGACTTCCCAGGATGGCTGCCCTTAGACATGGCGGACGATCCGGGGGAAACCGGGACAGGTGGCAACCTTAGCGGTTGGGAGGATGACTTTGCTAAAGCCAGGGCAGCGGGGGCAGGAGGAGCTGTGCGGAAGAGGAGTTTGTGGGGGGCGGAAGGGAGGCGCGACGTCAGCGTGAGATGCTGTGGAGTGATAGACGGGCAGGGAGGCGCAGTGGCAACATCCGCGCCTCGCAGAAAGAATGGTCTTGCCCGAGGCAGTTCGATTCCCGCCTTGGGCGCCTTTCTGTGTGGAGTTGTGTTTTCTCCCCCTGTTCTGCGTGGGTTTCCTCCGGGTTCTCCGATTTCCTCCCACAACTTAAAAAAACCACTCATTAATTAGTTGGCCGATAACATCATAATATATAGGAAGCAGTGTGTGGCAATATGGCGCCGGCAAACCGCCCGGCTGCCTCCTCCGCCTCTCTGCGCTTTCCTCGCGCCTCAGAGTCCTTCTCTCGTCAAATGAATATCTTCGACATTGAATGAATATGTGCGCGTTATGAATGTAAAATTATTATTGGAGGGATTATATCCTTCGGCTGGCCTGGGAACGCCTGGGAATCCCCCAGGAAGAGCTGGAATCTTTTGCTGAGGAAAGGGATGTCTGGTCCATTCTCCTTGGACTCCTGCCACCGTGACCCTCACCAGGACAAGCGGTTTAGAAAATGGATGGATGGATTATTATTATTTAGGAGGTGGGGCTGCAGGAACCCAGCCATCTCTGGGGTGATGAGAGTCTTTGGAAGCTGGCCAGGCTGCCGCTGTATATGACAGGTTGAGGGGCAGGGACCTGGGTCGTATCAGGCATCCAACAGCGGTGCCTCCCGGCTCTGCTCGTGTCAACGATCCCCGAGGGCCGATGCTGGCTCGGGTCCCCGTCCGCCTCCCAGAAGCCGCTCCCTTCCTCATTTTCCCCGTTCGCGTCCATGTGCCAGGCTCGCTGTGACGCGAGGGCCTTCCCGGCCTGGAGGAGGCATCTCAATGCGGCGTCAT
>JAZEWU010000001.1:12180686-12204931 GCA_036362915.1 Geotria australis
GGGGGGGGGGGGGGGGGGGGGGGCTCCTCTCTGTCTCAGTGTGAATGGCCTGCATTTGAATTCGCCTGCAAATGGATAACCCCGCTTGGCAAACGCCTCGCAGTGTTCAAAGTTCACCAAACATTTAGGAACTGGCGTGGGAGGGAAATCTTGGTGTTTTGTTCACCGTTTTGCTAATTACGACGGTGTCTGGCACGTGTTTATAGTAGCGGATTTATGTCACGATGGTAAGTGCTCAGTATCATTGTATGTATACTTGGAAGGTTGAGTAAGGGTTGAACGGTGTGTCGAATAATCGATTGATTTTGATGCTTAACCTCCCAGTAGTGCATCGATTGGCGTGCAGAGGAATGTAGAGTGCACACGTGCACGTTTGTTGTCTTATGCAGGGGTTCTCAATCTTGTACACCTCAAGGCCCACTTAGGTCTGGTCTCCAACGACCACTAGGGTGGCGCTCGCGGCCCGCTGGTAGCTCGCGACCCACCGGTTGAGAATGGCGGTTCTAATGGGTTTACGGGTCCACTGCACAGCCACTTGATGCCTCATAGTTTGCCGCAGTGTTAAAAATAATAATCAATTATTGGATAAAATCACAACCCTCGAGGTTGGTTCTCCCAGCCTGCACACACAGAGTTAAGGGTTCAATCACAAGTACAGCTGCCAAACCGTTGGTGGGGGCGGTAGAGTTATTTGCAGAGTGCGCCGTTTGCCGTCAAGTGGATAGACCTTTTATGATGCCATGATGTCATCTGCATGAGTAGGTCATTGTGTGTCCGTGTGCTGATTATGGCTATGGGAACAAAGGATGTGGGTTTTGTTTTGCTCGTATCATCAACTTGGGGGGGATAGTCGACATAGACCTTCACTCCCCAGGGCAAGCCGGGTGCCATGGTATCGTGGTCCAAATCTCCCTTGACATAGAGGCAGTGGATAGTCATGAATATTAATATTTTATTATTATTGTATTTGATGTTTCGCATTGAACCATTACCCATGAAGGCCGCTGAAGGGGTGGTGTGGTCACACTACGCCCCTCCACGCCCAGCCGCCTCTGTCCCCTCAGTGCTGATGTTTAACACACTACACCAGTTAATCATTTAAGGCTGAGACGAACTATGGGAGGCTCAGGATTGGTTCAGAAAATCGTCACTGGAGTTAGCCATGAGCGGGAATCGAACTCGGGTCGCTGGGTTCACAGTGCAGCACGCTAACCGCTCCATCACCGCTCCCACCACACACAGACATGCAAAAACCCACAAATACACGTGCGATGCCTAATGCGTTCCGCGTCCCATCTGCAGGTGGTCCGTGGAGGAGTGTGTCGCGCGTGAGACGTTGCCATGGGAGTGTGTGGGAGTGTGTGTGAATGTGGGGAATCGTAGTGTGCCGGTTAGCGCACGCCACTACGAACCCGGCGACCCGAGTTCAGTTCCCGCTCACGGCCATCACCAGTGATGGTTTTCTGAACCGGTCCTGGGCCTCCCCTAGGTCGACTCAGCCTCAAATGAGTATCTGGAGCGGTGTGTAAACATTGCCACTTGGGAGATGAAGGCAGTCGGGCATGGTGCTGGCTACCTACCCCCTCGTGTGCCATGCCGGCCTTTATAGGTGCTCGTAGCAGCACTTGCCGGAACAGTGTGTGTGAGGCTAGACGGGGAATCTTTGTCTTTGTTAATGCGGAGAGATGATTGTCGCCGTTCACCGTGGAGGTTTTGAAACCAGTGCTGCCCCCTGCAGACAATATGGGAGTAGGAGAATAGTCGTAATTCAGTGCGAGAATGGGGGTCAAGGTAGAAGCGTTCACGTCGCGATCCCTGTCAAGTAATACTTGGTATTACCTGCGAATTCTACCAAACACTTCGAAGCCGAGCTGAAAGACAACGATGTCCAGAAGCTGACCATCGTGCTTCGAAGAATCGCAAAGAAGAAGAAGAGTGCGAGAATGATCTTTTTTAACCTTGTGATGAATGTACTGGCCACTAGTGGCTGCAGCGGCAACACGAATCCCCTGCATGGAAGGCATTCAGATCGGTGCATGTATCGCGACCGGAGGAATTGATTTCAATCGATGAATCGGTGCTTCGTTACACCTCTACCTGTTGCGCATCAGCACCTGCGTGTGTAGTTGGCGTGAATATCCTAAAGCAGGTGCCACCGACAAGTGCTACTGACAGGTGCTACTGACCTGTCAATCTTGCACACTAGCCAAGGCGACACGGGGAATCCTTTGCGTGCGTGCCACGTGGAGGTTTAACGCACGCGGCCCACTAACAAACTGCTCGCAGCACTGGTGTGTCATACGCGTGCGATCCATCCGCGTGATGTACGATCATCGCCGTTCGACATTTCCAACGAGACCAGCGTGCCTATTAATAGGATATGGAGCAATCAACGACCCTCTTGCAAGGGGGGGACCAGAGAGACCCAAGTAATAATAATAATAATTCAATAATGAGTTACGTCACCGCAACTCAGTGTTCCCGAGAGCTGACGTCGGGATCTGTCATGTGACCGAATGTCCGATCGTTGCAAAGCGCTCGGACGCGTGATGGCATTCCATATGCTTTACCCGGATTGTTTCCAGCCTGACAGCAATGTGTCTATACGGATGTATGCGTACCGTTGTCTAGAAACGTGTTCAGTGATCGTTTGTCTCAATAGCCGGGTCCCGTTTAGGTTCTTCCCTGGGTTGTGAAGTCACAAAACTTCACACGCAGTGTGACGTGGGCCACTTGATGTTTACCTGTTCGTTTTACTTTGAATTCATATTTTAATTAAAGAGATGTGCAAAACCATTTTTTTTTAATTCATACCGTGTCTACATGTGATTGCGTCTCCAGTTGTATTTATTTTATAGATGGAGAGAGGCAGTCGCTGGTCATAAGCACAGGAAAAATTGGAAAGGTCTTCAGCCTTGGACTTGAATAGGGGCGAGGCGTTGACTGCCCGTGTGGATGGGGGAAATTAGTTTCAGACAATAAGAGCAGCATAGGAAAAGTGCGAAGGTTGACTGGGCGGCTTCGACAGATGGCATTTGTCGCTGGAGCGGAAGGGAGTGCGTGGCGTGGGAGTGGAGTGAGGTGACATAGGGGAGAAAGGTGATTTGTACGATATTTTCAACAGTGTAATTAACACATGGCGAGGGTACGGTTTGAAGAATTCCCGCACTCTTGGTAAAACTTCAAGAGGCACAACAAGACAGGACATTCATTCATTCATTGTCAGAAACCGCTTTATCCTGTACGGGGTCGCGGTGAGCCGGAGCCTATACCGGCAGACACAGGGCGCAAGGCAGGGCTATACCCCAGATGGGAATCCAGACCATCACAGGGCACTGGGGGCAATTTTGTCCTCAGGCAAATTAACCAGTGCAGCAGCGTGTCTTTGGACTGCGGGAGGAAACCGAAGTGCCCGGCGAAAACCCACGCGGACACCGGAAAAACATGCAAACTCAACACAGAAAGGCACCCGAGCCGAGATTCGAACCCAGGGCCTTCTTGGTTGGTGTGAGGCAGCAGCGCTACTCGTCGCGCCACCGTGCCGCCCCTATTTGATACAAGAGAGTACGCTACACGTATTATTACGATTCACAAGCGCACAGAAGGCCGCTGTGTTTACGTGCAGCTCGCAGTGTGGGGATTGCGAGTGTGCCGCACAGTGCGCCGCTCGCGTTTCCTCATCTTCGCCGCCGCTCGCTCCCTCCTTCTCTCCGGTTTCTCTGCCGTTGAATAATTTGTTGCCGGCGTCTCTGGTTTCAGGCAGAGAGGGGGGCCGTGCCGTGTTGCGTTTTCACACGGCCGCTCGAATACTCGAGTTGTTTCACGGAGACTCAACATTTTTCTTGGACTGATATTTTTGATAAAAAAATAATCACCTCTTTTGAATAAAGGACCTTGCGGAGTTCAATGAAAATGCAAGGGGCTGTGTAATAAAATGGGAATCTGTAATTTAACATCGCGCTTCGAAGAATCGCAAAGAAGAAAGAAGAAGAATAAAGGACACCTGTCTTGTCTGCTTATTTTCTCAATACCCATCTATCTACCAACCTTCCCTGCTTGCCTTGTTGTATACATGCGACCTGACTTCCTAGCTACCTAGAACGCACCTTCTTATATTGTCGTCATCGTAATCCGCATGTCTACCTATCCGCCAGCATCTCATTCAACACATACTTATTCACTTACAACCCTGCTACCCGTCTTCTTACCCATGCTAGTTGGTTTCTCTCGACAGCAGGAGACCGATTGACTGGTTGACGGTCCCCCACGTGCTTTAGGAGGGTTTTGGCTTCATGGGCCCCCGGGGTGGGTGGCATGGTTGTGCCGTGGGGTGGGTGACGGTGAGCCCTGGTGCTCGCGTTGGGAGTTGCGGTTGGGCTGGTTGCGGCGGTCGCGGTTTAACCGCTTGTGCGCGTGTCCGTGTCGGGTTACCGGGAGACGCCGAATGCTGAACGATTCTATTGAGCGTTGAACGATTCTATTGAATGTTTTGGTTGCACGTGGTGCCCGCGTGTCACGTGTGTGCGCACCTCTATTGCTGTGTTTATTCAATTCAATTCTATTGTCAATTCTTCCATATGTACAGGACCTATAGAGGATCGAAATGCCGTTGCTCTCAGACCCCGGTGTTGGCATATACATGGACTGGGACACAAATTTGATGATAATCACAGTTGCTCAGTACAGGCCGAAAGGCCCGACATGCCAAGCAGCCAGCGACACACAGCGCTTACATCTATAACTGTTACAATTTCATAGCCGGATGTTAAGGACGAGTACAGTGGATGCAACGAGGAAATCGGCCCGTGCGCAGGTGCTGTGTGGATTGTTCTCTCGCAGGTTCCTGACGGTCCGTCTGCCTTTATCTAGCAGTGGATTAATCATGGCCGATGATGATGATGAGAGCTGTAGCTGATTGCCAAAGCCACTTTCGAGTAAAATTTCGCCCATAGACTGATTACAATATTGAACTAAGGTGACGTGCCACGTGTGTTATTTAGCACACAAACACTTCGAGGCCTTGCTGAAAGACAACGTTGTCCAGAGGCTGACCATCGTGCTTCAAAGAATCGCAAAGAAGAAGAAGCCATTCTCAACCGGCGGGTCACGAACCATCAGTGGGCCGCCAGGCGCAGAGCATACCAACAAAATAAACACAAGTACTTGGCGAGATCAAAAACAGGTCCGTCGAAGTATAGCCTAATTCTAACAAGGTCTACCACTTTGTTGCAAAAAATATCCAGGATAAATTTCTTACGTGGATTCCATGTGGGCCTTGAGGTGCACAAGGTTGAGATCCCCTGGTTTAGGCACTCGGGGCTGCACACTCACTGCAGTTGTTGGCTCTGTTGCGTTTAAATTGTGCGGAGCTGAAGAGAGGCGCTCTCCGCTCACTGATTTGTCATTACGTCTCGTTCACGAAATCGCTCTAGCGCAAAGAAGCCGCGCGCCGCTTAATTTGCCAAAATATGTATAATCCTGATTAATTACAATAAGAACATTTTCTATTTGTTTTTGTCATTGATTTTGCGTGAAATTAATGCTGTGGGTTGTGTAAGCTGAGCTTTGTAGACAAAGCGATTCTACTGCTTCGTTTTTCTATTGTTTAAAATGTATCGTGGAGTGCTCTATAGTCGCTGGCCTTTTGTTAATTGCTAATTAGAAAATCAGCATCATAAGCAGCTTGCTGTGCCGATGATGCCAACATGAAAGCCACAGAAGCCTTATGACTCATGGCGTTCTGATGTTACCCACTCAAGACAAAGGAACTGAATGTATCCTGAGAGACTTAGCCAGCCAAGTACATGCCTGAGAATGTTCAGTATTCTGCAGCCGATATGACAGTCATTCTTCAACTAATTAAAAATGTATTCAATAATGCTTTATTGTTTTGCAGAATACATTACTCGAGCGTTTAAATTGCTGCCAATATCATATGATACACCTCAATGTAATTTGTTACTGGCTGCGTTGACGTTCAGGACCTGTGTTTAAAAAGACAACATTTGCAAGCGTAAGCTATGTGGTACATAGTCATGTACCGTAAAGCCGCCATTCTCAACCGGTGGGTCGAGACCATCAGTGGGTCGCGAGCGCCACCTAGTGGTCCGTGAAGACCATACCTAAATGGGCCTTGAGATGCAAAAGGTTGAGAACGCCTGCCATAGAGTCCACAGTTAATATGTATATAATTGCTTCAGATAAAAAATAATGACAATAGTGATTTTCATTGTGTTGTCAATCCACTGCCGGATGAAGGGCCCCCTCACGCCGTGTCAATTACGCGGGTTGTTTGATCACTCATCACCATGGTGTTTGCTGCGGGCTGGTTAAGGGGTTGTTGGGTTCGTTGCGGATATGACTCGTCACTGACGTTGGCCGCGGTAAGAAAAGAACTCCGGTCGCCAGGTTCAAAGCGCTCGGCGCGTTAACTCCTGCACAGCCACTCCAACCCCACAATGTTTTAATTCCTCTTTGTCGCCTGGTAAAGACCGTGCAGCCAAACGCGATCTCTCTACCTTTGTTGCGTTCCTGGCAGCCTCACAGCTTTCCTTTACTTGTGCCTGCAGATCAATCAATTGGGATTACGCATGGCAACATCGGCCCCGAACTGAGAAAACTTAGCAAGCCCTTCAAAGATAATCTCGATGCTCAGTGGGGCTTTCGTGGCTGCACAAGCGTAAATGAAATATATAACTACATAATAAATAAATGAAAACACAGTAGGGTGTGACGGTCTGTCCTGCCTGCAGCCAATTTTCCCTGGATACGTTGGGGCCGCGTAGAACTGTGAATTTGTACTCGGTTCCCCATCTAGCAATAGGTGCTGCCAACATCTAAACTTTGACCTCGCATATATAAGTGGGCGTTTTTTGTCACGGATTACGATAACGGGTGTTGTTTGTTTGGTTGCATTACCTATCCGTCTATCGACACAGCTATTCACCACCCTGTGGGGGCCTACATAGCTGCTCCAGACCTCTACGAAAGTATGCAGAGTGTCTGGAAAATGTGTTTGCGGGTTCGTTCAGTTGACGCTCTATAAATGCTATTATTATTACATGAAATTTACCAGCGTGTTTTTGTAACTGTATTGTTCACTTTAATAGACTGAGAAGTAAGGGACCTTGAAGATTCATTATCATCTATAAAATAGTTTTATTTTACAGAATTAAATTGAAGGACCTAAAAAATATTCATAGCCCCCCCTGGGTTTAATTAAGAACCCCCAATTAAAATACGTACATTTGGCAGTCTGTCAGGGTAATTAATTCGACCCCCTCTCCCCTCACAGATTCTCATCAACTACGCATGCAACGATTAATCAAACCATTGAGTTAAATGGATTCCTACGCTTACGATGCAAACATTGATATCTTAGCGCAAGAACTATGTTGTAATCTGCATAAATTCGCAAAATTCTGCCGCTAATAACCATTATACAGGGTACCCCATATAAATGAAACCGTAGGGAATATATAATGAGCATGACGCGTCATCAGAGAATATGTATTCCCTACGGTTCCATTTATATGGGACACCCTGCATATTCACCATGATCGCAAAACAGAATATAAGTTGTGTAATCTCATTAGGCGGAGATTCTGTACGTGCCGGGCCCTCACTCGATCACCGCTGCGTTGGAGGTGAGAATAACGGATTTGTCCAGAGGCACCGATGCACCGCTTATGAATGAGGAAATAAACACTGAACACAAGTATCGCTGTAACGTCTGACGCAATGGTTCTGAAACTATGCTTTCTGGTGGGCAACATAATAAACCCGGCTTATGTAGGCAGGCTACTTGACATTATGCTACGTGTAAAGACGTTATGATGACATTGCAGCGCTTTGTGACCCTCGGGTGAAAGGCGCTATATAAATTGAAATTATTATTATTATTATTATCATCACATTGTCATAACTTCGTACATGCAAACGTTCATGTGTACATCTTGGCTACAGCTCTGTCATCCTCTCTCGTATATCTGAAGGTCGTGTCTCCGTGAGCCTTATCTCTTGGCGAGATGTTATCTCCCTCGTCCGGTATGCAGGAGGTCGTGGGTTTCATCTTGACCCTGAGTATGCCTGTATATTTGGATTTCACATGTTCTCTCTTTCTGTGGTGGTCGCGTGGAATTTTCCCCTATGTTCTCCGGTTTTCCCCTCCACGTTTAAAAACGAGCATTTAAATTATTTGGCCGCTGATAATAAATTCCGACATATAAGCCTCTTCCGTGAGTTATCGTGTATGGCCAGGTCACTACCAGCTCAGTGGGCTTTACCTGGTCATTTATAATAGTAATGTTTAGTACACGCGTGACCCACCAATGCACAGTATTCCTGCAAGGGTGACAAAAACGGTTACACTTTTGATTTGTGAAGCGCAGCAGAACGACTTTGCCTGTGAGTCACGTGATCGCGTAACGCGCGTGACAGCAAAGTGAAATGATTTTGACTCGCATCGGGATTTTATCAGCGATGGTATCACGATCTTGTCAAGGCTATGTCCAGATTACGTGCCGGCTACTGAAAGATCATTACCGTTGTGTCTTCCGCAGGTTTTCATGGTACTAGCGTATAAAAAGTTTTCGCTTCAGAAGGCACGTTGACAGTCGCCAGGCCGATTCACCCGAGTGAAACGACGCAACTACTGAGCTTTCCTACCCCTTGCTGGCAATGTCGCGGTGACCAATTAGCGCCGAGGCCTCCGACTGACAAGGAGACCATTTGGGGCAGATGCTCGGGACGATGGGGAACCTCCGGGAAGGCGGCCCATCCTTCCTCGTTAAGTGGTGTCACATGCGCACGTTTCGGGACGCCTCGCACCACCCGACCTGCCGTGCGACTGCCTGTGATGGTCGTCGGTTTGCGATTGCGTGTGTGTGCGTGCATGCGTGCGAGTATTCCAGCACTAGCGTGCGTGTGCTTGTGGGGCTGTGTGAGGTCGCAGCCACGTGTCCGAATACCTTCCATCCCGTTCATCCCTCCCGTTCATCCCTCCCCGGCCCGGCCAGCTCCCCCAGGGACTCCCAGCAGCAGTTGGTCCCGAAGCCAAACAAATATGTGTGTACATGTGTATGTGAGAGTGGGGAGCAGTAGTGTAGTGGTTAGTGCGCTGCGCTATGAACCTGGTAACCCGAGTTCGATTCCCTCAAACGGTCAACATTTGCCAGACATTGCGTCCTCAATATTTTAAGATGTTAGCCAAATAGTGAGGTTTTTTTTTATCTATGAGAGGTAACCAGTTAAAAGCACAAAAACAACACACAAATTCCACGCAGAATGACCCTGAGGCAGGAATCGAACCCAGGTATATCTTGTTGTGAGGCACGAGTGTTACCACTGTGCCACCGTGTCGCCCCATATCAAAATTATTAATTCCCACAAAGCAAACATTAGACACTTCAATGCATCGCTACATGGCTACATCACTATTCTGTTCCAAATGGGAACTTCATTGTGCTGAGAGTGGCTCATTTCCGATGAGCCCCTATGCCTTCCGCTGTCCAAATACAGGAATTTCGGTAACATTTCCTCGTAAACTCTGCTCCGGTGTTGGCACATAATGGATTTTTCTGGTGAATATTGTCACGGGGTTTCAGATGAAGGGGGGGGGGGTGTATTACCCTTGACGATCTGCACGTTTCCTCGGCAATAACCCTGCAGCGCTCGCTCGCTCGCTGGGTGAGAGGGTGACACTGGCGGTGGCACTGGAAAATCCGGGTCCTGCAGATGGAGCAGTACTCAGGATGTTTTGTTTTGCTCATGGCTCTTGTATATTTTTTCCCCCCAAATGGAAATAAAGTCACGTGTAGAACATTTTCCAAATCGTTCCGCGGGACCGTTGGGAAAAAGATCACCGCGCGGGTTTACTGCCACCGCACTTGAGCGCGCGTGCGTTAATTTGCGATACACGTACACGCTGCCCCACAACTCAGCCGGTGTCCGGTGTCCCGCTTAAACCCGCCGGCGCCGGGCACCTCGGCCCCCAACGCCGAGCCCTCCTTCCTCGAATCCCCGCCGCTCCGTGCCTCTCCGCGCCGCCGCCGCCGCTCCCGACCGGCGCGACGTTAGGGGGCGCGGAATGGCGGGTAGGTCGATCTCTCGCACCGCTTTTAGACGTGGAATCCTGTGGCATTTATTTATTTATTTATTACATTACAAGCCCCCACGACTGACTTGTTGCCCTCCCTGACGGTGAAGTGCTCTGCAAATAGACGCACCAGAAATAAACGAGCGGAGGCTGTTTGCCCGAGTGAGTGGCTCGGCTGGCGGCGGGGTCTCGCTCCGAGTGCCTCGGTGTGTGGTTCTCGCGCCTCCACGCGGCGCCGTGGTGTGAGGGCCCAGAATGTGGAAGTTGAGATTTTACAGGAAGGATTTGGCCATTTGGTGAGGTTGCTGTGGGTGGTGCACTTATCGGGAATTTGATTGTGATGGGATTTGTATCAACGGAGCCACAGCCCTGTTCTGGGAAATGTGTTTACGTGAATGTTTAGCAATTATCAAGCATCGAGCCGTGAAACCCTATATCAGTACATTGTGGGTTTTTTTTTAAGTTCTGCTAAATTAGCTTTTGTAATCCAAAGGCGGAGCAGTGCTTTCATAAAGTTAAGCCGAAAGCACGATATTCATAAAACGTTAGATTTTAACAACGGCCCTTTGTCTCTCTGTAAACAGCCACGATATCAACAGCCACGATATAGTAGCCACTGCTGGATGAAGGCTTTCCCACGCAGTGTCAGTCACCGCCACAGGAGCCCGTTTGCTGTGAAATTGGTGGAGGCCGGTTTATGAAGCCAAATTGTGTCCGATCCATCCATCCACCAGCAGGTGGCGAAACACGCACACCGATCCCTGCTCCACGTCTGCCCCACATTGGCTCAGGAGCCCCACATATACTGTCGCGCGGCACAGCCAATAGACGGCCCGTGACGTTGGCGTGAGAACACGCGCAGAGCGACGCGTGTGGCCTAACGCGCAGTGTTTATCAACGCATTACCATTGCGTCCCTTTGTTGTCGAAACACAACAAATACCGCCGCCACCACTTTGAAGTGCTCTCTTTTAAGCAATGGGTGGAGTGGGTCTTTTTTTTCTTCTAATTTCACAGATGGTTCTATGTGCAGACACATATCCCTTATGCACACAATGGTTTATTGTCAAGGAAGGGCATGCTGGGATTGCCCTTTAATCAACGCGATGATTAGGTGCTGCTCCGGCTCCCTATAGAGATGGCTGTGGCTAGACATTTTGGCTGCCGGCACAAGGTGCCATCTTCCACCTCCCCCCCACCAAATAATTGAGCCACCAACCATCACTGCTCGCTTCGTTTTCAACAATTCGGCAATCCACGTGTGTGGGGCCCCCCCTCGGGAGGTGGTGCCCGGGGCAACTGGCTCCCCCCCCACCCCCCGCCCACGATGGTCCTACAGCCTCATATTCTCAGTGGCTGTGTGGGCAGCATGTGTGGTCAGGCAGGTCTGGGCCCATTGAGCTTGGGACCCATGCGTGCCTGTGTAATGTATAATGTGAAACCCCATTGACAGTCAACTAACTGCTGGATGAAAGGCCTCCCCACGTCTTGTTGGTCTTGTCGGTTGTTTGACCATTATTTACCGACGCACCGGTTAGTGGGGGGGTCGGGTGAAGGGGCAGCGATGCTACGACTGGTTCAGAGGCACATTTGCCACTGATATCACTCGTGGCCGGGAACCAAAATCTCCGCTCAATGGGTGCATTGTGTAGTGCGCTAACCGTGTTGCCACCGCTCCACCCGCTTTGGTGGTAACGGGGAACCAACATTTTTAGGTTGGTCAAAAGAGGCCAGCCAATCTGACCGTCTCTCACTACAGGTTTAAAAAAAAATCAAAGGTGCCCTTTCGGCCCCTCCAGAGGCCAGACGTAAAGTATTCATAATTAGCAGGTGTTAATTGAACCCGCCCGCTAATGTATTCACTGTCTGCCGGCTCTCGCCGCTCATTTACATTCCGGCTGGGCTGGCGTTGGCGGCCGCTGTCAGGTCCCCGTGACTGCGCGTGTGCATGCGTGCCGCTTGCGTGTGTGTGGGGACCCGATAGTCTGTCAAAGCTATGCGGTGGGATCTTTGTCTTTGGGGACCCTACAGTCTGTTGAGGCTACACACGGGGGATCTTTGTGTTTGTTTGTGTGTGTGTGTGGAGGGGAGCGATAGCCTAGCGGTTAGCACGCTGTGCGAACCCACCTAAACCCGAGTTTGATTCCCACTAACGGCCAACACCAGTGATGATTTTCTGAACTAGTTCTGGGCTTCTTCTCGATGGACACAGGTTCAAACAAGTACCCGTGTGCGGTGTGTAAAACAAAGCCACTTGGGAGACAAAGGCGGCCTGGCGTGGTGCTGGCCACCCACCCCGTCGTGTACCGTGCTGGCATTCAAAGCTGATACTCGCGAACGACACTTGACCGTACAGTCTGTTAAGGCTAGACGAGAAATCAGTGTCGTCGTGTGTGTGTGTGAGCGAACTTGTAAACGGACTCTGCCGCATTAAAATGCGCCAGCGTTTGGCCGACAGAAGTTTTGCAGATGCAAGAGATGCCGCCGCCACGTCGTTAACGGGCGTTGGGTGCGACTATTAAAACGTGGAGGCAGCCACGGTGGCCTCGTTAACACGGTGTCGCGCCGGTTTCAAATTAGCAGAGGGAGCGTGGGGAGCCGGGTTCCACCCTCGGTCTCACGGCCGCGGTTGTTTTTCATCACGGACGTCGACTTAACAAGAGCGGGACGTTGTGTTTGTGTTTGTCCGGTGTGTTTTTTTGTTTCGTTGTCTTGAAGAATTGCTCTTCGTACGTTTGTCGTGTTGCAAGAATAATAATAATAATAATTTACATTTATAACGTGCACATATTTATTCAATGTCGAAGATATTCATTCGACGAGAGAAGGACTCAGGGGCGCGAGGAAAGCGCAGAGCCGGAGGAGGCAGCCAGGCGGTTTTGCCGGCGCCATATTGCCACACACTGCTTCCTATATATTATAATGTTATCCCACTTCCAGACCTGGCAAGCTCACTGTATAGTTTATGCTGTAATAATAAATGTTCATCCGTCTCAAGAGCTGCTGTCTCAGAATAACCGTGTCGAGCGTTCCTCCTCTTGAGAGCATTTCGCATACATCGAGCCGTGAACACCTACATCAATACCTTGTGTTTATTCGTTTGGCTATTAATATTTCGGGATAGCCATGTCCACCGTTCCCCCTCTTGACAGCATTTATCATACATCCAGCCGTGAAAGCCTACATCAATGCTTTCTTGTGTGTTATTGGTTTGGCTAATATCATGGCCCACGGTTCAAAATTATTTTACCTTTGGTTGTTAGGTAATAGATGTGACGATGGTTAGATAACAGGTGACTAAAATGCACACGCAGTAGCAGCCGATGCAGGTAGTCGCAGGTATTGTCGTCCCTCGGTTATGTTGTGGCAACACGATCGCATGCGGGATGCGTTTGTTTACATTCTGAGACGGTTTGAAGACCACGCTTCAAGGCACGCTATTGAATGACATTATTCCATCTTATCCTGTTTATTTCGTGTACCGACAGTGGCTCATTACACGGCTCCTGTTTAAGCAGAGAAGCACCCGTTGAGATACGTGCTATACATAGCCAGCATATGTACCGTATTAATTTTGGGTGGCACGGTAGCGCTGCCACCTCACAGATGGTACCCGGTTCGACTTTGCATGATCTGCCTGTGTCCGCGTGGGTTTTTTGCCGGGTACTTTGGTTTCCTCCCAAAGTCCAAAGGCACGCTGCTGCGACCCAGGTTAAGTGACCTGCTGACTAAAGTTCCCCCAGTGCCCTCCGAGGGACTGGCAGGTACAGCGGCCTGCCTCGTGCGCTGTACCTGCCGAGATAGGCTCCGGGCCCCCGCGACCCTGTCCAGGATTTAATGATAATAATTTCACATAGTCATTCAATGTCAAAGGTATTCATTCGATGAGAGAACGACTCAGAGGCGCGAGGAAAGCGCAGAGAGGCGGAGGAGGCATCCAGGCGGTTTGCCGGCGCCATATTGCCACACACTGCTTCCTATATATCATGATGTTATCGGCCAACTAATTAATTAGTGGGTTTTTTCAAGTTTGACGGTGCTATTGACGATGATGATGCATTCATTTGTCTGCGGAACAGGAATTCTCAGACCCTTATTTCTTGTACGCCCATCCCATATCTCACTGCTTCCCGCGACTTCGCCTTCACACGTGGCAGGGTATCGCCTGCGTGGCGGTGACTTAATGACGTGGGAAGTGAGAAAGCCACACTTGCTGGTCACCGAGCCTGGGTTGCAAGCGAGCACTTTCATTCGCAGGATAACTCAAACGCCGCCACCGTGACAACAAGCACCCCGTGTCGCGTCCCCGCCGTCACAAAAGGGCACGCAAACACGGCCGTAAATACTGGAAGGAGGGGTTCTGAGCCAGTGATTTGTGGCCAAAGGCGGATATAAGGAGCATTCCTTGTGTTTCTGTGGAGGGGGTTGAGGGGGGCAGGAGACGTTGACAGACTTGTTTTTCGCGTTTTTACATTATCTATCGATCTGTCACTCTGCGGTTTACATTCGTTTTGTGTTTGTGCCGGGCCATTTAAAGTGTCGCAAGCCCCGCATCAGATGCAGAGACCTTCTGCGCTGCCTGAGGTTCCACGCGAGCCGCTTGCGAGAAACAAACATGGGTTGTCGGGTGGCATTACCCGTACTCACGTCCCCTATTACTGTGTTATCTTCTGCCCCCTTGAACATCACCCTTTCACACTGTTTGGGCTGAATCTCGGCACGTCTTAGAAGCTAAGCAGGGCTAAAACTGGTTATCACTGGGATGGGAGACTTGTCGAGCAGGGAGGGGTTAGAATGTTACGACATCACAGTGCACCGGGGGCAATTTAGTCAATACAATTAACCTAGGCAGCATGTCTTTGGACTTTGGGGGGAAACCGAAGTGACCGGTGAAAACCCACGCGGACACGGGGAGAACATGCAAACTCGAGCCAGGAATCGAACCCAGGAACCTTCTTGCTGTGAGGCGGCAGCGGTACTCAACCACGCCACTGTGCCTCCCTATTAATTAACGACTTAATTTATCACCATAGTTAATTACTGCCTGTTCTAAAATGCTACGATTAGCTTATGATTCGCTTTGACGGTTGCTCTTCCGAGCTGTTCTTTTGGGATATCCGTGTTGAGCGATCTCCCTTGCGACGTTTCAACTCCCACGTTGGAAGCATTATCAAGATTTGTTTAAAACTCGGCTTGCGGTCAAACCCTTTAAGTCCACCGCTTTAACACACACGGTTGGAAAGTGTGCAGAGAGTGATTGGTGCCTGTCGTCACGTGCTGCTGTCACGCTGTGGTTAAGATGTTGAGTCACTCGCCCTTTCGTGACTGATAGCCGGCGGCTTGCATCAGCCCAGCTGTGGAACTTCAGGTGTTAGTTTCAGTGCAAAGGTTGGAACGTCCCTCTCTGGAACGTATTGTTGACGTTGTAGATTATGGATGCGAGGCTCTGCAATGCCCTGTGCCGAGTGTGTTTCCTGGGTGCGCTATGTAATAGAGAAGTTTAAAGATCTGCTCCATTCACGGTGGTTGTGCGCCACTGCAAAAAATAAAAGGGGCAAAGATCCCCCGTGAAGCCTTAACAGACTGTTGGGGCAAGTGCTGAGCACTTATGAAGGCCAGATCGGCACATGAGCTGGTGGATGGCCAGCACCAATCTCGACCGCTTTTGTCTCCCTCGTAGCGATGTTTACATACCGCTTTGTGACCCTTGGGTGAAAAGCGATATATAAATGCTATTATTCTTATTATTACTCATTTGAGGCTGAGTCGACCTAGAGGCCGAGGACCGGTTCAGATAATCCTCACTGTTGCAGTAATGGTATTCGGGTCACCGGGTTTGTAACACAGTGCACTAACCACTACATTACCGCTCCACTTCAAACGAAGTTTCTAATTTGGTTATGATATATTCCCTGTTGACGTATAGATGTGCTTGCTGCAAGAGCACATGAAGAACACAGGGTTGACAAATATAACATCTATCAAACGTAGATAAAATTAAATTTAATGGGATCGCTCGGCAATCTCAGACTCCTCTGTGGAATATTCTGCTTTGTAATAAATTGGAAACGCATGAAATATAAAATAAAAAAATATATTTAATAATGCAGGAACTCTTATATATAATTAAACGTAATTCATAACGAGGGCCTTGTACAGGTGTTTAGAGTGAAAGCTCTCTCTACGTGAGTTCTATATTCTCACCGTTGTGTAATTATTGCTGCGAGCATAGCTGTTACATTCAAGCAAACACAAGCCGACGAAGGAAGCCACACAATGACTACGCGGCCGTTTAAACCCGAGCACGATTGCGCTGAGGCCTTTATCTGGGGCGATATTCCGTGATATTACGTCAACGCTTCATAGCCTGGTCAGGCGTGACCGCAGTTCAGTGTTGGGTCACCTGTTCAGACTCTCTCTGCCGTAAAGCCACGTTCAACGGTGTACAAGCCACACAACGAGCTTCAACTCAGACCGAGGCAGCTTTCAGCGAGCAATTAGATGGACTGGCCGTTACGGCGGGCTTCGGCCGCCTAGGCCAGATCAGTGCTCATCGAGTGGGAAATGCACAACGGCCCAATGTTGGAAACTGTTCAAGAAAATATTTGATCAACTCGCAGTTATTTTTCGAAAATCAGCTTAGCCACATAAAATAAAATCCAGCTTTCTTTAGCATGTTACCGCTCTGCTCCAGATAGGGATGATGCGATCATCTGCGAGCCGAGAGAACAGTTTACAGGCAATTGGCCAGATCCTTTACAGACTTGTCACTTGATATGGCCAGCCAATAGAAACACTGAAATAATTTGGGATGACACCCCTACTGCCGCATTATATATAGATTTCTGCTTGATTCTTTGGGTTAGGCCACGAAATTATTCGGTTAAATGTGAAGCCATTAGATTCTTGATTTGGACGATGTCAATGGAGGGTGTTTGAGCTCGGTGTGTTGGATGTTTCATCTTTCCTAACAGGCACATTTTTGTGTTATTTATATTTTGTTGTTAAGCCTGGTTGTTGAACATGTGAATCACACCGTCCTATTATTTCTGTAATTACATTTTTAGTTTAGGCCCAATTAATCTTTCCTGTCCGAGTCTGATATGGTTAATATTGTGCCTCTTTGTGGATGCTATTGTATATTTTTCGTATTTGATTTTACTCGCGACATTTTAGACGTGCTGTAATGTATCACTGTTAAGTTCATCCTGGGCGCTATCTGAGTGCAATGTGGAAAAGATTTGCAGTCTTACGGGGCACTGACCCAGCGCTAACGATGACATTATTATCACAAGTAAGCAACTCTACTCTCAACAAACAAAGACAACGGCAAGGAGGCAAGATTCAGCAATCAACCACAGGCGTATCGAACGCACACATACGTGTCGTAACAGTGGTCTATACCTGTAATTACGTTTACAAGCCCTGACAAATCCCCGACAGGCATCTGTCCGGTCGAGAATTAGTAATCAGCCGTTCCTTCAGTGCCCCTTCATTAATGGAAATTGCATCCCTCACAGCCGCCCTTGAGAGAGAGCTGGTGGGTGGCGGTGGTGGCAGGGGAAGTTGGTGGTGAGAGTGCGGTTGCGTGGGGGGGAATTGAGCTCGGGGTGGGTGCCAGTGTGCTTGATGTGCGTTTGTTTGCTGGCGGTTTGAAGCTGCGAAAAAAGTCCTCCCGCTGAAGAGAGTTGTTTAATTGCTCCGGGGGTCCTACTGGTGCGAGATCGAGTTCGGTTGTTCGTTAATTACCGCCGAGCCATTTGCATACTTTAATTGAGGGAACGCGTCGTGGATGGGAGAGCGCTCGCCCCGGCGTCCCCGTCCGTGTCGAGCAAGCGGCGCGCGTCGGCGTCCGCTAATTACGTGCCGCGACGTTGGCAGGTTGTAAACAGCGCGCGGATGATTAAAGAGGGGCGATCAGAGCCCTTTAAAGGGGATATCGGCCTAAAAATATTATTTAAAAGCGCGGACAAGAAAGGCGCACGGCGTGCGTGTGAAGCCGAATTGTGACGCGTTTCAAAGTTGTGGGAGCGACGGGCACGCGCTATCGTACATCGGTTCCAGGTGATCTAACGGTATCATTAGCGCACCGTGCCACCCCGTAAAACGTCTCCCGTGTCTTCACAGTAGTAGGCAGAGGGCTTCCGAGACGAGCCACCCTCCACTCCTCCTCCCGCATACGCCATCCCGGCGCTTTGTACTGTGCCAACATCCCCGAGTCCTCCCCTCTCCCCCCCTACATCTCTTTCTTGTGCTATGTCTGCCAAGCAGCCCAGTGGGTACTGTCTCCTCAATTTGATGGCATTTAAGTGCTAGCACGGGAGTTACTTTTCCCGTGTCTGATGTTTGATGTCAAGTGTCGTCCCAAAGTTTGAAGTTCGCAGCCAAACCTCTTAATGAGCCCTTCCTGGTGTTGTGAAGCATCTCGCCTTCCTTAGTTCCTGGGGGTTTCACTACCCGTGTGTTCTTTCCACTTGCGTACCAACGTGTGTGTGTGTGTGGCATCCGTCTCCTCGCTGCCGGTCCCCAACTCGCCTAGGATGTCCGCCACCACACGGGGCTCTCGCCTAACCCCCACGGTCAGGGTCGCAGAGAAAGCCTAGGGGTTGGAGGGGAGGGGGTTACGTGGGGCAGTTTTCCCAGAACCTCAGATCCTGGGGGACTTGGAGGAATCTCATCCAACGTTTTGTCCGGAACTTCTAAAAACCTTTCAGTGGCCCTGCCCATGGTGTGCCACGTTCACGGTGTCACGTGGCAGTCAGAAGCAGATTTTTTCCACTGTTAGAATTAGGATTTAAGAAAATTAAGTGAAAAGCCATCAACCCCCCCCCACCCTCCTCGAGAATCAGATTTTATCGCAGGTTCGAACCCAGGATTTCAGCGGTGCCAGCGTCGGGACTCCGGCTCTCTGCTCAACTGGGTCACCTCGCTCGTGTTGCACAGTTGCTTAAAGGCAGTTTACTCGTGCATTGTGGGTTGCGATGTTTTAAAAGTAGGTGAAAAAAGAAGGTGAAAAAAGGTGGCAGGGAGTTGGACGGTGATTTCAGGAAACCTGTAATTTAGTCCAGCTTGTTTTTTTGGCTTACATGCTTACAATTTTTCAAATTGTTTAACACATTTAATTTGTGTTGACACAGTTGTATTTTTTATATAAATATTTTTTTTCATTTCACATTTTTTAACCCAGTAAAAATAAACCGAAAATGTTGCCAAAACATGTCAGGGTTATATAATTGGCACCTTGCATGAGTAACTGCCAGAGAATGGATCTGACCATATATTTCAAACGCAGAAAACCAAACACAAAAAAAATCAATACCTTAAAAAAGACTAGACGGTGATTTGTAGCAGGAGGAAAATATGAAAATTAATGGCCAGCCTAATGTAATGGTAAATGAGAGGAAATTTATGAGAATTGCTCTCCACCGCTGTTCTTTCGGGATAGCCGTGTCGAGTGTGCCTTCGATCCCCTTCGTGACATTTCACCTCCCGCGTCGGAGGCATCATCGGGCGTTCTGATGCCTCTGACGTGGGAGGCGAAACGTCGCGAAACAGACAAAAGGAACTCTCGACAAGGCTATCCTGATGGACAGCAATTCTCATACATTGACCCGTGAAAACCTACATCGGTAAAAGTAATGGACGGTCGAGATAGTGAGAGGAGATTCAGAGGTGAGAGACTGCGGATAACGTGGCCAAGAAGCAGAAACACAAACCCGACGACGCCTGCTGATTTTGAGCCACCTTCCATCGTCCCGATCCGCGGGACGAAATCTGCTCCGTGTCTTACTCCGGCCGCAGGCAGCCTCGTGCATCATGTCATTACACCGGGTTGTTTTCCTGCCAAGTGTGTAAATATGATACAATTACAGTGCGAATTTACATAGCGTTCAGGCCAAACCCGTCCCAAGAGGCGGCTGTAATCAGGGAGGTTGAACAATGGTTTTTATGGTGGAGGAGAAAATTAATATTCTTCAGCGTTACATGCTAATAAACATTTTAGCTATATAAATACCATTGACATTTTTCACATTAACAAATCTCTTTTACGATAATAAAAAACCCATAATATTTGAAATTTACTCGCATTTTTCCTTTGACACATCACGTATTGATTTATTTAACGCGCGTCAAAAATCCAGGCCAAGCAGTTTGTGATTCCATTCCGTGAGGATCCCTTACCGAGGCATAAATCCACTCCAGCTTTTGCAGCCTGTCCCCGAGCGTCCTTATAAGGGTTGTGTTCCCACCCACATTTGCGTGCGGCTGTGTAGACATTGTGTCGTGAAGCACGGCTGTGTGTGTGTGTGCCGGAGTGGGGGTGGGAATAGACGGGGCGATGGGTGGGAATGGGGGGTCGGTGGATAGGAGGTGGTGGGTAGGAGGTGGGGGGCTGCTGGGCGGAGTGAGCCCGTGAGCCAACGCTCGCTTTCGTCAGCAGCGGCAGCAGCTGTGTTTATAGTTCCTCCCTTCGCGCCGCCGCTGTCCGGCGCGCCGAGATGTCAGCGGCTTCTATCGTTGGTCGGCGGCGCGTGGCGACACCGCGCGCACAGCCGGGGACGCGGCGGGCGCTGCGCGGGCCGTCGTCCCATTGAGCGGGCTCACGTACGCGCGCGCGCGCACGGGGGGCCCCGTGCGTCGAGGTGTCGTGAGTGGCGTCGCCGTGCTCCCGCTGTCGTGACGATCGAGACTGCCCCCCCCCCCGAGGTGAAGCGGCCGCGCGCTAATCCCCGTGCACGCGCCGCCGGCCCGAGCGCGCTCGAGCGAGCTGTCAGGTGCGTGACCGCGACGCGACGTGGCGTCCCGGGCGAGCCTGCGGCTGCGACCGCCGGAGCCCGACGCCAAATGCTGCCGCCGCCGCTGTCGCCGCCGCCACCGTCGCCACAGTGGGGAGGGGAGGGGAGACTGCCGCGCGAGGAACAAGGGCCTCGCTTCGAGGCGTCGGGAGATGGAGGCGGAGTAAACAATTGATCGCGTTCGACGTCGCGAGGACGCGATGACGGACCCGCTCGACTCCCCGGCGGCGGGTCGCAAGGGCGAGTTTCAGCGGAGGACCGTGTGCCGCATCTCCGTCACGTTGGTGAGAAAGGAGCCGCTGGCGCCCGGCGAGGACCGCCCGGCTCCCGGCGGCGATCGCGGCGCCGCGAACGGAGATTGCGCCGGCCGAGACGGGGCCCGAGCGGGCAGCTACGAGAGCCTCGCTCGCGGCGACCTGGCCGCGGGACGCCGAGGAGCCGGCGGGCAAGCGAACGGCGACGGGCGGTTCGACGCCGAGGCCTTCCCGGCCGGCGCGGCCCGCCAGCGCGAGCCGGCGGCTGTAGTCGCCGAGACGGAGGCGCGCGGTCGGGTATCGAGGGGCAGCGACCCTGCCGGCGTGGACGATGTCGCCGGATCACCGGCAGAGCACGGCGCCGGGAAGAGCGCCAACGTCAGCGGAGAGGGCGCCGAGTCCCAGCCGCGGCTCCTGTCGGTGGCGCCGGAGCAGAGGCAGCGCGCTCACACCTTCAGCTGCATCACGGGCCGCGTGGACGTGCCGCCGCCCAGCCCGAGGGCCCTGCGCCAGACCGTGTGGCGCCGGAACCCGGAGCTCGTGTTCCTGCTCGGGGAGAGGGCCCGCCGGAGCGCCCGGCTGCTGCGGGAAGAGCGCGCGTCGCGGCCCGACCGCTGCCTCCCTCCCGGCCGGGACGGGATCGAACCGGCGCCGGCGGAGCGGGGGTTCGTGCCCGCGGGTGACGACGCCGCCCGGTGCCCGCCCGCGTGGCGCGAGCCCGCCGAGATAGAGAAACGTTCTTTTCGCGCGCGGTCTGACGTTTCGGCGAATTCGACGTCGTCCTCTCCGGCAAACGCGCTTCGTAAAACGGAACAGGGGTCGCCGCGCGGGGAGGCTGTTCAAGCGGCCACGCGTGAAGGTGACGCGAATCAATCGGTGGCGTTCCGGCTGGATGCTTGCAACCCGCGCGCAAAGCAGCTTCACGACGCCACGTGGGAGGAAGGTTACGAAGGGAGCTCCTGCACGGCCGCTCGCTCGGGGAGCCCGTGCGTGGAGGCCGCCGACCGCGAGCCAACTCCGCAGGCGCAAGGCCCGAGCCGCGACATCGACGCGGCGGCGACGCAGCACAGGGCCCGCTCGCACAGCTGCGCGACGGCGACCGCCGCCGACGCGCTCGCTCGCAGGAGGTTCCAGCCGGAGCTGACGGACGTGCCGGAAACGGCGGCGGGCAGGCAGGCCCGCCCGGCCCTGCGCAAGAGAAGCCTGAGCCTCGGTCAAAAATTCCGGGAGCTGTCGCTCGGGAGGAAGCTCTCGGGCATCCGCGGCCGAGTGGGCTGCCCGTCCGGGGACGACGACAAGGAGAGCGCCGCTCCGGGCGGTCGAGGTGGGAACTCGTCGGCCGAGTCGACGGACGCGCGGACGAACGGCGCGCGGGCGCCCGGCGAGGCCCGGAGCCCGCGCGGCGAGAGGGCGCGCGGGGAGAGGCCGCCGGTAGAGGAGGGCCGCGTGAAGCGCCTGCTGAGCGGCGCCTTCACCAGGAAGAAGGACGTGGTGCCCGCGTCGCCGTCGAGAGGGGTCCTCGCTGGCAGCTGGGAGCTGCTGCCCGCCGCCCCGCGAGGCGGCGCTCGTGCCGGCGATGGTAACGACCCGTCTCGCCTCTGCGGGGTTGATCAGGGTTCGGGTGAGAAATGGCTATCGAGTTTTGGTGGTTCGGGCCTCAAGGCTGCGTGTGGTTTATTGTGCGCTGTGAGAAGTGGGTGCTAGCTACCGGTTCATGCGTTAATTATTCACCACTGTACCGCTTCTGTTTCCCCCCCCGAAGTGGGCCTGTAGACGTGTAGATGATAAAACATGGTCATTAAACGCATTTATTTTCATTTCGTTGGGCAATTATAAAGTCAGGTTTTTAAACAAGTCCTCTCGCGTAGCTTTAACATCGATGAAAATAAATATTTTTCTTGTTCGACCCAAACAGGATTTTACAACCAATTAACAGCGATTGCTTAACACGAAGTATCGGAATCGATAATGTTTACGTCTTAAACAAAACTCTCTTTGTGCGGCACAACATTTCAGAGCCACTCGAGAGAAATGGCAGGGGCCGCTCAGCTGCACGTGTTTACATGGTTTTTTTTAAAACCCCGACATAGAAGTTGCCAGTAAACTTTTATACTGGCTTGCGCTCGTTTGCGCAAAATGAAAAGACCGCGTTCTGTCATTCCCAGCGGCCGGTTTTTGTTTTATGAGGTTCGGTTTTTATTGTGCCCATGTTTATGAACGTCTGTGTGTGTGCGTTTCTATTCACTTAAGAGGCTGGTTTATATTCATGGGCGCCTGTTTTTTAGGGAGTGTACGGGTGTGTGAATGGATTCGGGTGTGCCTCGCTTTGGTCGCAGCCAGTTTAGCGATGTGGCTTCTTGGGGTTCCATCCTGACCACAGTGTTTACACGTTGTAAAGCAGGCATCGCAAAGTTATCTAAACAGCAATGGAGTCACGCTTGGCAGGCAAGAGGCACTCCACTGTCGCACCTTGAAACCAGGAGGCTTCGAAGTGAAGACTGAGAGACCTGTCCCGTGCCAGTGGAGTTCTCGTTATGCAAAGGAGGCTGCTAAGGATGATGGTGTAATTCGGTTGAGGTTGTGAGAAGCCGTGATGGGATTCATTACACACTGATGGAGATGACCGTTTCACTCAGTGGTGGCCATTGTAGCGACGACTGCAATCGCTCAGAATCGGCCGTTAAAACTCACTGCAGGCTGTTGCGATTCAGCGCAGGCTGTCGAAGCAGTTCATTACACACTGCTGTAGTTCTGTGTCAGCTGTTTCAGCTCCTCGCAGACAGTTGTGGGCCACCGGTGGCTGTGATCTGCTCTGGCTGTCGGAGCGAAAGAACCTTCGCTTCTTTGAAGGCGCCGTCGGCAGCTGCCACCGCACGGGAGTTTCACCTTGGACGCCAGGAACGTTTGCATATTTTAAAAAAACTCTCAGCGTTGGAGCTCAGCAAAGCTGCCACGTGCGAGCCCACCTGCCCCGCTCCACCATGCCAGCATCTCAGCCGGGTGGCATCCTGCTGTGATCAGCACTGCAGAGCCAGCTCGAGTTATAACTCAACCCTGTCACCGACTCGCTGCGCTGCAGCCGTGGAAACGTGTCGATGAA
>JAZEWU010000001.1:12252335-12269365 GCA_036362915.1 Geotria australis
TTCACACATTGCGCTACAATCGCAGTGACCTGACCCGTATTCTTGGCTGTGCAAACCCCCAGTGACACCTGGTGTGGACCTCCCCTAGGTTAGCTCGGGATAAAATGAGCACCTCCTGCTGTGAGGACATGCTCAGCATCAGCAGGCGGCCATTATGCTGCCAGCCTTAATAGACACTCACTAATAGCAATTTTCCAAACAGTCTCTAATAATTAATGGGCCATCATTGTGCAATTGTGTGTGTTCATGCACATGTGAGTGCGTTATCCTAACAGTTGACGAATTCGGCCGCACGAGTTCGATTCCGACTCACAGCGAACACCGGTGACAATTATCTGAACCTGTCCTAAGCTTCCCTGAACTGACTCGACCTTAAATGAGTACCTGGTGCTCTGTGTAAACCATCATCACGGGGGGAGACAAAGGCGTCCGGGCGCGGTGATGGCCACGCCGCCTTCACGAGTACTCGCTAAACAGCAGCACTTGCCCCAAGCAGCATGTCAAAGGCTATACTGGGGAGCTTAATCTATTTGTGTGTGTGAGTGTGTGTGAGAGAGAGATTGGTTGTTGTGCAGCACCGGGATTGTTGGGGCAGCAGCTGCAAGCCGACACTCGCGTCACGCTCGCTTGACGGCCGAGCCCGGCCCCTTATTGGCGACATGGGACCGTGTTCCCTTTATCAGTTCCAACCGCTCGTCCCTCCCCCCCAGCTTCCCCGCGCTCCCCCCCCCCAGCCCCTCCACCTCCGTGTCCCAGCGAGACGGCTCGTGCGACGGGAGAGAGGCGCCCCGCAGCCGTTTAAACGACGTGTCGATTCGTTACAAGTCCGTTCTGACGCTCGCGATACGTCTGCGCAGTGCGTCGCGTTACAACTTTTTTCAAATTGCACGAAAGAAACGACGAAATGGAACAAATGAGAAAGTCTCACCGTTTGGACGAATGTTTTGCCCATTATTTTATTTTTTGTAGAACGCTTTGTGATTTTATAATGAAAGGCGCTTTATAAGATCAAGATCATTATTATAATTTTAAACATTTTGCAATGCTTTTCGATGCCCTACGTTCATCGAGCGCGGTTGCAGCGCATCGCATTTTATCGCGATTATTAGACGCTACTTTAGAGCTCAGGTTTGGGATTCTGGACGTGTGTCACGCGTTGCGCGCGACAGGGGGAAGCGCGCGCGCGTAAAATACTTTGGTCGCCCTGGGCCGGCACGCCGCCGTGCTGGAGAAGAGACGCGCGCGTGTGGGGCTCGGTGACTCGGTCACCCGCATGAATCTACACGTCGGCCGACTCGGACGCTGCGGTTCATTCGCTCGCGTTCGGAATACCTGGGGACAGGTGTGTACGGACTGCATGGGACGTGTCCTGTAAATTAGAGCTGATGGTGATGACAGAACAAACGCGCGGACGATTCATCTCGGAACCAAAGGACGGTTGATGTTTTTTTTTTTCACGTTAAAAGTTCAAAGCAAATCATCCGTACTTTCAAATTAACACATGGAGAATAATATAGTTTAGAGTGTTGCGCTTGTTTGTAGATGAAAATATTTTGAATCATAAGAAGGAGGAGGACACAAATACAAGTCGTTTCTATAAAGGAAAATGGGATTAATAAACGAGAGAATAATAATAATAATAATAGTGCTAACGATTAGTTTTGGATATGCACGCCGGGGCATCGCGGAGCGCTTTACGCACGATAAGCGACTCGCGCGGCGCCTCATCTGAAACACCCTGGCGGCGGCCGTCCCTGTGGACACGAGGTGATTCAGCACCCGGCCCGCATTCAGGCCTTAGTCTGTCAGTAGGCGGCGGTGATTGCTCCGCGTAATCCCACTCGAGCAATTTGCGCGTAATTGTCGCATTTGGGGCTCGGTGTCGCAGGGGTCGTGCCGGAGAGCGACAAAGACGTCCGTCATTTAAACCAGGATGGGGGCGCGTCGAGACGGTCTCCGCTTCGAGGGCTGCCTCGGGTCACAGACACGATCCGTACTCTCGATGAAGAAATACCGGGCAAAAACAATCGCGCGGTGTGAGGCGTTACGGTGAGACCTGCGATCGATACGAAACGGTACCTAACGGGCGAGATAAATGTACACTTCAACGAAACGTAACGTCGAGTGAGATTAAATTAACAGGATTGCTATTTATACCGCGTGGCACGGTATTCGGTAAACGTCGAAGGTACTTGTTCGAAGAGAGAACGACTCGGAGGCGTGAGGAAACCGCCTAGAGGCGGTGGGTTGGGGAAGGCAGCCACGGTCTGAGATGTTGTAACTTGCTTACCCCTCCCCGCTGAACAATTGTTAAAAAGAGCTCCATAGCTCAACGGTTCTCTCCAGATAAAATAAAAACTGACTGACACGGGCGGGAGCGTCGCTGCCGTCGGGCTACACTCCCGCCCGTGCCCCCCCCCCTCTTCCGTCGCTCATCGAGCGAGGAGGGGGGGCACGCAAAGAGCAAACACACCCAGACGCCGACACCAGGCCTCCAGCTGCGACGACGCGAGCTGCCCCCCCCCAACCCACCCCGGGGGCCGCCCTCGAAAGGGGAGCGCGCAAACAGGGCATCCATCACGCGGGGCCGGTGACGCCGCGACGCCGCGCGCCACGTGTGGGTTTTTTGTAATTAATAACGGCGTCACTCGGAGGAGCCGCGGTAAGGAGAGGTGGCAGGTTAATTGCGATGATTTTGTTCCGCCTCGTCGGTTCCCGCCGGCGTTCGCCTGTTTGCGGCGCCGCGCGGTTCCTGCCGTCTCTCCCCGCGCCGCGTTCCCACCGCGCGCGGCGCGCTCGGAGACGGACGCTCGACGATCGGGGTTTCTCACCGTTGTGCGTAAGTAATGCTCGTTAAAGAAAATCAATGGGTTTGAACTAGCGCCCTCAGCACCACCACCACCCCCCTCCTTCCCATTATATTTCCTTTCCCCCTTTATCATCGAGTTTGGCTTACGTTAGTTGTAGTTGGTTAGTTCGTACGGTTGTTGTATAGCAGGAATAACACTTCCAGAGCTTGAAAGCTCACTGGGTACTTTCTGCCGTAATATAAACGATTATCTACGTTATAAAAATTGCTGTCGTGAGCCTTCCGCCTGTGTCGAGGAATGATTGGCATGACGTATTGATGTAGGTTTTCACGGCTCGATTCATGACGGTTGCTCTTCAGAGCTGTTCTTTCGGGATAGCCGCGTCGAGCGATCTCAATCTGTCCCTCGGGACGTTTCGCCCGTTCTCGTGCGTCCTAAACGTATCCTTCATAGCCGCTTCCTCAGCACTGGGAGGGGGGGACGGCCGGGGAAACGTAGTGGGGGGGGGCAGGGAGTGTAATGCAGGGGGGGAAAGGTGGGGGATACGGGGGGGACGCTCGTTCGTGTGGCCCAATATCAACGTGGCGCCCAGGGCAGCTTCCACGAGCATTACAACCTTCACCTTCAACCTCTGTAGCTGAAAATCAATCTCAGGCGGAGGTGTCGCAATCCGCGCCACTCCCTGAAAATTCCATTAAGAGGTACCTTGGGCGCGGAGCGATTGCTCGCGCCGCCCGCACTGCCGGCCGTGGAGGGCGGCTGTGAGCGATCGATTGTATCGGCGATTGATTATTGAAATAATCCATCTTATTTAATTAAGTGGTTATTGGTTGCGTCCCTAGCTGTTACGCGCGTGCACAAACTGTACCCGTTGAATGGGGGCGGGAAGGCGTTTCACACAAAACGTGCGTTGAAATCGCTATGCGTGTTGACCTTTTTGCCTGGTACAGGTGTATATATTTCAGTTCGGATCATACCACATTGGTATAATTGTTTTTAATGTGCATTATTTTTAATTCACCATCGTTTTGTCAATCCGATAGCTGCTGGACGAAGGCCCGTGTATGTCGTATCGGTCAACGCGGTCATACGGCCATAATTGACTACGCTGCTCAGTGCCAGTCGATGAATCGGGTAGGCTCAATATCTGTACAAGTATCGCTCGCCACAAACGCATTGGCTACGGCTCGGAATTGAACTCAGGTGCTGTGCGGTGCCTCTCTGATGGGGCAGGGGGGCAATGGAAGGCAGATCCTGCCCACTGTGTCTCTCGCCCGACGCTGCTGAATGTTTCTTTTTTTTTTTGCGTGTGTTAGACACACACAGAGGTGACCGGGAGAGCAAAGGTGGTAACGAATCGCAGCGCCGCTTTTCAAACGAGGTTCCCAGCTACGGCTCAGCAGCCCACCTCCCCGCGCTGTTGAATAAAGAGGAGTTGCTCCGAGGTCCCGGTTTGGAAGGTGCGCGGAATAAAGGGAACTTCCCCTTACACTGGCTCGTCAATTGTAGTGCGATGAATTGTAATGCCCGTCTGGGAAGGGAAGGGTCACAGATTTATAACAGCACAAAAAAATCAAGGGTTCTTTTTTTTTTAGAGGCTCATGAAATATTTAACAACATTCTTAACGTGCGGGCCTCCCATTGTTCATTGATGCTTCTGGCGATTTTTTTTCTTCCTTTTTGTCTACACACTGAAACTTTCAGCGCGACATCACAGGAGTTGTGTGGTCTCGAGCGAGCGTGTCGTCGCTTACCCTCGTGCGGTTCAGCAGAGGATGTGCCGGTTATTAGCGTGCGTCAAATCCGGAACCTTTTGTTAACGACGATTTTGAGGCTCCTCGTACCTGACGCTCGGTGGCAGCGCATTCCCGTGCGCAGTGCGAGGTCTGCATCTTTTCCGTTCCGTGTGCCGTTCCCCTGCCGTGTACCGTCCCTCTGTGTTGCCGTGTGCCGTTCCCCTGCTGTGTGTTGTTCCTTGTGTTGCCGTGGGTCGTTCCGTTGCCGAGCGCTGTTCCCCTGCTGTGCGCTGCTCCTCTGCCACGCGGACTTGCCGAGCGGCACAGTGGTTCGATGCGTTCTTACGATTCCAACAAAATCACACGACAAGTTACTGTAATTTCGCGCTCGTAAGAACGTACTCCAGACCCGCTCGCAAAACTACGAAAATTCTAATTTTACTCGTGAAACAACATATTTGCGGAGAGCGAGACGGGCAAAAATAAAAAGCCCGCAATATAGCGCGGGCCGAGGGTCACGCGTCTTGAGTTCGCGGGCTGACGGCGTGGCGTTGCGTCGTCGCGCCCGACAGGGAGGAGAAGGAGCGCTGGATCCGCGCCAAGTACGAGCAGCGGCTCTTCCTGGCGCCGATCCCCTACGCGGACGCGTCGCTGGGCCAGACGCTGTGCCGCGCCGTGCGCGCCGGCGACCTGCGCTTCGTCGTGCTGCTGCTGGCGCACGGCACGCGCGGCGACGTCAACGAGCCCGAGGAGGACGACGACGACGATGACGACGAGGGAGGAGGCGGAGGCGGCGACGGCGTCAGTTGCACGGCGCTTCACCTCGCCTGCGCTCTGCCCGACGTCGTCATGACGCAGCTCCTCGTCTGGGTGCGTGCGGCGACGCCTAACGCCTTTTTTTTCTAATCTCTTCTTATTATTATTGGCCTCCTTTTCCTCCTTCGTCTTGGGTGTTGCTGTGATGTCGGTGCTGAGCTTTCGTGACTTTGTGGACGTCGCTCTCGCCAGGCGTAGTAGACGCAACGTTAATTAATTAATAATAATAATTTTACATTTATAACGGCGCACATATTCGTTCACTGTCGAAGGTACTCGTTCGACGAGAGAACGACTCAGAGGCGCGAGGAAAGTGCAGAGAGGCGGAGGAGGCAGCCAGGCGGTTTGCCGGCGCCATATTGCCACACACTGCTTCCTATATATTATGATGTTATCGGCCAACTAATTAATGAGTGGTTTTTTTTTAAGTTGTGGGAGGAAACCGGAGAACCCGGAGGAAACCCACACAGAACAATGGGGAGAACACTCAAACTCCACACAGCAAGGCGCCCAAGGCGGGGATCAAACCGCCTCGGGCAGGACCATTCTTTCTGTGAGGCGCAGATGTCACCGCTGCGCCACCGTGCTGCGGCGCATTTTCCTTTTACACCTGTGTCACCACGGCCGTTGCAGTGCCCGCGTCCGCCCGTGTGACGTCTCCGAGTGACTAACCCGCCGCTCCGCGTGTCGCCCCCCCGCGCCGCGCACAGTACGGCGCCGACGTGCTGGCCCGCGACACGGTGGGCCGCACGCCCATGACGTACGCGCGCCAGGCGCGCTGCCAGGAGTGCGCCGACGTGCTGGCGCAGTACGGCTCGCCCACCGAGCACGAGCCGGGCCGCTACCCGCCGCCCAGGCTCGCCCTCTCGCCGCCCCGGGGTGCCGGCGCGCCCGCCGCCGGCCACGCCAAGCAGCCGAGCGGGGGGCCCGGGTCCCGGCAAGGGTTCGCCGCTCCCAGGCTGGGCAACGGATGAGTTTGCCGCCGCCCCTACCGCCCCCCTCCCGCAACCCCCCTCTCTATTCCCGGTGCCGTCCCACGCGGCGGCAGGGACGCGCCGACGGACGGACGGACGGCACCGCCGATTGGGCCGCGCCGAGCGGTCGGAAAGTTGGTGGGGGAACGTCTGTCGCGAGCCGTTCGTCGGGAACGCTCGCGGGGAAAGTTTTGTCGGAGACGTTCGCGTCGGCATCGTGAGCGTGGCGACGGGTTGTCCCCTTTGAGTTTATTTTCACGCAAGCAGCTCGCGTTGTGTCGAGACGGCTCCGCCGTGCGCCGGGCACGTTCTAACGTCACTCGAAACTTTTTTTTCTCTCGCCCGTTTTTTGCCTTTTTAATCGGCCAGCGGAAAGTGATCGCATGTGGCTTCTTGAAGAACGGTTTCCATTCACACTGCGAAACTGAGATATGATCAAAGGGATTGATGGTATTCTGCTTCGGTCTGTGTGGTATATCATTACGGCCGGAATGCGCTCGCAGAGCCCACACGTGTGCTCGCTCTCTCCGTCTCATCCGCCAAAGTGATCACAGAAGGCGTAAGTAATGTGCGAAAGAAGCTTATTTATTTATTTATAACGCTTATGAGCTCTTTAAGAAAAAAGAGATATACATATTTAAACCCCAATTATAGTGTCGGATGAGCCGTTTAAACTTGTTAAGGAAAGTTTCGCCACATGCGTAAGAAAAGGGAGAAAGTTTAAACCGGTGCTTGATAAGTGTACGTTATAAACTTTAAAAGAGAAACTACGTCGACATCAATCACGATGACTAATTGTGTCGTGAGAGATAGCCGGCGGACGTGAGAATCGGCCCCCGCGTCTGGGCCTCGTGTCTTTGATGCGGATTTGTCGGCGTCTGACGAGGGCAATACTGTTCCGCACAGGTTCGACCAAACGAAACACCGCTGCCTTAATTCCACCTACATATCCGCGGGAAGGAGACGGATGGTCGTTACCGGAGGGAACCATCCAGCAATAAGACTCGAAACTTTCGTAGTGATACAGATCTGTAGTATTACAGACCTCCGTGAAGTGGCAAGCACAATATTTGATCGTAAGCGCCTTGGTGTATATTTTTGTTTCTGGTTTGTAATCGATACTTAAGGGGGTGGGCTGGGGGCGATCGGACACGCCTGTGTAAATGTGTGTGCGCTGCGTTTACAGTGATGTACAAAGTACGACTTTTATACAGCGTTAGCTTACGCGTCTGTGAATGCCGTTTGCAGGCATGACAGGGTATTATTCACTCACTGCGAGCGAGGCAAACGCCGTGTGCTACGTGAGGCAGCCACATCGACGGCAGGTTCGAGAATTAAGTCGAACCCAACGTAGGAGGGAAAATCACCGTTATATTTAGACAGGAGGCGGGTTGAGTTGATAAGCAGCAACCAGAAGGTTCTCCAGTCATCGATAGAGGAGGAGGCGTGAACCTCACATCAAGCAGGGAACCATCGTTGAGAGAGGAGAGGAGAGAGAGACGATGCCGTCTGGGTAAACGGACATAATTCCCCTATTTGTCTTTTTCTCTCGGGCGGCTTGGGAGAAGCGAGAGCGGTGGTGGCTACTTTAGACTCGTGGGCACAGGTGGGAACAGCTGTGGGCGCAGGTGGGCATGGCTGCGGTGCTCGCGATCGTACGGGAGAGAGTCTCGGCAGAGAAGCGTCCGTTACAACTGATAAATCGCCATCATCGTTGCCTGCAGCAGTGCTCGTCACATCATCATCATCATCATCTCCAGCAGTCGTTGTCGTCATCATAATTTTCCGAAGCCTCGGCAGAAGCATCAGCTGTGGGCAGCAATCTCATCACCGGCCGTGTTTCGCGATCACCAGCTGCACCACCGTTCACCCGCCATCGTCGCCGGCCATCGCCTCGATATTTATTTTACGAAGCGCCTTCCTCGCGACGAAACAACTCCTCAGAGTAAAACGCGCAGACGCGTGTGTGCGCGTGCGCCTGTGTGCGCGTGCGCGCTTCGTGTCGCGATGCTCCGCGGCATTGCGCCGGTAAACTCGGCCGCGTATAAGTTACATAAATGTAATGGATTGTGCGAACGGCGCGCGGGTAATGTGGATGGAAATGGGCGAATGTTGTTTTTTTTCCCCCCGATGTTGCTCTTTTATGGCACTTGTTTGCTGACGCTGCTGATGCTACGCAGTGTGCACCGCGGAATAAGTGAATAACATCTTTCCGAGACGGGGGGGGGGGCGAGGGCGGGTGTAAGGATTGGATAAACAACAACAACAACAACAACACCCCCGCTCCCCTCCCCTCAGATATGAGCCACATCCAGCCGGGCCCTTCCAGCCTCCCCAACCCAGTCTCCGCTCGTTGGTATGAAATAGCGAACAGTTTGGCCGCGTGGTGAGAGAGTGGTGAGAGCGTGGCGCGCGTGTCGCGGGGTTTGTTTAGTGAGATGGGGGGGAGGGACCCCCCGCAGACTGCAGAGGAGTTGTTCCGTTTCTCGCGCGAGGCTTAATTAGCGCTAATTGAGCTCCGAGCGCCGTCATTTTTCACCGTGGCGCGGATTCTTCCGAGCTGGAGGGGAGTCTTGGTTTTGTCGCTGGCGTCCCTCCGCTCGCTGCCCCGTACCGCTTGACCCGCCGCCGCAGCGCGTCGGTCGACGCGCGCTGATCCGTGGCCCGCCTGGGTTCGATTCCCGGCCGCGGTATGACATCGTGCGACACATTACATCTTGATACATTGATAGTAGTATGTCCATGGCCTCCCCACTAGGTCAGTTCAGCCTTAATCGAGCACCTGTTGCTGTGCATAAAAACACCAGCATTGGCGAGACGAAGGGGCGGTGGAGCGCGCCGCCGACCACGCCGCTCCCCCGAGATGACGCCACGCCGGCCTTAACGGTGGGCGCTGCCTTCCAGCGCGCGATGCCACTATCGCAGCGACTCCGGGTCAAGCCCTTCGCTTCTGCACAGCTGCTCCGGTCCCTATCTGGATCCGAGTAGGTGTCGCCCAGAATATACCCCCGGTGTGGTCCGAGCAGTGGTTCTCACTGAACCTCCCGGTGACCTTTGGTGCCCGGTGCGCGCGCGGCTGGCGCGAACCACGGAGTTGGGGGGGGGGGGTCGAGCACGAAGCTGAGACCCCCTCGTTTGTTATTGGCTGGCGTGACACGTGCGTTTCAATCGTAGCAGTTTGTTGTTCTGTCGTGTGACAGGTGCGTTCCGATTGTGACGTGTGTGGTCTTCTGTCGTGTCACACGTGTTTTCCAATTGTGGTACGTGTGATGTTGTATCACGTGACACGTGTGTTATTCTGTCGTGCAACACGTGCGTTCCAATTGTGACGCGTGTGTTATCCCGTCGTATGACGCGTGTGTTGTGGCGTGTCACTGTGTGACAAGTGATTGACTCCATGTGTACACATGTACTGTATGCTTATGTACTTCTTTGTGCCACTGTGTGAGACGTGTAGTGTGCACGGACGGCTGAGCGTGCGTGTCACTTACGTAACTCATTAGTGATATCAGAAGCTAACCTAGGTCGACTCGGCCTTAAATGAGTACCTGGTGCGGTCTGTACACATTAGCATTGGGGAGACAAAGGCGGTCGGGATCGGTGTTGGCTACTCATGTGTGCCGTGCCGACCTTCATAGGTGCTTGCTAACAGCACTTGCCCAATAGCCTGCTCAAAGACTATAAGGGGGTGAATCTGTGCGTGCGTGCACCCCGTGTGTGTGCGTGCGTGCGTGCGTTTACACGCGGGCAGGCAGCCTTAACGTGTCGGCGTGGGGGGGCTGGAGGGGGTTGTTTCCGTGTCGCTCCCTCTTTCTCTCCTCTCTCGCTCTCTCCCGCTCCCCCACCGCTCCCCCACCGCTCCCTCCTCTCTCGCTGTGTCTGGGCGCGAGGTGCATTATAAATCTGCGGAGGGGTGCGCGTTTTGGCAGCTCGCGAGCGGAGATAATGGCGATTGTCACAATCGCTTAGAGCTAATCTGTCCGCCGAGAGGAGGACGGGGGGCCAGGGTGGGTGTGAGGGGAGGGGGTTGGCGGTGGGGGGTGGGGTGGTTGCGGTGGTATAGGGGTTGGGGGTTGGTGGTGGTGTGGTTGAGCCGAGCGGCGGATATACACTGATTGCCTTCTAATGGAACATGATGAGCTATTAGAGCGGACAGCGCGGGGAGGGAGGGAGTGAGAGGAGGAGGGGGGGCAGTCCGCTGGGGGTGAGGGGTTGTGTGTGTGTGGTGGGGGGGAAAGGAGCTCCTACCTTCACAAGCCCACGCCGATGTAGAACACGGAGCGTGGCCGGTTTGCGTGCGTGTTAATTCTCGAGGCCACGTGTTTTCCCGGGCGGGAAAGTCACGGCGCGAGACGCGGACGGCACGTCGCGGGAGCGTCCGCGGTCCTCTCTCCCGGTCTCATTCCCTCTCTCCATGCCTCTCTCCCTGTCTCAATCCCCTCATCTCTCCTGGTCTCTCTCTCTCAATTGCCCACACTCTCCATACCCGCCCTGTCCTCCGCATGTCTTTCGCTTTATGCCTGTCCGTCTGTCTTCCCCCACATCTCTCGTCCTGTCTCTCGCCTCTCTGTCTGCCGGTGTTACCGCTGCCCGTGAAAATGCGACAAGAGTAATAGGGACGTGTCTTTGTGGCGGTCTCGCGTTGGAACTGTGAAGACGCGGGGAGGAGGAGGCACGGCGCAGAGCGAGTGAAGAGTGACCCGCGGATTCTGTACACCTCCGCAGATTTCGCACGCGTTTTGTAGCGCCTGGCCTTAGCGAGCGGCGATGTCTCCCTGCGTGGCGAACCGTGTTCTCCTGCCTAGGCGTTTGTGAAAGTCGACCTTTCGTGGTTTAGTTTTAGTAGAAGAACCTTCGAGGCGAAAGGGACATTGTGTTTTAGAAGTTCATCTCCCCTCCTGTTGAGTATCTCCACCCCCAATCGAATCCTTCGCGTGTCTTCTTTGGTCATTCGTGTGTGAGCACATATCACGGGACTGCTTCAGAGCATCGCCAGGCCACGCGTGATGGAGGCGACCAACCCCGACAGTGGACGAGTTTAATCGCCGCGCGTCAACTCTCTCCGCAGTCAGAATTTGCCGGAAGGCGAGGAAGAGTTGAGTTGATTCCGTGGCCGCGCGGCGCGAGCTAATCTCAAACACGGAGCCCTCACAACCTACATCATTACAGAGGTCCTGAATGCCCAATTCTCAACTTAGGAGGAAGATAGTTTACAACGCGGCGGATCTGTTAGTCCACTTAGACGATGACACTTCATCTGTGTTCCCGTTGCGACGTGTGGCGGTTGTAGTGTTTCGTTGCGGGCTGGTTTTTTTTCTATTTAAAATACAAGAAAATAAACAATTGTTAAAGTAATAATAACGATGACGTTAACGATGATAACTGTGCACTGGAAATGCGAATGTGTAAAAGTGTTTGATGTACAATCTTTGTAAGGTTTTATTTATATTGTGTAAATATATTTTGTTTGAAAAGCGACGTGTGTAGTGCGTGTGACTTTCAATGGAAATCATTATCCGACAATTAAACCGCGACTTCAAACGCGGCCGGGCCGCGTCTCGCTCGCTCCAACGCGTGCCGATGTGTTTACGTTTGTCCGTTTCAAAACGTTAAGAAGAGGTTCAATTACCGTTGCAATTAAGGACGTTTAATTTGTAAAGTTGCTTCACACAACGAGCCGATCCGCCGACGGTGCGCGTTGAAACGCATCCCCAATCATTGTTTATATCCAGTTGAAAGAATGCCACGTTCTCGCCTCTCGTCACATGTTGCGCCGAATGTAATCTTAGCATATTGCGGTGTGCCGCTCGCCGCCTTTTAATTAGCGAGCGTTTCACGGTGACTCGGTCCTTTTGTGGCCCGCAGTCTCATTTACTAACTGTCGAGTATTATTGTTATTATTCGTAGTATTTATGTTATCTGTCGAGACACGAGACCGTGGCGTTGAGTGAGTGATTTGTAAGAAGGTTTGTTCGTATGCAGGTGTGTATATATATAATAAACATCTATCTATCTAGTGGTAAAATCGTGAGGATTTTCGGTTATAAGCGACACAATGGAGGTTTTAAAGGGGTGTTTTTTAATGGTTTAGACTCCGTTTACATGTGTAACAATCTGCGCCTGAGGAAAGCTTAACTCTGATTTTTCACGCGTTCCTTACGATCCGTAATTCTTAGAAATTGTACTTATTATCTCCAAAATGTTATAATTGTTATAATTACGTGATTATAGTTAGTCACTCCGGCTCCTAATAGCTTGTTTTAATTACGGGGTCGGTTTGTATAGCGCGTTAATTGAAACGTTGTTTTTCTGAGGAGATTCGTGAACTCCGATAGGTACTGTAGCGAAGGCGACAGTCTACATTATATACTATATGTGCGTGTGTGGGGAAGCGGTAGCGCAGTGGTTGGCGCGCTGGGCTACTACACTAGGTCGGCTCATCCTCAAATGAGTACCTAGTGCGGTGTGTTAAACATCCTCACTGGGGAGACAAAGGCGATCGGGGCGTGGTGCTGGCGACCCACCCCTTAGTGTGCCGTGTCGGCCTTCATTGGTGGCACTCGCTAACTTCACTTGACCCTACAACATGTTAAGGCTATATGGGGGGATCTTTGTATATATAACACACGTGCAACGCGCCTTCCACTCCGTGACGGTATAACCTCTATTCGTTACGGCATTAACGTGGGCTGAGAATGTATCTTAAGAGCTGCTCTTTCGGGATAGCATGCTGCATGAGGCTTTTCAATGAAGCTTGATGATGCCTCCAACGTGAGAGGCGAAACGTCGCGACGGAAGTGGTACGCTCGACGCGGCTATTCCGAAAGAACAGCGATGGAGAGCAGCTCTCATACATCGAGCCGTGACAACCTACATCGATATAGAGCGCTCATTGTTCATGGTCTACAGCGCCGACGGGGAATTCTCGTTGGATGTATACCAACTAGCAGAGGCGACCCGGCGTTGCTCGGGTAAACTTGATCGTAACTGGGGATAGTCATAGAGGCGCCGCTTATCCAAAGTGCGTATTGTAATGGAGGCGGCGCTTATCGTAACTGGGTATAGAGTAGCGGGCCGCTTATCCGAACTGGGGATTGTAAAAGCTGCGGGCCTTATACTAACTTGGTATTGTAATGGCGGCGCGGCTCATGGTCCCGTGAGGGCACGGGGCGAACCACAGAAAGCGATCCCGGTGGCCAGGGAAGGCCCGTGGCCGCGCGCTAAGGCGCCAAAGAGTCCTCTGGGGCCGAGTGGCGTCGTTCTGCGAAGGTTCCGCGCGATTTGGTTGCGATTTGGCGGAGTCTATCGTGATCAAACATTCAAGCACAAAAGGGCTTACGATTTTATATGTATAGTTGAGCGACCCATATACCCCTGTGTGCCATTACCATATGCACTACCCTTATATTGATCGTCAAGAGTCGCTTGTGTTGGACAGGACACGTCGCTAGAAGGGATAATAATATGAATTTATTACATTTAGAAAACGCCTTTCACCCAGACGGCCCAAGGCGCTTGAGGCAGCCACGCGGAAAGCCGGCGCCAACCCGCAAGACACTACGTCCTATATATTATGATGGTATCGGTCAATTTGTTAATGAGTGTGGCACATGTTCACTCAATTACGAAGGCATCCATTCGAAGAGAACGACTCAGAGGCGCGAGGTTTCCTGCAGAGGGGGCGAGTCAAGCCGCGCGGTTAGCCGGCGCCAACCCGCTAGACATTGCGTCCTATATATTATGATGTTATCGGCCAATTAATTAATGAGTGTTGTGGCAGAAAACCGGAGAACCCAGAGGAAACTCCCGCAGAACAGGGGGATAGACCACACAAACGCCGCACAGCAAGGCGCACGAGGCAGAGATCGGACTACCTCGGGCAGCACCTTATTTCTGTGAGGCGCAGATGTTACCACTGCACAAGCATCCTGGATGACGGTGGTCGATGTGAGAGACTGGTGACAGAATGTCTACCAAAGGAGAGAGAGGACGAAGCTTAGAGGCGATCTCTGCGTAGACGGAGCCGTGAGCTCAGCTTATCACAGCAGCGTCGGGGATGGGCGAAGGCACGAGGAGGAGCCTTCGTCATCCAGCAGTGGATGGATCATGGCCCATTGGTGGCGATGACACAGAAGCCGCATCTCGTGTCAGCACCAACCGTTGTAGGTAGGGTTGCCACCCTGTCCTATCTTTTCCAGGATTTTCCTTATTTTTAAGGCAGCTGTCCCGGGAAATTACTTCTTTCTGGGTTTTTTTCCAGTTTACCTCCACGACATGTCTCGATTTGTGTGCCGCCGAGGTGCCAACCCCAGTTGCAAGTCCAACCACAAGGCGCCTTCCTCTCCTAGTGAGTGTGGAGCGGGCGGCACTTGACCCTACAGTCTGTTAAGGCTACACGGGGTATCTTTGTCTTTGGAGCTTGGCTCAGCCCACGTCTGGCGATCAGCACAAGTCGCTGTACGGATGTAGGTTTTCACGGCTCGACATTTGACAATTGCTTTCCATAGCCGTTCTTTCGGGATAGCCTCCAACGTGGGAGGCGAAACGTTGCGAAGGAGAAAGAAGGAACGCTCGACACGGCTATCCCGAAAGAGCAGCCATGGAAGGCAATTCTCGCAAGTGTCAGTGGTTGTTGTTGTTGGTGGTGGTGGTGTAAATTCCACGTTGCCCTGACCGGGGGACGGCTTTATCCCATCCATAGGAAGAAGAGCGGAACACAAGAGCTGCCTCGGGACAAAGCCCAGCGCGCGTCGCCGCCACCGTCAGCACGGATTGACCCCCCCGCCACCTCCGTGATTGAAGACCTAAGCGGGGGTCGGGGGGGGGGGGCGCCGAGTGTCCCTATTCATTCACGCTGGCGCTGTGAGTAGAGCTGCCGCCTCACAGCAAGCGCGACTCGGGTTCGATTCCCGGACTCGGCTGCATTTCTGTGCGGAGTTTGCGCGTTCTTGCCGTGTCCGCGTGAGTTTGCGCCGCGTGCTCGGGTTTACTCCCACTGTCCAAAGACATGCTGCTGCTGATGCTGCCGAGGTTAATTGTCCGGACTAAGATTCGCCCCCGTGCACCTGTGATGGACCAGCGTCCTATCCCGGGTTAAGCCCAAGTCATCTATTAACTTGCTTACTCCTCCCCGCCGTTAAAGAGTGCTGCAAATGTCAACGGATTTGTTCCGGCTAAGATAAAACAAAACGCACTGACGGATGGTCGCTCTGTAAACATTAACACTGGGAGAGACAAAGACGCTCGGGCATGGTCCAACCGTCTTAAATTATTTGGCGACACCACCCCTCCTGCCCCCCTCTCCGCCGTGCCAGCCTGCTCACCAACAGCCCTTGTCCCAACAACCGATCTTTTCTCTACAGGGGGGGGGGGAACCTTTGTCTTTGTGTCACGATGTACGTTTTCCTGGCTCGATGTCCATCCGTCTATTTTCTAAACCGAATGACCTTTTTGCAAAGGTTCCAGTTTGGAAGAAGCGACACGTGCTTGTGGCAAAAACATGCAAACAAATGCTTTGATCGTATATGCATTGTCCTTCAACCTGATTGGCCGAACACATAGCATTTCTTTGCATTGCCAGAAAAGGTAAAACCTTGTTTATTTTACATTATTTGTACACTGGCAAAAAAGGTGCCCCACGTCACAACCCAGCAGAGGATCTCGCCAATCAGCTGTAGGCTGTACGCTCGGCTCGGAGCTGATGGCATCATCGCCATCTAGCGGTCAGCACAGGTGTGGCCTCGGCAACCGGTTTGTACAAATAAGGAGCCCCCCGTGTCCGTCTCTCACTCGCGAGTCGAGCCGCGGCAGCAACAGCAGCAGCGCGGCGGGTTGAAACGCAGAGTCGTGGCCGCGGATTTCCCTTCAGCCGCGAGGAGCAGGGAGGAGGAGGTGTGTTGGGGGGGATGAGGAGCGGCGACTGTGAATTAATTATGGGGATCTCTGCGCCACGTGTCGCACGCGATGTTCAATTACAGCACAAAGCATAGCCGTGAGCACCTCGCAGCGATAATGATGATGGTGATGTCATGCAATTATCTAGGAAAGCCTCACTCGAGTCTCGGGAGCCGCGTTTCGGGAGGGTCCTGCGTTAGAGGAACGTTGTTTTTTTAGCTGCTGATGATGATGGTGGTGAAGATGTTAATTATTCTGTCATTAACGTCATCTTAACTTGATCCATCCACTGCTGGATGAAAGCCTCACCGATGCGTCTCCATCTCGTACGATCCCGCGATGTGATTATTCGTAACCCGGGTTCGTGAGAGATGGTGGTTGGTTTGGGAAAAAAAATCATCCAGCAGTGGGCTGGCCATGACTGCCAATGATGATCGAATGAAATAACATCAAATACGAGAATTTGTTCTTAAGAGCTGCTCTTTCGGGGTAGCCGTGTCGAGCGTTCCTCCTGTCCTTCGCGCCTTGTCGCCTCCCACGTCGGAGGCGTCATCACAAGCCTGATGATGGCACAACATCACGAACTAGAGAGGAGGAACGCTCAATGCCGGCTATCCCGAAAGAGCAGCTCTTTGGAGCACTTATTATACATCGAGTCGTGAAAACCTACATCGATACAAAACAAATACGTATATTTGGCCTTTGCGCCACTCGTGTGACACAGAGGCCCTCACTTAATGACACTCGCGGAGAACGTGAGTGGCAATTCTCGACTTGGCGAACGCGCTGTGGAAGACTTG
>JAZEWU010000001.1:12278577-12293387 GCA_036362915.1 Geotria australis
AGGCGCTGATTATACACGCGCCGCGAGAGCGGCGGCGCCTCGCCAGATTAAACGCGCGCCCTCCAATCGCGCGGCGCCACGGCGCGCGGGCTCCCGCCACCCGGCCCTTCATCATTATTCCCTTTAAACACCATTAACCGTATTCTCCCCGTCGTAAGACGCGAGCGCCGGAAAGTAAGACGCACCGCCTCGAAACGCGTTCTCCTCGCTGTCAATAATGCTATGATTATAGAGGGGCTCACTCCTCCGCAGCAACGGAGTGGTCTGTCGTTATTTGCTTGACACACCGTTGACCGTATTTTTCGGATTATAAGACGCGCCGGAAAGTAAGACGCACCCTCAAACGCGTGTCCCCGATGTTAATAAAAGTAAAATGATCTGAAGTGACAGGCACACAAAGAAATCCCCCGTGTAGCCTTAACAGACTGTAGGGTCGAGTGCTGTTAGCGACCACCTACGAAGGCCAACACGGCACTCACGGGGCGGGTGGCCAGCACCACGCCCGGTCGCATTTGCCTCCCTCGTGGCGATGTTTTTACATCGCACCGGGTAATCACTTTTGAGACTGAGTCGACCTCGGGGAGGCCCAGGACCGGTTCAGAAAATCGTCACTGGTGCCGTGACCGCGAATCGAACTCGGGTCGCGAGGGTCGTAGCGGAGCGCGCTGACCGCTACACTACCGCACGCACACCGCGGGCACACCCACCGGATTATAAGACGCGCCCTCAACATTTGCTTTAAAATACCCGGGGGTGGGGGTGCGTTTTATAATCAGGAGAATACGGTAACCGATACTAGTACTGTAATCGTGTTGTTATTAGTAGTAAGAGGGGTTTCCATGAGACATGGGCAGCCCGGAAATATAGTTTCGCCCCCGGGACACCGCATCCAGTATACCCTTCGCTGTGGATTGTGGCGACTCGGCGATCAGTCACGTGCCACCTCTAGTCCCCTATCTACCAGCGACTCTGAAACTATAAAGATTTAACATGTATCCCTGAGTGGTAGTCATTCCATACTGTATAATAGCATTGGACGCATTATTTACAAATAACTAACAACACGCGGTGGGTTCTATTTAGAGCAATCTGTTAAATCGTATATGTAGCTATATATTTTTGGTAACGCGGCATCGTGTGTATGATGCTTGTGTTAGCAACAATGCGATGACCCGTGGGTTAGAATTTATACGCGAGGGACACCCAAACTCCGAGTCCTCGCGAACCACCACCATGCTCCGTCTTTCCGCGGTTACCAAGTTACCCCCTTGCCTCCCCCCCCCGTTTACATACACATTAACTCGTTGCACGCCGCACGCGCCCGATGATTGTTAAACACGTCCCACGTGCCGCGCAATTAACACCGTGTGCGTTCATAGAGCCAATTCTAATTGGGATTGAGATCTTAGCGCGTGTGTGTGTCACGTGTGGAGAGATATAGTGCAGTAGTTAGCGCGCTGCGCTAGGAAACCGGCCACCCGGGTTTGATTCCTGCTCACGGCCAACACTATTGCCGATTTTTCTGAACCGGTCCTGGGCCTCCGCTAGGTTGACTGAGCCTTAAATGCACCAGGTACTTAATTGAGTACTCACATTAATACCTGGTGCATTTAAGGCCGCATCGCCACTATGGAGACATCACCACGAGGTGAGTAAACATTTCCACTTAGGGGGACACAAGCGGCCGGGCGTGGTGCTGGCCACCCACCCTGTAATGTGCCGTTCCGGCCTTGATACGTGCTACTCGCTAACAACCCTTCAGTCTGTTAAAGCTATACCGGGGGGAATTTGTGTATTTAACAATCATCGGGCGCGTGCAACGAGTTAATTTGTATGTGAATGGGGGAGTAAATTGGTGATCGCGGAAAGACGGAGCGTGGCGGTGGTGGGCGCACGGAGCCTTGTTCGGGAACCGTGCCAGTCGACGCGCGGCTATTGTGAAGCAGAGTGGACCCGCTTAGAGAACGGAGGGGGCTTATGGAGTGTTGGCGACACGACCAAATCGCGTAAGATGTCGATTCTCTACAAATCCTCTGCGGGATTTCGCTAAAAAAAAAGAATCTGACGAAAGATAAAGATCGGCCAAGAAAGACGCGGGTCGGGCCACGTCGCTGATTAGCGGTGACAGCGGTTGGTGTGTGAGTATAGAATACCTTTGTTTTATAATTGGTATTTCACCGAGTAAACACGATGTAATTCTTAATAACATTATTATTATTATTATAACTGAAGCTCTCCGGTGTGTTTTCGGGTTGTTCGGCGTGACGTTCCGGTCTACGTGCCTGTTCAGTAGTATACGTAGTATTATTGGTCGTGATCTTCTTCTTTGCGATTCTTCGAAGCACGATGGTCAGCCTCTGGACATCCGTTGTCTTTCAGCTCGGCCTCAAAGTGTTTGGTAGAATTCGCAGGCAATACCAAGTATTACCTGACAGGGATCGCGACGTGATTATTGAGCACGTTTGCGACCGTTGCACTGCACAGTCCAGATACAGATGGTTGCTCTTTACTGTTCTCCCCTCGGATATTGATAGCGACTGTCTAGCCTACGAGCGTAAGCGCGCGTGAGCAGCCTACGCCAACAAAAGACAAAGATCTCCCGTATAGCCTTAACAGACTGTTGGGGCAAGTGCTGTTAGCGAGCGCCTATGAAGGCCGGCACAGCGCACGACAGGGTGGGTGGCCAGCACCACGCCCGGCCGCCATTATCTCCCTAGAGGCGATGCTTGCGGCATCAGGTACGCTTTTAAGGCAGAGTCAACCTCGAGGAGGACCAGGGCCGGTTCAGATAATCGTCACCGGTGTTTAGTGACCGTGATCGAGACTGTAACCCGGGTTGCGGGGTTCATGACCGCAGGGCGCTAACAGCTACACTACCATCCACCCAGCACACACATGCATATACACACACACACACGCTCATTTCACATATTTTCTATCACTTTCCAAAAGTCACTCGCGACTGCATGAGATCTTCCCGCACGGTCCATGCCGCCTCCCCAGCACACACGGGGTTACCCTGCGCCTCGGCTGCAGTCGCTCCAGCTGCCGCTCATCCCATTCGGCTGTCAGCGAGCTCCCAGAGCCTGGGTTCGGCGCGCGGGGAACGTTTTAGAAGCGAACTCAGATTTGAATGTTCGCGTCTTAATGGTGTTCCTGGTCGCCACTGAAAGCCGGCTTCATAACTCAATGGGCCTTGGCGGATATCAATAATTGCCTTTAAAACATATTTTTATTATTGTTCATTTTGATTCTTAATTGGTTTGACTATGACTTTTTTCCTGCGAGCTGTTTAATTGAAAGAGTTTTAATCTGTTGTGGTTTTTTTTTATCCCCATAATTATTTAAACCCAGGTCTCGCCATTGTAAAAAGCGACTTCTGGTCCCAACGGGCTCTTAAAATAAAACGGGCGGAGCAGATGGAACCCTGATGATTACCATCGCGCCGCGGGACGAACCAGACGAGCCGGGTTCGATTCTCGGCCAAGGTGACACCAACCTTCATCAATCGTACGAGTCCTACTGCAAGTTCAATACGATTCCAGTTACTTCTGCTACGGAGATACACGTGTTCCGCACATAGAATGTGCCGTGCCTCGGCGTGGTGTGTACACGGCTCGATGCCCCGTGGCTATTTACGGCGCGCCTTCGTGGACGCATCGCAATCGGGAGCCGTGTTTAATTATCGAGACCGTGTGGAAGTTGTGATGCAAGGAGACGATGCCGGATAATTAACTCAACTTAGTGTTGACACGCATCGCCAGGCGAAACTCGCAAACAAGGCAAAGACAAAGATCCCCCGTGTAGATATAACGGACTTGTGGGCCAAGTGTTTTTAGCGAACATCTAGGAAGGCCGCCGCGGCTCGCGAGGGGATGGGTGGCCAGCACCATGCCCGGCCACCGATGTTACCCTAGTGGCGATATTTTACACACTGCATTTGAAGCTGAGTCGTCCTGTGGGAGGCGCAGGACCGGTTTAGATAATCGTCACTGGTGGTGGCCGTGAACGGGAATCGAACTCGGAGCCGGGTTGGTATCGCGCAGCGTGATAACCACCGCACTACCGCTCCCCACACGAAAACACGCGCACACACAATCAAATATCAATCCCAACACGTAAACAACACGCGCTACATCATTATGATCAGTGGATCCCACGTGTGAACTTTTCGAGTCGAGTTTCATGCGTTGACGCGCAATTCCACTGTGCAGTCGACCTTTGAGCGGACGCCACATTTCCGTCAGTATTTACAAATTAGCGTCGGTGTTCTAATTCAGTACCACGTGCTCTTTCATTCGCGTGACAATCCACTGCTGGATGAATGCCGGACTTCTTTTGCCGCCGGGGTGACTGTCACGGGGGATCGATTTATAGATAGATGGTTATTATTACATCAGAAAATACCATGTGAGCTTTGCAGGCTTTGGAAGCTGGATTCCGACATCCTCTCTGTTTGACCCTATGTTGACCCCGCCGGGCAGTGCGGCTTGGTAAAGGCCTTGGGGTGGCCCATGCCCGATTCAATGATATCAATCGGCCTCCGCTTATATATACCCGTAGCTGGGTGTCGAACTTACGCGGCCGCCTGTAATAAGCCAGCAGTTCGCGAATCCACCCCCAAATCACCCACTTAAAAGAGATATCCACGCCTGGGACTTTAGTGGCGCATTTGACCCAACAGAACGTCCGCGTGACGCCGCGTGGCCGCCCTCGCGCTCCGTCGGGTCTCGCCCCTCATGACTTGAAGGCGTTGTACTGCACCTCAATGGTTTCGACTTTCTCTGTGTGTCAGTGCGGTCTCTGTCACTACGCTTCCACCGAGACTAATCTAGGAGTTGTGACCATGAGCAATCGCGAGCTCGAACAATGCGCCCTTGTTGGTGTACGAGCGACACGCGCCGGGCCTTGAGTAGCGATTACAATTCGGTTAATTACTCAAATGCCAGTTCCGGCCATTGAATGCCTGATGGTTAATACATCCATTGTTTGAGAATTGCTGTTGTTTCGGGATAACCGTGTCGAGCGCTCCCTCTCTCTGTCCCTGCAAAACCTGCATCAGTACACGTCCACGGGTGATCAATGTGAACGTGTCTCGTAAAGTGCTGGACACCCCGGTGCCCGGTAATGAATTATCGGGTGACGCGCGCTGGGCATTGAATACCCCTATAAGAATGAATATAAGAATGAATGAATGCCTCTATACGGATTAATAGCGGGGAGGGGTGGTGATGGTGGGGGGGACGGGGCATTGAATGCCCGTGAGCTAATTGCTGACAAGCGGTGGGCATGGAGCGCCTGTTCATTAACGACACACGGCGAACGTTGAATGCGCTTGTAGTGAATGACAGACGGAAGAGACGCGGCCGGGGTAATGAAATACGCGCTAATTAACGGCACGCGCTGGACATTGAATGGCTGCGAATGAGCGAAGGACTCACACACCACTCACGGACATTGGATGCCTGCGAATGAATTCACCGAGTTAAATGAATCGCCCTTGTAATGACCGGCACGCACTGGGGACGGGCTTGCACGCTTGGACGCGGCGTGAGCTTCGGCGCTGGGACAGTCATCCTGTTTCCAACCCAAGCGCAGGTGGAACGCGGGGAACACGAAACTCGTGCCGCGTCCCACGCTCGTGGCTGCGTCACACAACTAGCGTGACTGTGTGGACATGAATTGATGTTGCTGTGTCGTTACACACACGCAGCCCCACGTTACACAGTTGGCACTAGCACCATTACGCATATGCACGCGCGTATATATGTTTACACAATGACAATACAGCAAAACCTCGATTTAACGGAAGAATTGGGGGAAAGTGTGTGCGGAAGTCCGTTGACTCCGGATGTTTACATGACGATTTTATATACAGAGTAATGCCCGTATCTTATAGCAACCTGTACATTATGAACACCATCAAACAGAGTGATGCACGTATCTAATAGCGGCAAATAAAAACACGAAAATAAAAAAAATATTATTTCCGATGCAGACTGCTGTGTCGGAAGTAGCGAACAGCGTCCGTTGCTTCCGAAGTCCTTTGAATAGAGGTCCGTTAAATCGAGGTGCTGCTGTACAGCGCTTCACGCACAGAGGTCGAGCTAAAGACGAGAGAAACCCTGGCGAGTTATGTGATTGACAGGAGGAATCGTGAACATTTTTATCACGGACACTTTGTGTGTGGTTTTTTTTATCGGGAAGAAGAAAAAAAACATAATTTATTTCAACTTGAAATGTACATACATACAATCTATACAGAGCGGAGGCGTGAGGCCGCGGCCGATCTACACAAGAGCGCAGTTTCATCTTCACATCGAGTTTCCTTTCCTTCAAGTACTGTATACATACTACAAGTACTGCATACACACTACAAATCCAGTACTGTGTATATACTACAAGTACTGTACACTGACTACAAGTACTGTACACTGACTACAAATACTGTATGCACACTGAACGCACTGTATGCACACTGAAAGTACTGTATGAATACTATATACTGTACAGCGTTAGGTCTGCGCGTTGCGGCAAATACTATAGATGGTTCAGGTGTATTTTGTTTGACCAGGTGAGAACAAGCGAGACAGCGATAGTCATAAGTGCAAGGTCTCACTGGGGCATTTGTCTGCTATAGCAGGGGTAATGCTTGCAATGTATAGGCAGTGTGTAATCCCAGTAGTTACTTTTTTACGGGTCACTTTTTGAATTGGGCACATTGTTAACCTCACGGCACACAGTCGCCTACCCTTGCGAATGACGCCGCGTGATTTTTAACATCTGCTGTGAAGGAGACGTCGCGTATTACGATTGTTACACCCGCAGTGTTAATCAGGGCGGCCGCTGGGTTCGAACCGCGAAACTCTGCCACCAATGGCGACCGCGCTGCCGCTGGGCCGCGATTGGCTGTTGCGCGGAGACGCAGTTTGCGAGTGCGTTGTACCGTGTGTGTCTGCAATTGTTTACCACGTGGCACCTCGCGGTGTACCTAGCCTGGCACGTACGCTAGCATCTTGCGAAGGGCGTCTGCTGTTTTGTAGGCAGGACTTAACGACTTAACTCAATCTGCATCCTTTCCACTTCCCCACTACAGCGATTAATTTTACGTAAAACCCATAAACAACTCCCACCACCAATCATCACCCCCGATATTTTCCGGAACTCAGTCCCGGACAGACTGACACGAAGCCCTGCTTGGCGCGTGTGTCGGGCGCGGGTCGTAACGCGAGACCGAGACTCGGCGCTAGTTTCTGATAGGTCCCGTGCCCCCACTCGCCGTTACGGGGACGGGACGCGGCCCGGCGAACCCGCGCGTCGCACTGAACCCCCGGGGCGATCGATCGTCGCGACGTGGAGGAGGATCATTGTCACGGCACACAAAGCGGCCACCATTTAATAATATTGAACAAGTCTACAAACAGCTATTACATGCAGGCGACGTTCTGAGATCAATATAACAAACACGGGGGGCGGTAGGGGGGAGGGAGTTTGAGGGTGGGGGGGGGAATTGTGGTGACGTTTACAGCTACATATCCACACATTATCGATCGGTAATTATGTCTTCTCCCCCCCCCCTTCCTGTTCGCTCAATGCAGCACGGCATTATATGTACACACATACGCACAACCCGGGCTTTATTTGTACTATATATATATACTAAGCATACATATATATACATACACACACGAGCAAGAAGGTCCAGTGGCCCTGCCGCGCCGAGTCTTGAGACGCGCGGAGGTTGGTTAAAGCGCCGGGAATGTTAGAAGCAGTCAGTGCAAAGGTTCCTTCATTGGTGGGAGGCGATCGTCCGCACGCTCGGGGCTCTGCTCGACTCTTAGCACGCGTTCGGTCCCGGTGCGATCGGCGCTAGGTGTGCCCACCCCCGGGTGCGCCCACCCCCGGGTGTGTTCAGTCCCCATATGCGCTCAGCCTCAGGGGCGCTCAGCTCCAGATGCGCCGGCCCCAGGTGCGGCCGACCCGGTGCGCCCAGCCACAGGAGCGCTCAGCCTAAGGTGTATGTCTAAGGTCCACGTTGCCTTGGGTTGTGCCACCCCCAGGTGCGCCACTCCCAGGTGCGCTCTGGCCAATGAACGCACCAGCCCTAGGTGTGCCAGTCGCCGAGTACGTGGCGATCGATCGACTTCTCTCTACGTCTCAGTAGTTTAGCTCATGGGAGCACTGACGATTCACCGCAGCACGTACGTGGTGCGAAACGTCGGACATCACACCGAACGACACGTGGTACAGCCCGAATAGAAACACACACACGGGGAGGGGAGGGAGCGCTGCTCGCTCCAGCAGCGAGAACCTCACAATAGATTCACTGTCAAGTCTCGTTCAGTCTCTGTTCTTCTCGCGTTTTACTCGCGTGAGTTTATGTTTGTACTAGAGATGATGTCAGCGCTCGCGATACGAGATAATTCGTAATCACAACACGAAGACCTCAGGGCACCAGTTATCTTGACTTCCCCGTGACCTGTTGTTGTTCCTGCCGCTGCTCTTGTGTCGGTTCCGTTCACAACGCCCGTGGTGATGTTCTTAAAACTCTCAACGCAAATTCATCACTTTCCTTTTAAGCAAAAAGATCTTAGTACCATGCAACAATCTGACGTCGCGACGGCGTTGGCGCCGCAAGTCGGAGACGGACGTTGGTCTCCGCGACTTTCCCACGCGGCCCCGTCGCGCTGTGCGAGTGTCTGTGAGATGGGGACACGTAGAGAAGGTCTGATCTTGCTCTCGTCTTCCAGATCAGTGACGCTTGCTCATCGCTCGCCGCTCGTTGCTGCTGCTGGTGGTGGTGATGGCAAGGGTGGCGCGTGATGGTTGCCGTGTTGATAGTCTTGCAGATGAGAATGGTCACGTTGGTGGATGTGTCAGATGGATATGGTGGCGGTGGTAAGTGGTGGTGATGGTGGTGGCGTTGAGGGTGGAAATACGGTGCGGTTGACAGTAGGCGATGGGGATGGAAGTAGTGATGGTGGTCGTGGTCGGGATCGTGGTGGTTGGAGTGGAGAGTGCGGTGTCGGCGGCAATGGCATCACTTGGGTGAAAGGCGCTATATAAATGCTATTATTATTATTATTACTTGTGGTGATGATGGTAGTGGTGGCGGCGATCGTGATTGTGATCAATCATGGCAATGGTTGTCGGTGCCAATGCTACTGGTGGGGGCGGTGGTTGTAGCGATTGTGATAGTGATAACAGCTGTGATAGAGGGTGTGGTTGTGACATTAGCGGTGGCGGCAGTTGTAGCGACGACGCTATTGTGAGTATTTGTAGCAACAAACATAATCACGACTGCGGCCGTGAAGAGGGTTATCGCGGCTGCGTTACAAATGCGACGGGAGCGATGGCGCGTGTCGCCCGTGGACACTGCGACGGCGGCATCAACACCAGCGGCGGCAGCAGGGGTCGTGACGGTCAGCTCAATCATCATCATAACCACCGTCATACGAGTACCAACAACAACAACGCTGGCAGAACATTGTGTTCCGGGGACGCGGACACACGTGCCATCCTGCCGCTTGGTCCCTCTCTCGTCCCTGGTGGGCGGTCGGCCCGCTCGGCCCGCTCGGCCCGCTCGGCCCACTCGGGCCGCTCGGGCCGCCCCGTCACGGCCGGGCCCCGTGTTCCCCGGCCTGGTGCTGCCCGCGCACCGCGAAGCGCGTCACGTGCACGGGGATGGGCACCACGAGCTTGGGGTTGCGCGCCGGCTCCCCGGCCCGGGCGCTCACGTTCCCGGCCTTGACGCGCTTCCACTTGGCGCGCCGGTTCTGGAACCAGATCTTCACCTGCACCTCGCTGAGCCGCAGGGCGTGCGCGATGTGCGAGCGCTCCGTGAGCGACAGGTACTTCTTGCAGTGGAACTCCTTCTCCAGCTCCAGCAGCTGCTCGCTCGTGAAGGCCGTGCGCCGCCGCCGGCTCTTGCCCGCGACGCCGGCGGCTCCGGCCGAGAGACCCCCGGAGCCGAGGCCCCCCGGGCCGGGCGGGCCCGTCCCCACGGCCCCCGAAGAGAGCCCGGCGGCGGCGGCTGCGGCCGCCGCCTTGAGCGCGTCCCGCCGCTGCTGCAGGAGGTCGCCGCCGCAGTCGGAGGGCGACGTGGCGCGGCTGTCGGGCCGCGCATAGCCGAGCGGGGTGGCGTGGTCCTCGGCCGCGCTGAACTCGGGGTCGCTGTCGCCGCACGACGAGTCGTCCTTGCCCCGCCGCTCCCCGCAGCCCGGCTCCACAGAGTCATCGTCGGAGTTGACGTTCACTGCGCGCGCGCGGCGACACGCGTTAGTGGCGGCAGACGCGCGGACGCCAGGCACCCGCGGGCAGACAAACTCGAAGCGCTCGTGCGGGAAGTTAGCACCGATGGACTGGACACAATGGTGTAACTTTTCACGGCTAGATGTGTTAGAAATGCTCACAGTAGCTGGCCCGTCGGGGACAACCGTGTCGAGTGCTCTTTCTCTCTCTCATTTGCGACGTGTCGCCTCCCACGTTAGGGGCATCGGCAGGCTTCTGTTATCGGCGGTGGGAATTCAGAAGCGTGCTGATGCCGTGGGCAGCACCGCGCCCGGTCCCTGCCCCTACTCCCACTGCTGTAGAACCCACAACCCCCGGTGCTGATGTTCACTCACTGCGCCGCTTGCTTACCTACTCGAGGATAAGTTGCACTACTAACGGAGGCACGGGTTTGGTGGGGACAGCACTTGCCACTGACGTTAGCCGTGGTTGGGAATTGAACCCGGGTTCTGGCTCGTATTAGAGAGCAGCCGAATCGTTTGAATCACTTCGCCACGGCGATGCGTTATAGCACGCGTGCACTCATATATATTCAGTGCGCGCGCTCGTACACACACGCACACACAGAAACACAAACACGGATAACTCATCGTATTATCACAACAGCAGAGATCTCAAATATTTGGCTGTAGACAACACATACAGTAGAGGCACATATACAGTCGAATAGCCGATGTACGTAGACAAATGCGCCTGATGGGAACTCCGGTGATGTTCTAGCTGGGATGGAAATCTGGGGGGGGGAACCTCCCAGAAATATAGTCTGGTTTATGTCTCTATAAAGTTGAAAAGTACGAAAGTACGAGAATAAAAAATGTTAAATTGCCCCAGCATATTGTACGGCGCGGCGTTGATTGGTTTCACTCATTAGCGTAGTCGGCCTCCCGTTGTCGGTTGCTTAAGGTCTCCGACTCAAGAGTCACTAAGCCTACAGGAGATCCATCATCAGCCAACTCGTGTGTCTGCCACGGAGTGTGACGTTAAAGCCGATAGAAAGAGGAAACAGATGGCTACTGGTGACTGTAGTACAGCAGTATATACACATATACCTACACACAGAAACAGAAACACGTACACAGTAAAATACATATTTATAAAACAACACGGTTAAAGATCCACCATATAATCTTCACCATCATAAGCGGGCAGTTGTATTGTATTGACTACACCCTGAATATAACATACAGGAAAACAATTAACATAGTACAAAGGTAAAGATCCCCCGGATAGCCATAGTAGACTGTTGGGGCAAGTGTTTGTGTGAGAGCACCTACGAAGGCCGACACAGCATACGTGGGGGTGGATGGCCAGCACTAAGCCCAGCCGCCATTATAATTTTGGTGGAAATGTTTACACATAACTACCAGGTACTCATTTGAGGCTAAGCCGACTTAGGGGAGGCCCAGGACCGGTTCAGAAAATAGTTACTGGTAATGCCCGTGAGTGGGAATCGAACTTGGGTGGCCGGGTTCGTCGCATCGTGTTCTAACCACTACAATATAACACACAATGACACACACACACACCGTGATGGTATATATTCTAAACGTGCACCTACCATCTACCGTTAACACGAAACCCACGCAGACACGGTGTGAAGCATAACAAAGATCCCTCCTGTAGCTTTATCAAGTTGCGTTAGCGAGCACCTATTAAGGCTGACACGGCACACGAGGCGGGGTAGCTTAATACTTAGTAACACACACATATGTGCACACACACAAAACACACAAAACAGAAGCAGCAACATCTTTGACCTTTTGGGAGTAAAGTTGTTGTTTTTTTTCTATCAACAAAGAAGAGTTTAGTAACACTGAAATTCAAGTCGTCCAATTATCGACTAAATCACAGTTAATTGCTCAAGTCAAACGCGGCCACTTAATTGAGGGTTTAGGTTGCTGCTGCTGCTGCTGGTGGTGGTGTTGTTGGCGCTGTGTACATCTGCTTCAATGACATTTACGTCTTAATTCTGAAAGTCGAGTAACACAACGGACACTGCACGCGGTCGGCTCAATTTTTGTTGCGCCGAATATAAATGTTCCGCCCTCGAGTCGCCAAACAATCACCCACAACAATCGCTCAACAACGTTTATATTAAATGCGGTTAACACACCGTGAGCCAGTGCCTGCTTAGAACATCCTGAACGCGATAAAGCAGACACACACGCTGGATATACGCCATGTACTGCGCTATATATGTGTGTGTATAGACAGACATGCTCTATGCAAATGGGGGAGAGGAGAGCCCCTAAGGATAGCCACAACGCGTCTTTGCCAAGGATGACGTAGGACCCCCGGTGCCCCTTGATGGACTGGCGTCCTATCCCGGGTATGGCCCTGCCTTGTGCCCTGTGTTTTCTGGGATAGGCGCCGGCTCACCGCGACCCTGTACAGGATTGAGCGGTTTCTGATAATGGATGAATGGATGGACGTGAGACGCAAAGCAATCCACTAAAGCTGTCAACTGCCGCTCCAAACGTCACACCTGTTCCCAGCCTATTGTCACCGTTTATCACGGGGTGGAGCGGTGGCGCAGCAGTTGGATATGAATCCGGCCAACTGCGAGTTCGATTCCCAACCACGGTTAATATCGGTGGCAAGTGACATCTCTGAACCGACCCCTGACCTTCGAGCCAAGACTCAATGACCAACGTGGTGAAGTATGGCCAAACAAGCCACATAACCGGCGCTGCTTTGTGACGTGTTCAGCCACGGATGGATTAATACGGGGTCTTGAATTCATTAGAATAAACCACTGGGTGCATTGAATTCATACTCAATCACGTTTTTGTCGTGCATTCCGCCCTATTACGAGATGTATCTTACACTCAACCGCACGAACCCGCGGGGCTCTTTAATCCTCTGTTATTGAATGTTTCTAGGTGGTCTCGATGGCTCGATGGCCCGGTGTGTGCGTCGAGAGAGCGATCGGGGGCGACGCGCGCCGTGGAACAGACGGAGACACAGGGCGCGCGTTTCACAACAGAGACACATCACTCGGCGATGCTTCTGCTGCACAAGCAACACGTGACAAAACACTCAACACGTTCGCCAATAACACTGCCCCGAAATATAAGGATATATACAAAATAGGCGACGTTTCGGTCAGTGGCCTTTTTATCGTAGGGGAAAGGTCATTCACTTCGGTGAGTTGGTCACCGATGCAGTGGTTATAAAGTGTGCGGAATTATCACCAACATTCGCCGAGTCGGTGCGTATAGTCGAAGTTGAAATGACATTAATATTAAATAACACGGTCACTGTTGAACCGAAGACACTTTGGAAAGTGGTTACAGCGCACGCCCGTTTACCAGTTGACATTCTGCTAGTCTTGTCTGCTCACAGCACGCAATGTGCTCATTGTCACTCAGAAATATCATGCTGTAGTGATAATGCTCTCCATAGCTTCTCTCTCCTTCGGCACGTTCATTATAAACGCCCTACGATGCCTCCAATGTGGGAGGCGAAACGTCGCGAAGGAGATAGATGGAACACTCGACGCGACTATCCCGAAAGAACAGCTACAGAGAGCAATTCTCAAACATCGAGCCGTGAAAACCTATATCAGTAGTACATCTTGCTGTGGTGTTACAACAACAAAGTTAGCGCCGCCGTTTCCTCGCTAATTTGGAAGCAAAATATAAACTTTCAGACAACAATTGCTCTAACGTCCTGCTCTCTCTGGATAGCCGTGTCGAGCGTTCCTCCTCTCTCGATAACACTATCCCGAAAGAGCAGCTCTCATCCATGGAGCCGTGAAAACCTACATCAATACACTTCCAGGCGGTCCTGAAATCAGAAACACTCGCACTTCGCTCCCCGATGCGGGAGTGATTCCGGGTCGTGCCGCGTACTGATCGCCGCGACCGTGCGGAGATTCGCTCCACGTGTCGAGGAAGCATCTCCCGGCACGTGGAGCGAAACGTCGGGCACCAATGGCGACCAACACGCAGCGAGACCCCAAAGAACACGCAGCGGAGAGCTGTAGCGCACGACCACGAACCTACTCTACAGGAGCGAGTATACCGGTATACACGTCATGCGGGACACTCGTGCCTGGACAAAGACAAAGATCCCCCGTATAGCCTTAACAGACTGTCGGGCCAAGTGCGGTTAGCGAGCACCTGTGAAGGTTGACACCGCACACGAGGTTGTCGGTTGCCAGAACCACGCCCGACCGCCTTTGTCTCCCCAGTGGCAATGTTTACGCACTGCACGAGCTATTCAGTTAAGGCTGAGTCGACCTAGGGGAGGCCCAGGACCGGTTCAGAAAATCGTCACTGCTGTTGGTGGCCGTGAGCAGAAATCGAACTCGGGTGGCTAGGTTTTCTAGCCCAGTGTGCTAACCCAGCCGGGACACACGCGGATCCAGACACACTCGCAAACGCACGGACCTACCCACGTGCTCGAACCAGCTTCTGGTATAACGGCCACATCTAACGCGTTGACACCGTGACCAAACTCGTCAAATCACAACAAGGACTTGACGATTTGACAGGGCAGCCCCCACCCTACCTCCC
>JAZEWU010000001.1:12303535-12318620 GCA_036362915.1 Geotria australis
GTGGGAGGCATCTTCAGGCGTTGACTGAACGTAATTCTCTGACCCGTAGCTATGGCTATAGCAAAGCCGACACGAGCCGGTCTATAATTGCTGTTCCAGCAAGCTCCCAATGTAGTGCCGCCCAGTGCAATACTGCGGCGTATTGTGGAATTCCTAGACCGTGCCCCGGTGGGTGCAGCCCAAGCAGGCCGCACGCTCAACAGCGAGTCTTGCCCGTGCTAATAATCAATTACATTCCACCAGCGGCGCTTCTAATTATACTGCTGCAGCGCCCCGTCACTGCCGTGGTTCGCCGCGTCCTAAACTTTTCTTAACCTCTGTTTGTGAAACGTATTTACCCTAATCGGAGGCAGCAGAAGTACCACGCTGCACGAGTCTGATGATTGTCACGAGCCTGGCTCTGCTGATGAGACGCAGAAACTGAAATTCTGGGCACAGTTTACTCGCTTAGATGCAATTGGATAACTTTAGTCTGGGAGGCACGTTGTCTGATGAACTAGACAAGCTACGTTTTTTTATGAGTATTGTGGCTTGCCCTGTGATGGACTGGCGTCCCATCCTGGGTATAGCCCTGCCTTGTGCCCTGTCTCTGCTGGGATAGGCTCCAGCTCACCGCGACCCTGTACATGATTAAGCGGTTTCTGAAAATGGATGGATGGATTGTGGCTTGATGTCTTCTGCTGCCCCGGTTCATTCTCCAGGGGCAGTAGACACAGTGGGTTAGTTTATGACACCATAGTTAGTCCATCAAGCAGGTTGCCTCTGGTGGAATAAAATGTGGGTAAGGTTGCTTATACAAGACGTCTGGTCGGCGTGCAAGAGGAGACCAAATTAGTGGCTCTATAAGTTATCTCTACTTAAAGCCCTTCCACCAGTGGTGGAGAGAGCAGGCGATTTCAGAGCTGCACCTTTAACTTTTATAACTTAACACATTGGTGATGCTGGGTTGGCAGTCGTTCACCAGCACAATTAATATCTCAACACATTCGTTAATTACACTGCTATACATTTGCAACGTTTCGGGAAATGACCCTTTCATCACACGCGTGTTATTTTACACCGTTTGTAAATCTTAAATATATAATTGCAAGAGGCAGTCGAGACTATATCGTGCGGATAACAGCACTCTGCTGCCCTCTGCCGCAGATGAATAGGAGGTCTCTACAGAAATAGCCTCTGACCTAATTGCTTTGAGATGTGAGAGTTGCGTTTCAAGCACGAGTATGTACAGTTTACTAAACAATCAAGCCGACTCACAACTCCACTCCTGCCCTGTACGATACATTAGCACAATTGCTGCAAAACCAATAATGGTAGGTTGTGATTATGTTCACCTCCATCATGATTGTAATCGGGGTCAGGACCGTTTAGGGTCCATCCCGTTGTATATCCACAAGTTGTCATCAGCTCCGGGTTGGCATTGCACCACGTTTGGAGCTGTAATACATGTTGAGATAATGAATGGGTCCGGCGATAGCTGAATCTTCGCCGCCGTTAACTTGAACGCGCGCGTTGATATTTGCCGCTGTTTATGTTGACGCCGCCGGTTATTTAAGTCGCCGTTAATTGACGAAGACGTTAATTACTCAATTAAAGCTGCCGTTATTGTAGGACGGCGCTAATTTACTCCGCCGTTAACGTTTACCCTGGCGGTAATTTACGCCACCGTCAATTTACGCTGTGTTATTTCACGCCCACATTAACGCATCGGGTTTAACTTTACGACGGGATGAAAATGTTCTAGCATGGCTGGGACTATTAGAGAAGTTTAATGACACTTATGAATCAAATAGATACGTGTATAGCCTTTTGCGAAACCACTATTCGTATGAAGGCCGTGTTTGTTTTGGTGTTTGTCTGAGCATATTTCACCACGGTGGTCAGTGTCTGGTTGGTGAAGCGGGTGACCCACGACTGGTCCAAATCTTACTCGCCACTGATGTTAGCCGTGGCCTGGGAATCTAACTCACGTGGCCTGGTTCATATTGCAGTGCGTTGACCGCTGCACCACCACTCTCCCCGCAATCCGATTAATACTGATTTTAATTTACCACGAGTTCTGTTCTCTTTCTTTGCTTGTGTTTGATTGAGCATTATCTCCCAAGGTCATTCGAAGAGAAATCTAAATCTAATTTCCTAAAATCCATCCTGAGACCTTCCCATCCACACTATCGTCAATCCTGTTTTCATTTTCCGTACGGTTTTCTGACTAATGTGCCCTTCGGAATTCTTATCGGCATTCTGAAGACATAGCCCACCCAACGGATCCATTCTTCCGTGAATTATTACTCAAAGGTGGGGGTGTGATGTTCACTGCCACGGAACTCAATGTTTGACACTTATTCCTGCCAGTCGGTCGGCTTTAATAACCCCACAAAGACAGCGCCCTTCATAATAAGACACCTCCCGTTTGTTGCTCTTTGTTAAATCTTCATGTTCCCGGCTGCTGCTCCCTCTTATTGTAACCGCGGAGAGATCCGCCACTGATTTTCTCGTGTTTTGTGGGCATTAGCTACGCGAACCATTAATAACACAACTGACGCTTTCCCAATGCCCAGATTAAGCGTTTTGCTTTCCAGTTCACCCCTGCGCCGCCTCAATCACGTCGCATAACGGATAATGTTTCAACGTCTTCATTTGCTGAACACTTTGCCACCTCTGACCAATGTCTGAAACATCTGTCGGCCCCCCTTAAGCCTTTTCAACAAACCTGATTTTATCAACAAGAATGAATTTCACGCAGACTTTATATGTGCGATCAACTGTGGTAAGAAAGCATTTCTGGGCTTTTGGAACAAATGCTGTTTATGAATTAGGAATGCGGATGGAGCTATTTGTTGTAAATTCCATTTATGATGCTGCCTGCTAGCACACCAGCTATAGAGTGCAACCGCAAATAACACATGTACGTGTCGTGAAAACCAAATAATTTCAGACACATACCCACCTGTGTTTTGACTTTTAGGGTTTCCGGGTTCCCCCGTCTCTCCCTCTCTGCTAGGTGTAAAGCGCCGGCGATCCTATAGAGCTGAACGAATCACGTTTAACGCGCATGGTTCCCACCCACCTCTTACACGTCTCCACCATCGTAAACTCTATTGTGTAAGGTTGTCAACACAGTGTGTAGTATAATAGTATAATTCCAATCAGGTATGTTTGGGTCAGCGAGCCGAAACGATTTTCGCACCCTGCACACCACATCAAGGAGCTCTCTCACTGTGGCTGCTCGCCACGTATTACCTACTCCAGTTAAAATAGTAATATTGCTGCAATAATGTACAAGGTGTTGTCCACCGCCGACACCACCATCAATAGCGGGTCGGGTAAACACGAGTACTAACACGCGTTAATCATCATAACGGTGCCTGGGGGTATTGCCCCTAATGATTCATCCATTATCATTAAGGGTGTTTACCCTTAATAACTGTAAAAAAGTGCACCACTTTTAACTCATATAATGATAATAATAATAATAGCATTTATATAGCGCCTTTCACCCGAGGGTCACAAAGCGCTGCACAAAGCTGCAGAGAGAACGACATTATTATTAATGTCTTGTGGAAAGACAGGGCACAAGGCAGGGCTTTGCCCCGGATAGGATGCCAGTCCACGACAGGGCACAGAAAATGTGTTAATAATACAATAACATTGTTGTCTCAAATAGGCAAGCACAATACAGTCATATCTCTTAGTGGTTTGAACTTTTTGGACCACACAGACATTGCCTCTGTGGAGCCGACTGGAGAATAATTTAACTTGCACCACGTTATTCTTGCGCCCTCTGCTGTAGTGCTTGACAATTGTAGGGCCGGGTGCTCTGTACGTGGCTGTAATGGGCTATGTACTACTGCGCCAGCCCTGTTGATGCCGTGATGACAGCCTCTCCAAGGTTTTAGATGATGGTGGTTGAACATATTTCACCACGTTCGCGCGTGTATGGGATGCCATCAATTTTTTATCGGCCACTTGCTTTAAACACATTTCCTGGTTTATATATATTTAATTTTAAAAAGTTAACAGTGTACTGATGTAGGATTTCACGGTTCGATGTATGATAATTGCTTTTCTGATTTTAGCTGTTATTTCGGGATAGCCGTGTCGGCGAGCGTAACTCTCCACACTTAAAACGAGCAATTCTCAGCACTTAACACATTCGTGAGTAACACGATACTGTACTGGTTTATGTGGCAAATTGATTTTATTTTATTTGTTTGAGTGGCTTTAAAATTTCTCATGTCACTCATTGCCAGAAACCGCTTAAAATGAAACCACATTTATATTTAACTACTCAATAGAGCTAAAATAACAGCGCGTGTATGAGAACGTTTTGCAGTTTAGCCGACGTCACTTTGTCCATGCGGTGTTGACGGGTTATGACGACATGAACCCAGAACAGTACTGATATGAATTATATAATAATATAATGTTATAGAGCGCCTTGTTAGCAATGAACTGATCACAAGTGTATTATTATTTAAGATTTTTTAAAAAATGTATTTAATGCTTTCTTCCCCTCTCTGCTACAAGCCAAAATGAAATGTGGCAAATTCTACCATTATAAGACTGCATAATGTCGTGATTTAGGTTTTCCGTATAATGTATGACTCCTGTACAATGATTACACTGTCGCGATGTAAACACAGGCCTGGGAGGCGGAAGTGACGTCGGCGCACGCGGCGTCACCCCCTGTTGGCGGGAAATCAGCCGCTCGCTTGTTTCCCGCCAAACGTGTGAGTCCCCCCAGTGACTAGAGTCGAACTGGGGTCTCGTATTCATCACGATGCTCGCGGAAACCTACGACTCGTCCGAGCTGCCGGACCTTCTCGCCGTCTACTACCGCCGCCTCTTCCCCTCCGGCCACTACTATCGCTGGCTCAACTACGGCGGGGGTAGGAGGCCTCCGTGCCGGGTTCCCTTCGCTGAGCCCCGGGGACACACAGGGACACGGGGGTGGATGGGGGGTCTTGTGTTTGGTGGTGAAGGATAGAGACAGGGGTAGATGGGATACGGCCGATCTCGGAGAGACACGCAAAGAGAAAGGCACACTGAGGGTATAGACAGGCGACAGATGCCGAGACACACTGAGAGATGTGCATTTAGATGTGTATTATCACGGCAGAAAATACCCAACGAGCTTGCAAGCTCTGGAAGAGACTGAGACGGGCAGACCGACATTGCGCGGGGTATAAAGTCAGGCGCAGACAGGGAGAGATATAGACGGATTGAGAGATAGATGCCGAGACAGACACAGCGAGACAGGTGGAGACACGTGGACTCACGGATAGACACAGATAGAAAGATCCCATATAGCCTGAACAAGACTATAGGGCAAGTGCTGTTAGCGAGTAGCACCTATGGAGGCCAACACGGCACACGAGGGGGTGGGTAGCCAGCACCACGCCTGGCACACGGACCACATCGAGAGGAACAGTAATCAACTCATCATACTAAGACTAGCAAGCCTTCGTTTTATCTCATTCTCTCGCTGAGCCCTGTGATGTTAGGGGAGGGAATGGAGGCAGTGGTTGCTGAAGCATAATGAGAGTGGACAGCAATAAAGATAATTGACATTCTGCTCACTGTGGACATCACACGTCCACTCACTGCCACAGCTAACACATCTGTGCTGTCACCCGTTATATCACTGCACGTTGTGTTAGGTCGCTTTAGATTGGCTCTGAACTCTGGTCATATTCATGGCATCACAGTATTGAGATTGCGTACATTCTTTAGTAATGTTTTGTGCTCATGGAGCCAACGTTTGTAGGAGATATTAAGCACGGGAACAGGACAGTTAAACACGACATGGTGGGGCACCGCGCAGGACGTGCATGGGTGGCTGTACAACGTGTTCGAATTGTTTTCCCTTCGAAGCGGGGGAGCGATTGCGTTGTGCATTCACGACATTACTCTTAATGTCAGCTTTAATGGTTGTTTTTTATTGAATTATTTGTGATGCACTCGGATTTACAGCGGATTACTTCAAATAGTGCGCTTCTTAAACGCATACTGTACTGTACAATACAATCAACTTAATTTCTACATTAGTCTGAATATCACAGTATAGAACTCGAGTCGGTTTCGTTGTACAAAGTCGCTCATGGGTTCATTTGACCAGAATGAATCAAAAACTTGTAGTGGTGATGATGAACTGTGTATAACCTACGACCTTTGAGCTCTGTCAAATATACCATGACCACAGATTGTGACCGTGCTAATAACAAAGCGGTGGTGCCGCCTGGCGGACAAAGTGAGGCTTCAGAGCCTTCGTACAATACTGTGCAGTTTTATTAACGATTATAATTAGGACATGAATTTCCCCGTCCATATGGCAGGCTGGTACTGGTTTGTCACTTAACACATATTAAACAATCTCAACAATACATGCCGTGCAAGTAGCGTTTCAATTCACCGCAAAATTGCTTGACTTTTACTTTACATTCCGTTCTGTTTCACGACCTTAACGTTTGTTGCGTCTGTGTTCCCAGTGGAGAAAAACTACTTCGTGAACCGGGAGTTCTCCTTCACGCTGAAGGATGACATCTACGTGCGCTACCAGTCCTTCCAGAACCAGGCGGACATGGAGAAGGAGATTCAGAAGTGCGTCCCGTACAAGATCGACATTGGCGCGGTCTTCTCACACAAGGTGTCCACGCGCCTCACTCAGCCAGCGGTTACAACTGGTTTTGATTGGAATCCATTGCTACGCTCACAAGATAATAGGAGTTGTAAATGTGAATAATTCGATGCATCTGTTGTGAGCGTAACAGTCGCTTTTAATGGTTGAGTATTTAATGCAAAGTGTTTCGGCACAATAGATTGTGAGATCACTTTGTCCAAAGGATCGCAGTGTCTGTAATTCTTTCAGTTGTCAAGAAAAAATCACATGACCCCAAAATCACGAGACTATGAGGGAATAGAATTCTAGACTCATGTGGGTATCTTTATTTTATTTCCAGTATAAGTTTGTTGCCTGGTGATTTCGTGATTTGCTCCATGCCCCTCGCTACGCAATAATCATTAGTGATGGCTCCGCTGTGTTGGGTTTCATTCAGCTTGAGCATCAGTCTCTTCTTCTTCTTTGCGATTCTTCAAAGCACGATGGTCAGCCTCTGGACATCGTTGTCTTTCAGCTCGGCCTCGAAGTGTTTGGTCGAATTCGCAGGCTTCTTCTTCTTTGCGATTCTTCGAAGCACGATGGTCAGCCTCTGGACATCGTTGTCTTTCAGCTTGGCTTCGAAGTGTTTGGTAGAATTCGCAGGCAATATCAAGTACTACCTGACAGGGATCGCGACGTGAACGCTTCTACCTTGACCCCCAGCATCACTCTCTGGGAAGCGGGTACTTACGTCACTGATGATCACTACCATATATTTTGAAGTTTTAAAAAATGGACTGAAAGCAATTTAGAACTTTAGGCTGAGTGTTCCCTATGAACCATAATTATTGGTGGCCCAAATTTAAAAGCATACTTTTTTGTTTTCATTTTAAGCATATTAACATAAACTGAACTATGTCTGAAACTTTAGTTTTCCAGCCCTTCTAGAGCATCATTGGATTGTTTACCTCTTGGGAACAACTGTGTGTTATGTATTAAATGTGTGTATTTATTTCCAGCCAAACCAGCACAACTCTGTGAAGATGGGCTCGTTTCAGGCACTGGAGAAGGAGCTGGTGTTTGATATCGACATGACGGACTATGATGACGTGCGCTCCTGCTGCAGGTGAGCCCCTGTTTACACTGATAACTTGCAGCCACTAAACTCACGGCTCAGGGGTCAAGGTGCTGAGTTAGCACTATTGAGGTCCTGGATTGAAATCTGTGTTTCAGCCACCGGAGTAGTGAGTTGATGGTCCAGGTGTAGTCACCGATAACAAACAGTTAATTGCGTTAATGTTTTAAAAAATAATCAGAAAAAAGTCCACAATTTAGAACTAACAATTATCGGTTTTACTGTCACGCAAAGAAACATTACTTGGTCACAGGGTGGGTATCAAATCAATGTGCCCCTCAAGTGTGGCTAAGAGGTCACTTGAAGAGATGTCAGAAGTAGTTCTGTGATATCTGCGTCTGCCGACTGTCCTGCTGTGTTGTGTGTTTTACCAGTTCTGCAGACATCTGTCCAGATTGCTGGCCGCTCATGACAATTGCTATTAAAGTCATTGACAGAGCCTTGTCAGGTAAAGGGCACGAACGTGCTTTGCATTGCTCTAACAGACTGTACACCACCACACGCGGCTCATTTGCGAATGTCAACCGCACGAACATCATTGCTATTGCTGTCTGCTGTCTTGACGACTAGTGAATCACTCTCAGTGGATTCGTCCATAATTGGGGGTTGATTTTTTTTATCTTATATTTACCTTCTCCTTTGTATTGCCTTTTTCTCTTCCTGTTTGTATAATTTTGCATACTCAAGTTGGATAAATATGACATACCATGAACAAAAACAGCATTTAATTTGCATAGATCATTAACAAATTATTCTTCCATGCTCGATTCAACGTGCGTGTTGTGACTATTGTGAGCGTTTTAATCGCCGAATCACTGAATCGGTGCGTGCCTACTCTTTTCGCTCACTTGCGCTCCACCCCCTGCGTTGCCGCGCACAGAGGACTTCGGGTTCGACCACAGGCTCTGGGTGTATTCTGGCCGGCGCGGCGTTCACTGTTGGGTCTGCGACAAAGCGGCCCGCAAACTCTCCCAGCCGGCACGCTCTGCCATCGCCGACTACCTCACCCTCGTCAAGGTCGGTGACGGACATCGATGCGGATCTCCCGCACGCCTTTTACTCCCGCGTTGGTGTGGCAACGGTGGCGACAGTGACGCGGGCACGCAAGCGCGCTTGCCCACCTTGGCTGCATTCTTGCGCACGTGTTAAACATGGTTCTGGAGTGGGCTGTCTTGCTCGTATTGGGTACGTTCGCCTGTGGAATGTATCACGTCCAACTGGATAAACAGATAACAGCAGGGTTTCCCAAACTGTGGGTCACAGCCGGGGTCATGAAGGGGCTGCAAATAGAAGTAAAATGAAGACTGAAAGCACAGAAGGGGCTCCCCACATGATGCCTCGTGGGTTTTGAAAACACTGTGTTGGAGCAGTTGCGGTTGTGAAGATTTGTGATTGAATAGCATCTGAAAATGTGAACGTGTGTATGACCGTAATCTCTGACATTGACAAGACTGGATGTAGCCACATGGCATCTGATTTGTCATGAGTTTGTAGACATGGTTGATATGTACTTAACGTTAAAGTTAGTCAATACGTGACCAACTTCTATATATAATGCGGGAGTTGTGGTGTTATTCCACATCGTTTCAGTATTCCTTTTGGCAGGTCGTGTCATGTGACAACTCCGAGAGAGGATCTCGCCAATCAGCTGTAGGCTATTCTCTCGGCTCAGAGCTTATCGCATCATCGCCATCTAGCGGTGCTTGTGAAAAACAAACCTGGCCTTGGTGGCCAAAGGCTGCCGTAAAGGACATTTGTACTAATTACTTATTCGTGAGCTAGTGTAGTTTTTTTCTGTAGCCCTTATTGTAGATATTTTTGCTAGTCATTCCCAGAAATCTATTAAAACGGATAAGAATGATTTTAGTTTCATGACGTGTTAATGCATTTTGACTTTGCAGATAGTACCTAAATCGTCTTCTGTCCTGTCAGGGTGGAGAAAACATAATCAAGAAGGTGAATCTCGGGGACAACAACAGCCTACACCCGTCCATTAGGTACGGCTTTTTTCATCATATATATTCCCTTTTTTAAGTGATGGCTTTTAAACGTGTAGCCTTTTTAACAGGCTTGAGACATAGGGGTGGAATGACATACATCCATCATTCTCAACCAGTTAGTCGTGACCCATCAGAGGGCCGTGAGCGCCACTAGTGGTCCGTGGAGACCAGACCCAAGTGGACCAAGTGGGCCTTGAGGTGCAAAATGTTGGGAACCCCTGATATACATCATTGGTTAATAGTGTGTCTTATGCTTGCGATACATGCGTCGAATCACGTGTGTAAGAATTCATGATATTCAATATATGAATGTTGTATGCAGCCACTGGAGGCGCTGCTTTTCACCATAATGTGCAAAAAACGTGAATCTTTTATAGTAGCACCCTGAATTGAGATAGTTCATGAAATATTCAAAGGTGTGAATATTTTCACCCCTATTAGGACACAGGTGCTAAGTTCACATATACACGGTACGTTTATTTTACAAGTTTGCAAACAAGAGCTTAATATGCTAGTAACCGCGCCATTGCTTGTGCTGTTGTATGCGGGCATGGTTACGCATTCCTTGTGAATCAATCGCACGGCCATAAAAGCCTCGGCATTCTAATTTTAGACATTTTCATTATTAAAGTATGACTGTCATTTTGGCTGACAGGTTTATTTTTTACTTTTGAATGATGCTGTCACTATTGGACCCCCACAGTATAAATGCATCATATTAGATAATGTTGACGTAAACTATTTAATCTATTTTGGCCTAACGCTTATTATACGTCGCCTGCGTGTGGTGTTTTACATTCTTGGCATTGCAGCAACTGGACTAACGGGTTCCCCTAGATTGCTGCACCATAATTACAGGGCGCTCAAACAACCAGTGTCTTCTTAATCGATCATTCACTTCCTTTCTTAGAGCCCAGCGAGAGCCCCTAAGGCAACGCATCTGTTAGAACAAGTGAGCTCTTATTATATCTGATACATACAAGTACGAGTATTTAGAAATGCGTAAGTACGCGTGTGCTGTGCTCTGAGTGATTCTATCACTTTATTTTATTGTGTTCATCAGCGCTGCGGTTGAAGTGGTGGAGAGGTACTTTGAAGATTACGCCCTGACGAAGCAGGACATCCTGGGCACGGAGAAGTCGTGGGAGAAAGTGTTGGCGTTGCTACCAGACAATATCCTCTCATGCGTGGCGTTCCGTGCGATCGTATTGGGGAGGCAAAGGATGCCAGGCGTGCACAGTGATAGGTGGGGTGTCTTCCTGTGCGCCGTTCTCTTGTCGACAGGCGGTTGCTGGCAGCATGTGCCCTGTCAGTCTGTTGGGCTGAAGTGGTGGTCTTTATATATATTTCTGTGTTGTCTGTGTGTGTGTGTGAGAGAGAGAGAGAGAGAGTTGGTTTTCCACTAAAAATACAGCGCAACAGCTGTCGGACACGACTCTGTCATTGGTATTCTGACTTGGTGGAACAAATGTGTCTGCACACGGGTGTCCGCAGTGCGGGACCAGCTGCCGGCACATTCCCAACGATGCTGTGGCCACACTGACCATTTGGCATCCACACGACGAGCAACTGAATACCGGGCGCAAGTGGTCGCTAAGTTGTGACCCCCGATCGTGGTGCAAAACCTTGTACGGAGCGATTTTGGGCAAATTAATGAAGTCCACATCTCTCGAATGTGAAGGTGTTGTTCAGAACCAGATAGTTGAGACACGATTACGCATTTGAGATTTTATGTGAATAGTCAACGGACGACAGTTGCTTTTTAAAGCTCTTTTGGGATAGCTGTATCGAGCACTGTGCCTCTCCTTTAAGCCGTGAAAACCTACATCAGTACATTAGTCAATGGACGTCTGAAATTCATTGATTTGGCATATAATTGTTAATCGTTTCGTTGGTTAAAGTTGATTCTTACCCTTGCATTACACATCAAATTGTGTTTGTAAGAATTCGTTATTTGTGATAATTTATGCAAATTATGTGTTAAAGCCGCCATTCTCAACCGGTGTATTGCGACTCATCAGTGGGCTGCGAGCGCCACCTAGTCGTCCGTCGAGACCTTACCTAATCAGGCGAAGTGGCCCTTAAGGTGCAAAAGTTTGAGAATACCTGTGTTAAAGTACATTTACAGCCCTTTGTCAATGCACTGCTGGATTAAGGCCGCCTTAGGTGCAGCTCATGAAGTTCCTTCTCTCTCCTTCGCGACGCTTCGCCTCCCAAAGGCTATCCCGAAAGAACAGCTATGGAAAGAATTTCTCATTAAGCTGTGATGTTTGTTCTTTACTTGAGATGAAGCCTTGATTGACTGCAGTGCACGTGTACGGGAAGAGCTGAGGCAGGATCTGGCCATCCAGCCGAACTCGGTCATACGCTGGGAGGTCATTAAAAAGAAATTATCCAAAGTGAGTTAAACGGCGCACACAGCACACTCCACAGAGACAAACTTAGAATTAAAACCAAATTTTCTTATGATATTTATTTTTAGTCCGCTAATAGATTACACATGTGCTCTCAGATCTAGTAAACAAATAGTGGCATTCTGAGTCACATTGCAATCAGCAATGGCTGATAAGTTATCTGTTGAAGCATTCATCAGAATTGTTTGTTTGTCTGTCAACATTGAGAGGCAAACAAGTGGGTTTGTTTTAGAATCTCAGTCTCTCAGTCCTCAAATAACAAGAATGTTATTAAACACGAGTGGTGTTGTATATTTCCCATGGTCCATCTGAATGTGTCTGTTTACGGTTAGAAGGCTGAACTTCGTACAAAGGTAGTCGAATCTCTGCTTATAACTAGGAAAATACAAGATCAAACATTTTCTGGATTCGACCCCTAAAAGTAATGGCCCAGAGATTGGTTTTACTCAAAGGCAGGGTCAGCCTAAAGGTCTAAGTTTATTTCCGTCTCTTGTCTTCTTCTTTGCGCTTAATATATCATGGCTATCAGTGAATAGAGTAATACGCTTGATATAAAATGTGACCCCTAAGTAGAAAGGGGTGGAAGCCTGCTACTATTATCATAAACAGCCACGATATATCCGCTGCTAAATGAATGCCTGCCTACCTTGTCGCCATCCCTCTTGGTCTTGCGATGCCACAAATCCATATTGATTCTACACGTGATCTAAATCCATCGACCCATTTCTGGGATGTCATCCTGTCGGGTGTGCTTCCTCCTTTGGCTGCCGATTCATCACCAGTCTCGCCTACCAGCCATCACCGCCTTCGAGGCATGGTGTATTCTGCCCAAGCCCACATACTTTCTTTTATCCAACACGAAGTCTCCGGAACCTGCATTTGTTTCTCCTATCAACGTGGCCTTTGTTTGTTTCTCCGTGTAATTGCTAGAATGCTTCGAGGCACACTTCTCTTCTTTTGTGAAGCCCACCACGAGTAACGATAGGAAGCCTACCCTTAGCGCAATCACAGGGCGGGATGTGTGTTGTCGTGCAGCTAGGGGGCAACGTAACGGCAAGGCACCCCCTGTCGGAGGTGATGCTACAATTTTGCTACCCCCGCCTTGATGTCAACGTCAGCAAAGGCATCAACCATCTCCTCAAGAGCCCATTCAGCATCCACCCCAAGACCGGTGAGCTGCGCTAAGCCTCAAAGCCTTCGTACCACATCACTTCCATCTCTCCAAACTAGCCAGGGGCACTGTTCAGCCTACCGGAGGGAGGTCAGTGCAGCCAGGCTGCGCGTCGTTGTGATCGAGACATTGTGGCTGCAGAAACGGCTGCCTGCAGCCCCGGTGTAATGAGGCCACGACTGCTCTGCGGTTGGTAAGAGCTTTTCACCAGGCAAGGCCGTGTGTGCGGGATGTGCAGGGTTTGGCGATGCTGAAAGTGGACACGTAACGATGCATCGATTGATACTCTAATTTCTCACAGTCGGGATATGTGCGCGGAATTGCGCTTGTAAAAATCAGTTATTTTTTTATTGGTTTATTGCGAATGGTTTATGTAACCCTTGGAGGCACTTCAGTCAGGCTATAAAACATTCTTTGATTCAATCTTCACACCCGAACCATGACAAACCATCAAATTGCAAGGGTGGCGAATTCCTTACAGGCCTCTCTTTAACACTGCCATCCTCTGATGCCACGTTCCTTTAAGTTTAAGCGGTGCAAGTTTAGAATACGGCGTTCAAGTTTAGAATACGGCGTTCAGATTACTGGAACAGGAACAGGGTTTTCACTGTAAAAAGAACTGATTGTAATATTTGCAATGCCAGTATAAGATGTTTTAAAACAAATATTTTACGAAATGTTTTGTTTCCCTTGCTAGTTCTGAAGAGAACACATGAGCCAGGCTGTTCAGTCCATTGGTTGTATTTGTAAGGAATGTGTTTGAGCATCCGTGGAGTATTTGTAAACCAAGCAGGATGGTCCCCCCACATGCAATAATTTATATATATTTTATGCCTACGAATCATGCAATTGTGTGTAAAAAAAAGAACATTTTCTTTTTATGCATTGTGGGGGTTTTCTTTTGGCTAACGCTTACAGTATAGAAGACAGCAAAAAATAATGCCTACAAAAACTTGCAAATAAGACAGTGGATGCTGTGCAAAATGGCAAACAACGCTGACAAGACTGTACAAGCGTGCCAATTAGAATCAACCCTTGAATCGTGTCTCCAAATTGTGATGGAGTGACAATTTAGACAAATCCTTATGTGCCCACCAATTACCGCGATTCTTTGCGTTTCTCCGGGCCGTCCCTTTTAAACTGAGGGATCTTGCGTGGTGCGCTGCCAGGTCGGGTGTGCGTGCCCATCGACGTGGCAAGGGTGGACGAGTTCGACCCCTTCACGGTGCCCACCATCAGGTGAGTGGAGCGGCCGGGGAATGAACGACCGTCGAAGCCACTTGGGTGCGTATGTGTGTACAAGAACGCCCCAGCACAGGGAGGCGCAGGGAGAACATCTGCGCCTCACGAACGCATAGTCTGGCAAATGTTGGTGCCGGCTAACCACATGGCTGACTTCCCCCTCCTCGCCTCTCTGCGGCTTCATCGCGCCTCTAAATATTTTTTTCTTCGAACGTATACATTCGGTATTGAACTAATATGTGTGCGTTATAAATTGTTATTATTATTGTTTAACCGTACGAAAATAAGTCGGGTGCAGATTTCTGTGCATGCGCTGCCGGCGAAATTAACAGCGACTTGCATCCGTTAAACGGTGCTTTGGAGGCGGGGTTGGCGGATCACGAAAAGATTTATCACACGTGCAAAACTCGCAGCCTGCTTTGTTGATATGACGAGTGTCTGGCGGTAGTGTAAATGTTTTGCCGAGCTGTCTGTCATTCTTATCCCTGAGCTGTGTTCTCCCACGTGTAAAACAGTTTCCCAAAC
>JAZEWU010000001.1:12327168-12341192 GCA_036362915.1 Geotria australis
CCTCCCTCCCCCACGCCCCACACGCGGCTCCCCCATACCGCTTTAAATAGCGGTCCGACCTCGGCGACCCGCGATTTTATTGCGCGCGTGCCTCACGTCTCCGACCGGCCGATGTCAGAAAGTAACCAACAACAACCACAGCAACAACCTCCACCAACAACAGCTGGCGGCCGAGCGAGAGGCGGGCAGGATAACGCGCGATGCGAGGATTCGCCGAGGTTTGTGGTTAATTCACAAGTTCCGTTACATAACGCGGAGACTTTCCCGCGCCTCTTCCTCGGGTCCCGGGTCTCGGTGCTCCGCTGGGACCGACCCGGGAGGCGGCGCGTCGCACGGTGCCGACCGGAGGAGCCGAGCTCAGAGCATGCGGCGCTGTTGACACGACCGACTCACGCCCCATCAGGCGCCCCACCAGGTGAACGCGCAACGTGGGTCCTCCTGTCTCTCCGGTCTCGCTGGCTTCTTGTGTGAGTCGCCACTGTCTCCTGTCTCTCTCTGTCGCGCTTTCACTCCGTCTCCTTGTGATGCGTTGATGGTTGCTCTTCGGAAATGTTTTTTTTTAGTCGGGATAGACGTGTCACTGAGCGATCTCCCTTTCGCCCTCGCGACGTTTCGCCTCCCATGTTGGAAGCATCAGCGGGTCGCTGGACACGGCTATCCCGAAAGAGCGGCTCTGAAGAGCAACCATCATCAATAGAGCCGTGAAAAGCTACATCAGTACGTTGTGATGTATTGTTTGTTGTTGGTTTGTTCTTTCGTTTTTTTGTATCGCAGGAATTCCGCTTGCAGAGCTTGCAAGCTCACTGGTTTTTTTTTCTGCTCTATGGCTCCGTCGGTCTGTGTCGCCGTGTCCGTCTGTCTGTCTGTCGCGCTTTCTCGCCCGTGTCTGTGTGGCTCTGTTGCTCTCTACCCCCTCTGTCTGTCTTTCGCTGTCGCAGTGTCTGACTTTGTCTCTGACAATTGCTCTCCAAAGCTGTTCGTGTGGGATAGCCGTGTCGAGCGATCCCCCTCTCTCCTTCCAACGCCTGAGTACGCCTGAGCCTGCCTTCAACGTGGGAGGCGAAACGTCGCGAAGGCGAGATGGGGGACCGCTCGAAACGGCTATCCCGACTGAACACCTTTGAAAAGCAATTCTCACGCATCGATCCGTGAAAACCTAAATCAGTACTGTGTCTCTGTTTATCTATCGCAATCGCTCTGTTCTTTGTACCGAGCGTCTCCTGACTCCGTGTAAACGTGCCTATCAGAGATGTTGGGTCAAGGGTCCCTACCGCCTGCTGTAGCTGCTGTCTGTGGTGTGATGAGAGAGGTGCGTTTTGCGCGCCGTGTGACTACCTACCTGGCCTACTAGGTTGGACTCCTGTTCGTGATGCGCCTCGCGCTCTGTTGCACAATGCCGACCCGCTCAGCGTGCCCTGTAGCGGCGAGGTCTCTCGCGAGCGGTGAATGCGAGGCGCGCTGCAGCTGCGACCTCTGGTCAGCGCCCCGCTACACGCCTTATTGGCGAATGCTCAGGGTGGCGCCGTGGTAACGTCTGCGCCTCACAGAGAAGAAAGTCCTGCCCGAGGCGGTTCTTGTCGCGCCTCGGGCAGGCCATCCATTCTGTCTGGAGTTTGTGTGTTCTCGCCCTGTTCTGCGCGGGTTTCCTCCGGGTTCTCCGGTTTCCTCCCATAACAAAAAAACATCCATCCATCCATTGTTAGAAAGCACTTGATCCTGTACAGGGTCGCGGTGAGCCGCAGCCTATCCCGGTAGACACAGGGCGCAAGGGAGGGCTTTGCCCAGGATGGGACGCCAGTCCATCACATGGCTTTAAAAAACACTTGTGAATAAATTGGCCGATAACATCGTAATATATTGGACGCAGTGTCTGGCAAATGTTGTCGCCGGCCAATCGCGTAGCTGCTTTCCCCCCTCCCCCGCCTCTCTGCGGTTTCCACGCGCATCTGAATCGTTTCATCATAGTGGGCGGTTCTTCCGCCCGCAGTGCCCCGAGCGAGCGATTGCAGTGCTGCGCCTTTACTTTGTAACTTTTGAGCGTAAACGGGTCAATGTTGTTGTCTCACCGATCATTCGTTATGCAAGGCGGGGAAACGCTCAGGCGTGATGGACTGGCGTCCCATCGCTGGTGTAGCCCTTCCTTGCGCCCTGTGTCTGCCGGGATAGGCTCCGGCTCACCGCGACCCTGTACAGGATTAAGCGGTTTCTGATAATGGATGGATGGAAAATGCTCACGCCACGTGGGACGCGAGTCTGCCTGCTGGCGAACACGTGGTTAATGTGGTTCCGTGTGGTTGTCACCGCTATCTGTACCAGCCGTTGTCTCTATCCGTGTGATATCCAGCAGTGCTGCCGCCCCACCACGTGCCCTTTGCGGCGTCCCGGGCCCGCTTATCCGTCGTCCTGTCACAGAGAGAGAGTCTCCCCGGAATGTGATGACGATGGTGATGAGAGATAAGAGGCGTTAGGGAGCTCTGTTATCGATTAGAGGAGGCGACGGGCGCGCTGCCGAGCGCAACTCCCTCTGCTGTGTCCTGAACAATAAATGCAATCCATCCACTCCTTGTCAGACACAGGGCGCAAGGCAGGGCTATACCCAGGATGGGACGCTACTCCATCACAGCCCAAATATGTATGTCACACAAGAAGGCTCGTCGGCCGAAACGTCGCCTATGGCTCGGCACGGTGGCGCGGTGAATAGCACTGTAGCTTCACGGAAAGAAGATCCTAGGTTTGATTCCCGGCTTGGGTAGCACTCTGTGTGTAGTTGCATGTTCTGCCCGTGTCCACGTGGGTTTTCGCCGGGTACTCAGGTTTCCTCCCACAGTCCAAATACATGTTGCCTAGGTTAATTGTCCTGACTAAATTTCCCGCGGTGCCCTGAGATGTTGTAACTCGCTTATCCCTCCCCGCTGGACGAATGTTAAAAATAACTACATAGCTCAACGGTTCCTTTCAGCTTAAATGAAAACCGACTGACTGTAATGCTCTGACCCGTCGCTATGGCTATAGCAAAGCTATGCCTGAGATTTTATTCTGTTAACGCGTCGCTGACGAACACGTTGACTCTTTGACACGTTTAAACACAACCGATGCAAGGTCTCTTGCAACAGTTCACGATACACCGTTGATTGTTTTCATCGCATCGCGGCGCTGCAGACGGTCGCGCGAAAAACTCGACAGAAGACGCACGTCATTGACTCGTCGCGCAGACCCTCCGCACCGCGCCACTGTGTGGCTCATCGAGTGTTGTTTCCAGGACACTTCATCAAATATCCGCTCGTGTCTGCGGCGGTTGGCACCAGCGGCACAGGAGTCTGGCACGGGTCCTGGTTGTGCTTGGAATTCGAATTGGGCCCCACCCGTCCAATTCCTACCCCCAAATCCTCTTTGCATCCCGGCACCTGACCCCCCCCCTCCGGAACCGTGTGCCCCGGTGCAGTTGCACCGCCTGCACACTCCTCGATCAGCTTCGTCGGCTGCTCGGCACACCGACAGACACGCGGACAGACGCGGTCCCACAAGCGGCGGCGGTTCCGGTAGGAAGTGGACTCTGGCCCAGATTTCCCAATAGCAAAATCCACGTCAGTGTTACGGCGGGAACGCGACTGGCGACAGCCCAGCGGCGCCCACTGGCACGCTCCGCGCTGTTTCCACTCCGCTCTCGTCAACGAATCATCTGCAATTACGACATCCGACGAGGGGAGTTTGACGCGTGCCCGAGGTTGCACCGGAGCCCGTGCCAAGCACGATACGAAACACGGCTCTCCGTGCGGAATCGGCCGAACGGAATGTACGGATGGCGAACTTATACCGTACAGTATGCCAGTATACGCCTGGCACACGGCGTTTAGCACGCTGCTCATTGAACCCAGTGCCGCGAGGTCAGTTCCCGGTCACCAGTAGTAATGTCAGCGGCGAACGAGATATGCCATCCGGCCCTACTTCACCAACACCGACCGGCAAACAACACCCATGACCGACGCACGTTAGCGAAGCTCTCATCCAGCAGTGGATTTGCAAAGCGCCGTAATTAATTACTTTAATACGTAATAAAGCAGACTTGCTGTATACCAGGGGTTCTCAAACCTTTGCACCTCAAGGCTCACTTGGCCCAATGCTTGGGTGACCAACCCGCGTGCGTGTCCGTGCGTTGCGCGCGGCGCAGACCCCGTCTGCGGACCCCCGCGTCCCCGGCGTCGGCCACCATGAGCAGCATCGACTTCACGTCGCTGCTCGAGTCGCTGGAGGAGTTCAACGCGAGCGAGCTGCCCGACGAGTGGACGCAGCTGTGCAACGCGAGCGATCTGGAGTGCCTGTGGCGCGAGGTGTTCCAGTGCGTGCACCCGCTGGACAAGAGCTCGCTCTTCATCCCCATCGCGGTGCTCAACTGCTTCGTGTTCTTCGCGGGCCTCCTGGGCAACGCGGCCGTGCTGTGGCTGCTCTGCCGGCCGGGCCGCAGCGGGCGGCCCGAGGTGCGCTGCTACGTGCTCAACCTGGCCGTGGCCGACCTGTTCGTGGTGCTGACGCTGCCCGTGTGGACCGTCTCGCTGCTGGGCCACGGCGCCTGGAGCCTGGGCGACTTCATGTGCAAGTGCACGCACTTTGTCTACAGCGTCAACCTGTACGGCAGCATCTTCTTCCTGGTGGCGCTCAGCGCCGACCGCTACGTCACGCTGGTGCGCTCGCCCGACCTCCTGGGCCGCCTGGCGGAGCGGCGGGCCCGTTCGCGCGCCGCGGCCTGCGCCGGCGTCTGGCTGCTGGCGCTGGCCGCCTCCATGCCCGACATCGTGTACATCGAGTCGGGCACGGCGCCGCACACCAACCAGACGTACTGCGTGGCCGCCTACCCGCTGGGCGCCTTCAGCCAGTGGATGGCCGGCATGCAGCTCATGTGCAACGCGGTGGGCTTTGCGCTGCCCTTCCCGGTGATCGCGGCGTGCTATGCGCTGGTGGCGCGGGCGCTGAGGGCCGCGGAGCGCGCCGGGGGCCCGCGCGAGGCCCGCGGAGCGCGCCGCCTCCTGATCGCCTACGTGGCCGTCTTCCTGCTCTGCTGGCTGCCCTACCACGCCGCGCTGTTCGTCGACGCGCTGGCGCTGCTCGAGGTGCTGGAGCTGAGCTGCGGCGCCGAGCGCTTTCTGTACGCGGCGCTGCACGTGACGCAGTGCTTCGCGCTGGTCCACTGCTGCGCCAACCCGGCGCTCTACTCGCTGCTGAGCCGCGGCGCCCGCGGGGCCTTGCGCAGGGCGCTCGTCGTCAGGTTCAGCAAGGGCGAGCGGCTGCGGGAGGAGGCGGACGCCGTCACGGGGGACACGGACTGCACCGAGATACGGCCCTCGGAGCGCGCAGCCGCAGCCGCTGCCGACTGAGACGCGCGCCGCCGCGCCGCCGCGCGTCCTCGCGTTCGTGCCGCTGTGTGTGCGCGTGTTTTTGTTGCGGAAGATCCGGACGGTGTCCCGTTGGGGAGCTCCTCCGGCAGGCGAGGCTGCGGTGGCTGCGTCGTGTTGCCCGCGTGCCCGGCCGTCGCTTGCCCGAGCAGATTTATGTTTGGCTGGATAGAGGGGGATTAACGGGCGCGGCACGGGCTAGAGAAGAGATGGACTGGTGCGGCACAGGACGAGCTGGAGCTGAGTGGACTTGATGAAGATTGGTACCAGTGGTGTCTAGATTGACCTCTATGGAGGAGGGTCGTGAAGGACAGCGAGCAGAGCACCTGGCGGCTAAAACTCAGCGATTTGGCACGGTTGGGAGCACAGGTGGTGCCTCGGCCAGTCATCTCAGTCAGTCAACGTATGGCATCTGGGTCTGTCCCGTGACCTCCTATCAGCGAATTTCACGTGGCCACAAGGTACACCTGGCCTGGCACAAGCGCCGTGGGAACGTCACTGCAACTTCGTGGCAAACGGCAGTTCTTGTTGTTGTTGTTGTTGTGTGTGAGAGCCAGTGGGGAGTGGTGGTGTAGCAGCTAGCGTCCTGCACTACGAACCCGGCCGCCCGCGTTTGATTCCCACTCACAGCCAACACAAGTGACGCTTTTCTGAACCGGTCGTGGGGAATCACCGAGATCAACTCAGTCTCAAAACGAGTACCTGGTGCGGTGTGTAAAAATCGCCGCTAGGGAGACAAAAGTGGCCGGGCGTGGTATTGGCCGCCGACCCCCTCTGGGCCGTGCTGGCCTAAATAGGTGCTTGCTAAGAGCACTTGACCCTACAGTCTGTTAGGCTTAACGGGGAATCTTTGGCTTTGCGTGTGCCAGTGTGCCTACGTGTATGTACCAGTGTACGTGTGTGCCAGTGTTTATCTGGGTGCGCCGAGCCGGCATTGATATGTGCTCGCTAATGGAATTCGCCCCAACAATATGTTAAAAGCTATATGGGGCATCTTTGTCTTTGTTGCGTGTGAAAAGTCGTGTGTGCGTGTAACAGTGTGTGTGTGCTTGACCCTTCAGTCTGTTCAGGCTATGCGGCCTGAACAGACAGTCATCTCAGTCAGTCAGCCCATGGCACCTGGGTTTCACCCGCGGCCTCCTGCCAGCGAACGTTCGACACTTTGTCAAATGGAAATGTTAACCGGAAGATACAATACGAGACAAATATCCCAAAAAAAGTTCAAAAGCTCAGAAAAAAAGATCACTCAAATCGCCACGATTATCGTCGGGCAAGGCACAGCAATCTAGTATACAAACAACTATTGAATCAATTACACATATTCTGAACCATACAGGTGTTAATCCACTGGCATATTGGCCTTCAGGAACACTATCGAGCAGCGTTTGTTTATACTGGACCGGTTTGCACTTTATGCGTCCACTCAGCAGTGAGGCCAGTTAAACAATTGACTGATAATTCGTTGCTATCGCTTGACTCTCAGTTTTCTGTCTCCCCGTTATTGATATGCCGTTCTCTCCACAGCTCGGATTCTAAAAAAAAAACCCAAAACAAATTTGTTGCTGATTTTCCGTGCTCTGTCGTTGTTGACATGTCGTTCTCTCCGCAGCTTTGTGCAGCGCTTTGTGACCCTCGGGTGAAAGGCGCTATATAAATGCTGTTATTATTATTATCATCGAACACCGGTGTTCTGCGCCCGTTTAAGTGGGTTGGGGGGGGGGGGCGATGTCAACACTACACTGACTCAGCCCTCGGCATTGGCGATCAGCTCATGAACCTATTGCTGCCATGAGCGAGAATAGACGGGCGCATTGCAGCGGCATCACGAGGGCGCTCGTGAAAGTCACTGCGACGTCCTTTGTCCTCACTGTCGGGGCTCCAACTGGCGTCTGACAATCCCGGGGATCCCAGCGCAGCTACGAGACAAGAGCTCACATTGGACGTTATTGTTTCATTCATGATGGTTGCTCTTCAGAGCTGTTCTTTTGGGATAGCCGTGTCGAGCGAATCTCCCTCGCGACGTTTCGCCTCTCACGTTGGAAGCATCATCAGGCGCCTCCCACGTTGGATGATGCTTCCAACGTGCGAGGCGAAACGTCGCGAGTGAGAGAGGCAGATCGCTAGACACGGCTATCCCGAAAGAATAGCTCTGAAGAGCAACCATCATGAATAGAACCGTGAAAACCTACACCAGTGTCTTCATGGATTTAATCACCACGTCCGAAGTTAATTACCGCTGCTGGCTCTGCGCGCGTTCAGCCAGATGGAACCAGAGGTCAATTCTAATTACCGCGCGGCATTGTTCGCCAAATTATTACAATTCCATTGCAATTTGAATACGAATTACACGATTGACATTCGCAATGAACCCCGGGAGTGGTGTTGCTGAGCCGATTGATCGGGAGGGGTGGCGGTGGGAGGTGTGTGAAGGCAGCGCGACTCCCGGATGCCGGAACGACGTGATTCTGGGAACCAGGGATTTAACTGCGTATCGATGAATCCACGGGCCCTCAATCATTTGCACCTCAAGGCCCACTTGGCGATGGTCTCCGCGGACCACTAGGTGTCGCTCGCGGCCCACTGATGGATCGCGACCCACCGGTTCAGAATGGCGAGATTAATCGATTAAAAGCGATTGTTACCTTCACAAAAAAACGCGCATTGGATATTTTTGTTCACCAGCGATTTTCTCCAGTTAATTCAAGTCCATTATATATTTGACGTGACTGCTGCAGTCACTAGAGGCGCTGCAATGCACCTCTATTCTGAAACAACTCTCGATAGCCGTGACTCCGATTTGGGAGAGGAGCGAATCGCTCGGGAGATGCAGCATATCGCCCTCGTGTAGCAGCGAGCTCATCCAAACCTAGCTTAGAGCAATGTGTTCAATTCTATTGTGACTGATGTAGGTGTTCACGGCTCGAAGTATGAGAAACGCTCTCCATGGCTGTTCTTTTGTGATAGCCATGCCACGTGTTCCCTTCTGGCCTGATGAATGCCGACAACGTGGGTGCCACGTAAGCTAGTCCACAAGACGGACCTGCGCTCTTAGTCTTCACGGCATCGGGCTAAAGAAGCGGGGCCCATTCGGAAAAACGATTTCTTGAAGAATTTCCACGTGAGTTGGCAACGTACGCGAATGTTAGTTGACACACAACTGTAATGTTTTGCCAACCGTTTCATTCATCAGCCGTGTGACCCTCGTGCCAACATTACAAGTGGCTTCTTGACATTGTTGGCTTGTGTGTGTGTGTGTGTCCATGGTCTCCATAGCGTGTTCGTAATGTTGTTTTTTTACTTTGTAAAGTATGTAACATTTTGGCTTTGCACGCGTTGTAATAAATCAGCCCACGCAGTCTACAGCGGCGGTTCGCAACCTGTGAGCCGCGAGGGCTGTGGGAAGGGTCTCGGAATATGTTGAGAATTCGATGTTGTTTTTACAAAACACCACGTATTGTGAGAGTGAATATGCTTTGAGAGTAAATAGTTAGACAGGATCCGGAGAGATTGGGAACCTCTGGGCGACACGAAGGCAAGACTGTGTGTGTGTATACGGAGAGCGGTGGTGCAGCGGTTAGCGCACTGGGCTTCGAACCAGGCCGCACAAGTTTGAGTCCCACTCACGGCCGACAGCAGTGACGATTATCTGAACCGTTGATGACTCTCGTGCAGTATCGGTAGATGTGGTGTTTATTGTAACGACCGTACGTAAAGTAATATATGTTCTGAAGAAAGGTCGTTGCCCGAAACGTTTGCTCTTCAGTTTCGTTGCTGTGTTATGTTGATGATGGTGCATGGTGTATACTTTTCAGCAGGTCTTTGTACAGCCCTGCCGCCACGATTGCACGCGCTGCGTCTGGCATCGTGTGTCGTTGTAGAAATCAGACGTGGCAAAGCGCACGTGTGCTTTCATATGTATAAATGTGTATACGATAGTTTAACTAATAAAACAATAAGTCACTGCATTGCAAAGTGCGATATCCAACTCTTGTCAGTCTGTCTGTGCTCTTTGTACCCTAAACATGGGTCATTGCTTGAAACGTCAAAATATTAGTTGTCAGATCTGAAAATTGCGATCAAAACCCGTCATAACACAATAATGCTTCAATCTGGAAAACCGTGTTTCAAACAAGACTCAAACACGTCAGTATTCTTATGTTTTATCTGGACAGCCATGTTTGTGAATGTGGTTAAACTTGGCTCGAGCCACCCGTGATTAAACCGGGTTCTAGCCAGACAACACAGTGAGTTCTCATAACTCACTCAGAACTCAGAAAGCCCTGAAGATGCCTCCAACGTGGCAGGCGAAACGTCGCCTGCCACGAAAAATCAGCTCCGAAAAGCAATTATCATAATGTTATAATCGACTAAGTAAACATTAAGTGATGTAAATGACGTGTGCATCATAGGCGCCAGGACCCCGGCGATCTCGGTGTAAAGCAAATAACTTGTAGTCACGTGCTTCATGGGTCACATACTGATATATATATAAATTAGCACAAGTATGTACTGACGGGGCCGACTGTTCGGCTGTCTCCCCTTCATGCGTGGTGGATGATCCAAATAGCTACTGCATTACACACATCGCTGTGTTTGTCCTCTGGCGTTGCACAAAAATGCGATCTCATGACTGTTGAGAACTGTCATTCATAGCAACGGTTGTGAATGTTGTGTCCGCGTGGGTTGTGTCCGCGTGGGTTTTGGCCGGGCATTCCGGTTTCCTCCCACAGTCTAAAGACATGCTGCTGTATAGGTTAATTGGCCTGCGGACTAAATCGCCCCCGGTGCCCGAGGTATAGCCCTGCCTTGCGCTCTGTGTCAGCCGGGACAAGTTTCGGCTCACCGCGACCCTGTACCAGATTAAGCGTTTTTCGACAATGGATGGATGGGTTGTGAAGATACGTGTCTGTGCATCTGTCTTTGCCATTGTGCCTCGGGTATACATTTTAACACATGTTTTAGCGATATTTGCATCCAAATTTTTGTACCGTTCCGTGCACACTTTGCATAAAGTGTGTGACTTTTTTTTATTTGATGCATAGTGACAAGAGGCAGGCCACTTTTGAATTAATAGTTTATACTACTGGTTATTGACGTGATTACGCGACTAATCGGAGAGTGAAAAGAGTTGGGAAAATAATCCCACATCCGTTCCTGCATGTGCCGCTGGACGTGAGGTAATGTGCGGGGCTTTAATCAGCTCCACGAGGCACGTGACGCCGTCTTGTAAGGGGCAGCCACAGTTTGTAAAGTGGCCTGATTAATCGACCCTTAAAAACGTAATCGATATTAATTTTAGTCGCTTTGATCGGCTTAATCAGCTAATTGTCCCAGCTCTTATTGTGACCAGCTGCGGCCCTCTGTGATTCGCGATTAACAAATTGTAGTTCCCTGCTGCATCCAATGAAACTGCGTGTACGTTGAGTTATCTGAAACAACAACCAGCAACATTTTAACCGGCAAACTTTGTAGTTTTAGTTCGTACTTTTAGCGGATTGTGTTTCATACTTGTTGGGGCAACGATTAATGACAGTGATATTTTTCTGAGGAATAGCCAGGCACGTTGGGCGCTTATAAATCATCGCTCGTGTGACCGTCTCCCCAGCACGAGAGGGCCTTATGCGAAATTCAGGAGCGGCACTTCCATCGTAAAATGTACGTTGCGATCCCCGACACTGCCCCTCGAGCTTTATTTGAGCTGCACTTGAGTTATGAACTCGATCCAGATGATTTACCGCTCGCCGCTCGCTCGGCGACCGCAGGGCACGGGGGGCAGGAAATCTGTTCAGGCTCTCGCTGAACACAACTGGCCGGTGGGGGAAGAGAAGGGACAGACAGCAAGAGAGCGAGAGTGAGAGCTGTGGTTTGAATTTTGCCTCATTTTGAGTCGTTTTTTACAAACAGGCTTGTTTTGGCGATGGGAGCAGATGGGCAGATTGAACTGTGCGACACAACAATGCATTTATTTAATTGGAATTTTTATATAGCATTCATACCCCCGTACCCCCACCGCCGCCGCCACTGTGGAAACTTGGCAGGACGCTCCTGAAAAAGAATCATGAGACTTTAAAGATGTCCTACTTAAACACGCGTAATAATAATAATACCGCTGCCAAACCCATTTGATAATGTGCAGGGCTATGAGTGATTTTCAAGACTCTATTCCCACCACAGTAAGGGTTCTGCATGTCTTACTCAACGCACTGATACAATACACACGTAGGGCCTTCCTCAATCGTCTTGACTCGGTGAACCCTCCCTGAGTAAATATATAATAATGGTAGTCTTTAAAATATATAAGTCAGGAGTAGTCCTGTCCTCTAACACAGAGTGGCCGTGTTCTGAATGGTGCTATCGTTATTTTGTGCAGCGAGAATTAAATAATAAATATCACAACGGATTTGACAAAATGTAGTATTTTTTTGTATTGCCGTGCTTCATTGGATTCTGTCAAATGTTCTCTCCACAGCCTTGTGCAGCGCTTTGTGACCCTCGGGTGAAAGGCGCTCTATAAATGCTATTATTATTATTAACTAACGTGAAGCGTGGGTGATGGGGCTCGTGTGCAAAGGACTGGTTCTGGAGCCGCATTGACCGGTTTGGGTAAAGCACTGGGCCACAACTTATGGTCGTTTGTAACTCTCGGTGGCACGCAGTCGCGACTCAGATCCTTCCCTGGCAGGTATTTCCAGTTCAATAACCCGGTGATTGAAAATAGCAAGCAATAACAAAATAACTCTACAACACGCACACATATCACCTGCCTGGCGTCGTCTTATTTATTTATTTATTTGTAATGCAGTTGGTATTTTTCCGGAGGCACCGTTGCTCAGGAGATACGTATTCTACGAAGCTCCGTCTCACGTGAGATCGCTTGTATTATTTTCTCCTTTGGCGGGATGGAAAAGCCACGTTGAGGAAGCGCTCTACAGTTGAATGCGACGGGTGTAACAAAAGAAACAATGATGGTTGCTCTTCGAGGGAGAGCGCTCGACACGGCTATCCAGAAAGAACAGCTCTAAAGAACAACCATCATGAATTGAGCCGTGAAAACCCTACATCAGTACGTAATAAACAATCCAAGGAGGCAGTTTCAGACCGCCAACACGCGTTTCACCCGAGAGGTGTGGTCCAGCCCTGGCCAGGCCCCCACCTCCACACCTGGATGACGTCACGGTCGGATGACGTCATCGTTCGGTGGGGCGGACAGGTGTTTATTTGCGCATCGCAAACTTGCTCTCCACACCTGGTCTTTCGGGACAGCCGTGTCGAGCGTTGTTTCTCTCTCCTTCGCAGCGTTTCGTCTCCCACCTTGGAGGCATCATCGGGCGTTGGAGGCATCGGTATCTATTCGTGGTGGAGTAGACGTTGCATCTCACACGTTGCGTGGGAGAGAGGAGCCCAGGCGCTTCCACAGTTGGCTCCTCAAAGAGGTCCTTGTTGTTTTCCAACCTCCATATCCGGCCACGATCCCGTCCAGCGAGCGCCAAGTTGTGATGTTTCGGCGGCTAGAGCGGAGGCGCGCATTCAGACATGTTTCCTGGATTTGAGCCTGTGGCGTGGGTTGGGGGGTTCTTGTAGGTCTTGTTGGAGAGGCATACCATCTTCACGTATTGCATGTTAGCTACCCAGCTAGCTAACCACCTAACGTGCACTGCGTCCACGCCGCTCGAGCGATGTTCACCAGCACAGGGGGCCACGCGAGCGGAGAGGACATCAGGTGCCGCGGCCTCTCGCGGAGGAATCTGCTTGGGCCTGCTGGTGGAAGGGCAATGCTCTCCAAAGCTGCTCTTGCGGGATAGCCGTGTCAAGCGTTCCCTCTCTCTCCTTCGCGACGTTGGAGGCATCTTCAGGTGTTCTAAGTAAAGTTGAACGTGTTGTGCAATTGCAGTGAGCTGAAAGTGTGCCGTCTGTCTTGTTCTGATGTCAAAAGTAGGTCATTGTTTTGCCCGCATTCTTGTCCTACCCGCTCTCCAGGTGACACTAACAAAGGACTCATTCCTTTGATCAACCGATCAAAGGAACGCGGGCAAGGCAGCGAACTACCTTTGATATCAGGCAACACATATATATAGCACGCCACACTCATCTTTCCCCCAGCCTCAGAACGCCTGAGGATGCCTCCAACGTGAGAGGCGAAACGTCGCGAAGGAGAGAGGGGGAGCGCGCGCTCGACGCAGCTTTCCCAAAACAACAGCTTTAAAAAGCAATTCTCATGCATCGAGCTGTGGAAACCTACATTAGTGCATACCTCCTCCCCTCCCAGGCAACATACGGTAGTGTTTAACAAATGCCTTTTGGAAAGTACGCTTTGAACAAACCATATGCCCGCAGCGATTCTGGAAGAGCCCACACCTGCTGGGCGCCGTGTGTCGTTACTAGAGGCTTCACACCGAGCTCGGTGGGCGAGCCTCGTGCAGAAACCGTCACTCAAAGTGTAGTTTCTTCTCTTATCGCATGTGTCAATCAAACTTGAAAACCTGCGGTGTTTGAAAAATATTTGTTGCTGTGTTTTGTCCCCGCGCATTTTTATTGCGATTGTGTTTATCAGCCTTGTGTCGTGAGGCGAATTATCTGTGAATAACTCTCGCAGAGCTGTTGCAACAAGGCGGTGAAAGTAGCTTAAAGTTGTTACCG
>JAZEWU010000001.1:12350074-12393972 GCA_036362915.1 Geotria australis
CGCATGATGTTGCCTCCATCAGAACGTATGACGGTGCCTCCGACGTGGGAGGCGAAACATCGCGACGGTAGAGAGCGGGAACACTCGACACGGTTATCCGGAAAGGACAGCTACGGAGAGCAATTGTCATACATCGAGCCGTGAAACCCTACATCAGTACAATGTAGGGAGGTGTAGGTTTTCACGGCTCGATTCATGATGGTTGCTCTTCCGAGCTGTTCTTTCGGGATAGCCGTGTCACTGAGCGCTCTCCCTCGCTACGTTTCGCCTCCCACGTTGGCTGATGATGCTTCCAACGTGGGAGACGAAACGTCGCGAGGGAAAGAGGGAGAGCGCTCGACATGGCTGTCCCGAAAGAACAGCTTTGAAGAGCAACCATCAATTCACCCAATCGCCATCTGTGTGTGGGGGGCTGGGAAAGGGGGGTGTTAGGTGGAAGTGAATTCTTACTCCGCGATTCAGCTGTAGCTAACACTCGCTCTCCCGGAGCGCCTCTATAGCTGATTTAACCCAGCAGTCACGCCACGTTGCAACGCGTTGTCGTTGTCCTTCTTCGTCTTTGAGGATGAGATTCTGTAAATCACGAGGCTATCCTCACCCCGAGTGGAAAAGCACGGAGGGTGACCTAAAGCAGTCGATATGTGGCCCGTGTAAAACTTGTTGACGTGAAACCGATTTGCTGAGAATCTTGAGAGGGGTCGGGGGTGTTTGACGAGCGGCGGGAATAGCGGGGACTCAATCGCCCCATTCATGGTGAACTTCACAACAGCCCCGATCAGCTGACACTGGCCGGACACGCATGGTCCATGTGATGGCAGCATCGTGACAGCTAATCCCGTTATCCCTGCGAGAGCATGATCGCACAGAATCGAGACGACACTCGCTCGGCGCCAAGCTCCGTCAGCGCCACGGTTATTTTGGAGGAAAACGTCTTTATTTCCGTCTCGTCGGCGTTCCTGTTTGAGATCACACGATAAAAAAAAACAACAACGAGAAAGTGTAACGCGTTTAAAGTCACGGCTGGCGAGAGTCCTGCTTGAGAGAAGGCGCGTAAAATTGCCGTCAATTTCCCATGGATGTTGAAGGAGATGCAAAAGGTAAGGGCTGGGGCGCGATGTGACTTGGCGGTTTTTTTTTTATCGCGTGAAACGACGCGTTCCGTGATTATTACGATTAGCTCCGTGTCTGTGGCGGCTGCTGCATGTGGCGGCGGTGGCGGCGGCGGCGGCGGCGGCAGCAGCGGGAGCGCTATGCGGCCGCGGTAGCGCATGGTACGGCCCTGCGGTCGAACTGGGGTTTTTGAGCGCCGCGGTCGGCCCCATTCGACCACAGAGTGGCGGAGCGGAGGCTCCGCGCCTTCTTGCAAGTCGTGTGGTGACGGAGTATAGACGTTTTCCCATATATAATGTTCTGTTGTCTGCGCATCGTCTCGAGACTGTGTTCATCATCACCGTTGTCAAACTCCGCACCACTGTGTCCAGCACAACGAGGTAAGCGTCTCGAGGTTAAACTGCATCATTGACAATGTTTGGGTGATAATCTTAGACGGACTATATAGTTATACATTATTTCATGGTATTAAATTTGGACTCAATTCCACCGCTGCAGTGCGGCCAGTGGGTAAAATCAGTTCGAAAGATATGCTTAATAGACATGACGTTTCCATGTTCTCCGCATATCCGCGTGGTTTTTTCACTGGGTACTCCGGTCTACTCCCACACTCCAAATACATGCTATCTAGGATAATTGTCCTGCCTTGATTTGCCACAGTGCCCTTTGATGGACCAGCGTCCCTTCTCTGTTACAGCCCAAGTAATCTGCTTACTTTCTTCCCTCTCCCCGCTGGACAACTGTTAAAACGACATACATAGTTCAACGGTTCCTCCTAGCTTGAAGGGTTCCTGTCATAGGACGTTTGTCCAATTCCATCAGTATATCTTTGGCATGTGGGAGGAAACTGGGGTATCTGGAGAGAAATTCAGAGTTAAGAGTTGAGAATCCATTGCTGTGCCGATATCTTGTGGCAACCAAACAGGCCGCAAGTTCCAAACTGATGTAATCGAATTGAACCCAGTATTACGCATCAACATAATGCTGGTTAGTTAAGTTGGTTAGTTCATACGTTTGAAGTATCGAAGGAACCCCGCTTCCAGAGTTTGCAAGCACGCTGGATATTTTCTGCTGTAATCATAAACATCTATAATCTATCATCCGAGATCCAAACTCCCGCATGCCAATGACCTCATTGCGTGGAACACACCTGCATGACATCACCACATTTCTGAAGCTAAGCAGGGCTCTCGAGCCTGCACACCAGGTTGTCATCGGCGGCCGTGCAACGTGGCAGTTAACGCTAAACGGTGCGTGAAAACCCATTATTGTACTGGACTTGGGTGCTTCCTCGTCTGTGCTCCCCACCTTAACAATGCGCCCGCTGACTCGCGTGGGCAGGCATGCCCGAATAACCCCCGAGGACAGGCGTGCGGACGCCCTAGCTCAGCAGAGCATCGACACGAGCAAGGGCTGTGCATGTGCCACCTCGTTCCATTACCTAACCTATTACTCATTGAGGTGAGGTGTCGGCTGCATTTAGACCTTGAACCATCCCTGCCTCTGAGCCAGCCTTGTCGTCTTCACATTCATCTCACATCATCAGCGTACACGGTACAGTCACTATTAAACTAAATTACATCTACAGTTCTGTGGGCACAACCTAGCCGCTGACATTTAATGCACTGCATTTGTGTGTACCATATACACAGGGATTTAAAAAAATATATAATATATCAGAATGCTTTTTGCCTGGGGTGGCGCGGTATTGCGATGGTTAGCGCACCACGCTATGGACCCGATGGTCTTACTTGGATTGCTGGCCACGGCTAGCGTCGGTGGATAGTGATGGCTGGAGCCGGTCCTGGGTGTCCTCTCACCCCCACCCCCTCCACCGTCTCGCACCGACCCGCACGGTGAAGTATGGTCAAAGAACCCTTATGCCCCACGCGGCCTGGGAAGACCTTTATGGGTTTACATATGGCTGTAAATTTACTTTATTTTATTAACATATTGCATCTGCTCCGGCTACTGCGCGGTCGTATAAGTTATTGTCTCGAGCAGCTGAATTACACATCAGGTGTGGGAAGCTAAATACATTCTGTAAGGAATTCTCTAATGCTTTAGGAGTCACGCATGATGAGTGGTGGAGCGGTGGTGCAGTGGTTAGCGCACTGCACTATGAACCCCGCGTCTGAGTTCAATTCCTGGCCACGGTTGACATCGGTGACGAGTGGAATCTGATCCGATCCTGGCCTCCTTCTCTGCACCAACCCTCATTAATCCACACGGTGAAGTATGGTGAGACAACCCTCAACACAGACACGGCATGGGGAGGATTGACAAAGAGGCTGTAAATAGATTTAATGGAGCAAGGCTTTGCATGTTTATATTTATATACGTACTGGGGGTGCTGGGTTTGAATCCTTCATAAGCGCTCATTTAATCTGCACAACACCACAAATGTTGTCTTGTCAGCTTTTCTTCCCACATATTGATTTCTCTTCTCAAACGTGAACATTAGTTCAGCTCTAAATTCTCACTTTTGCGCCACAGTAGCTTCAACCCTCTAAACACTCTTCCGCCTCTATCATGGCGTCATAAGAACGTGTTTCACGCTTGCAACAAGCTCGCCCGGAGTCCGGGTGCTCTGCTAATTGTAAAACTCCCACACAAAGACTGGGCTTTGACACACGCTCATCGTTAAGTGCCGTGCAATGTGTTGTGCGCCCTGGGTTATATTTGTAATTAGAAGCTGTGCATTGCTGAATCTACAGACTTTCATTGTCCCATAACCCAGTGAGCACTGGCCCTAAAGCAGTGGTCGACAACATTGTTTAACACACGTTCAACACACAAACCCCCAAAAATGTATGCTATGCATAACACTCACCTATTCTTAGCGTGACACCTGTGCTTGTTGCACCTATTGGTGCGTGCTTCCTGCACACTATATCCAGCAGCTTGCATTTGCGACCCACGGCCGCCACAGTTTGAAATACATCCACCGTGCAAAATCTCAGCTTTCGCCGCTCTCTATATATATATTTAAAATGTTAAGATCGACCTGTCGACCGCGATCGACTGGTAGGAGATCACTGCCCCCTCAGTATGTGTTGCATATGGGCCAAGTGTTTGCTTCCCTCCGTGTTAAGCTCAGCGGGGCTCTCAACTTCCATCGAGTGAAAACAAACAGACGCGGGGTCAGTGATCCATTTATAGATACCTTTCTGACTAAGAATGACCCTTGTACTTCTCAACAGGTGGGTGAATGCGGTTTGAGCTATGTCGGACAAAGTATTTCGGGAGAGTGTTTACATTATTCTATACCGTATTCTCCAGGTTATAAGATGCCCCTTCCTCGCCCAGCCCGCGAGTTTCAAAATAAAAGTTGGTGTTGCGTCGTATACTGTAATCCAGTAGGCGCGTGTAAATGTGTGACCAGGTCGACTCAGCCTCAAATGAGTACCTCGTGCGGTGTGTAAACATTTTCACGAGAGTGATAGAGGCGGTCGGGCGTGGTGGCAGCCACCCACAACCCTCGTGTGCCGTGCTGGCCTTTATAGGTGCTCACTAACAGCACGTGACCCTACATTCTGTTGGCATATAGGGGGGATTTTGTGACCAGAGCGGTATTGTTTTATTGACACAGGGCACTTGTTTGGACTACGTATTACTTTCCGGAGCATCATTATAACCTATAAGTATCTCGAGAATGCGGTTGTAGGTGTATTGGGATTGCTGGGAGACGCGCAGACGCTTTTGGGATTATCATTATCTATACGTTGTTTTCTCTATAACCTCTCCGTATTATTTAGTAGGGTATCTGTAAAAAGATCGCCGTGTATTCGGGGCGGTGGCCGCGTTACCAGGGCACCCAAAACCCCACGCTGCAGCTCATGTTAGGACAGGAGTTCTCAACCTTTTGCACCTCAAGGCATACTTGGGTCTGGTCTCCACCGACCACTAAGTGGCACTCGCTGCCCACTGATGGGTCGCGACCCACCGGTCCTAGTACACGCCGAGTGCGCGCTGCGTGTCGGTGGCCCAGCAGTCGTAACGCGCACCACCACCACCACCAACCACGCCACCACATTCACCACCTTCACCATACGGGCGGTGCCAACATGCCCCCACGCTGCCGGCGGCGGCAACGTTACGCTGTCAGGCGTAACTCTCCTTTACCACCGAGGTGCCATGGTCCAACCGTGATAAGGCCGTAATCACGGGCACGCCGCGGCTTAATGGGCAATACAGCGGGTGTCCCCACCCACTGCTACGCGTCGCGTTATCGCCTCACAGCCGCCTCGTCAAACAAAACCAGATAAATCTGCGCGACGCCTCCAGTCCGTGACCTGGGTCGGTCTGAGCCCCCCACACACCTCAGCCTCACCAGTCACCACCCACCCACCACAACAACCCCTGTTGCCTCAGCATATACACGCGCTTCCTGGGAGCGTGCCCCATCTGCGGCTGCAGGTCTCATGAGACGGTAGTGGCAACCGGGCGGCACCGCGCTCTTTTAAGGACAGTGACGGGCGGAGGAGAAGGGAGGAAGGGGAGCGTTGGTGGCAGGGGCGGGAGCGGCGTCGGAACGTCGAGGGACCACCGCCCTGTTTACGTGTGCCCGTCACGGCGAGGCTGGTTAAGCCGGTGTTGAGGCCGGCGGGGACGCCCGTCAGGAACTCCCGCCCGCCTTAGTAGTAGACACGTCACACGGCACCGCCAGCCACGGCGACAGGCACCCCGCGTGGGCTCGGCGGCTGGCAGTCGGCCCCCCGGGGAGCGATGCGTGCGGCCGCCTCTCGTCGTCTGTGGGGAGTTTTACTCTGACCGTGGAATCTGCTCAACAGGTACGACGGAGGCAACGAGCGGCCCCGGCGGCGGGTACACGGGTTCGATTGCGATTGACCGAGGGCCGTTGCCCGAAACGTCGCCTGTTTTGTTTGTATTTCGATGTAAAGCTGTGTTCGGCTCTGTTTTGGGCCGATCCGAGGGGTGGAGGTTGGGGATGGTTGTGTGGTTATGGCGAGCTGTGATCTCTGCGGTTAATGGTAATCGTTACAGCGTTTGCAGTATAGCGCCGTACAGAAGATTTAGGAGGCGTTATACATCAATTATGATTGGGGGACGGGGTAAAAAGTGGTAAAGTTTTAAGAAGTGGCTCATGTTTTAGACCGGTCTTGAAGATCCTGACCAAACCGGACTGCTTGGTTGGTAGCCTGTGTAGCACGGTCCAGGTGCCACTGATGCGAAGACCCAGAGATGTCCCGTGTCTGTAGAGAGATAACTGATGCAGAAGTAGAAAGTTGATGGTGTTTGCAAAATTCGGCATGGAGTTAACATCAATCCGCAACATTGTGTGAAATATCGGCACCTGCTGCTGCTTGGTAAATATCTAATACGCTGCCGCTTGCAAAGTGAGAGGATTACAGGTCAGTTTCTTTAAAAGGTCTCGATTAAATAGTGTATACAATGTGCAGATTTATCATGACTTTACTTAATATATTGTTGTAGAAAGAGCGGCTCTTGAGAGCAATTCTCACATTAGCTTTTTGCTACCTTCGGTTGACATTACAACTGCGGTGTATCGTTAAAACACCCTTAGGGAGAATACAAATTGTTATAAATACAGTACGGAACGGTGGCGTAGTGGGTAGCGCTTCCGCCTCACAGCAAGAAGGTCCCGGGTTCGAATCTCGGCTCGGGGGGCCTTTCTGTGTGGAGTTTGCATGTTCTCCCCGTGTCCGCGTGGGTTTTCGCCGGGCACTCCGGTTTCCTCCCACCGTCCAAAGACACGCTGCCAGGTTAATTGGCTTACTGAGTAAATTGCCCCAGGTGCCCTGCGATGGACTGGCGTCCCATCCTCGGTATACCCCTGCCTTGCGCCCTGTGTCTGCCGGGATAGGCTCCGGCTTACCGCGACCCTGTACAGGATTAAGCGGTTTTTGAAAATGGATGAATGGATAAATACAGTAATGGTAATTTTATATTTTTCACGTTTATATCCAATCGTATTTAATACGTGCTGTGGATGTACACCACCGCTGCGTGTTGCGGATGCCTCGAGGCGAATGTGAAGATTTGTCCCCGAATCTAAATAAAGCCTTTACGTTTCAGCTAAACAGTCACCACCCGAGAGTCGGGCGTACCCAGGTTGGCCTGTTCAAAGCGTCGAGAACCTGAGTTCGAATCCAGATTGCCGCCTGCGTTTACAACCGGGTTCTCAGTTGCAGTGAGTCGATGGTCTCAGCCCGGTCACGGATCGCCGCCGAAATAAATGTGGATCGACAGTACATTTAATGTGGTTAAATGCCAGCTTTGAGAATTACAAATATCAGACTTTACCGTGACGCGACGAACATTACTCACGATGGCTGTGGGGGGGGGGAAGTACTGCTCCCTACTGTGTGGACTTGAAGTCACTTGTAGGCATAGGTGAAAGGTAGCCGGTACGGTCCGCTACGAGGTACCGGTAAGAAAGTGGCCGAAGCATTCAGTACAGTACAGGTGGGAAGGGGGTTGCGATACGACCTCACCTGTAAGAAATACAAGTTACTTTCACCCCAGCGTGTAGGGATGTCAGAGGTACCTCTGTGATATCCGCTTCCCTGGGCCGTCCAACTAACGCAGGGGTTCGTTCATTGATTGTCAGAAACCGCTTAATCCTGTACAGGTTTCTGGTCAGTCAGTTTTCATGCCAGCTCGAAGGAACCGTTGAGCTATGTAGCTGTCTTTAACAGTTATCCAGCAGGTTCTCAACCTTTTTGCATCTCAAGGCCCATTTGTGTGTGAGTCTCCACGGATCACTAGGTGGCGCTCGCGGCCCACCGGCTGAAAATGGGGGCTCTAACGCACAAGTGTCACGCTGCTCTGTCAGCGATCTGCATGGCCACCTCGTATCACGATAACATAACTCCTATATCCTGATTGGGATGGGATTGTGTGGAAAACAAAAACATTCCAAAGCAAACTGAGAGCAATGAGTTCGGTGAGCACCTCACCGCTCTCCATGGTAGGAATGAGCAACGCACGAGTGAGGCTATGGCATCCCCACTCCTCTGTGACACAACACGAGGCGTAACGCGATTGACACGTGCTCGCCAATGTTTGGTAAGCACACAATTAAATGCCACCAAACAGGAATGTATTGGGAGTAGCAGCAGCAGCCTGTAGAACCTGTCCTGCTCATGCAGCTCCAATTAAATTCAGCCACCGTTGTCGTTACACGTCGCGTTGTGCTGGTGAGTAATACTAATGCCATTTGGAAAGGGCGTTCAGGCATCCCTCGATGTACAGAAACTCTTATGCCAAAATTCACTATAATGCAAGAGAGTAATCGGTACCAGATTTCGATACACGTAAAGTAAAAATCACTATAACAGGATTTTTTGTGTCAAAAATATACCGTACCACACATTTAACACACCGCCACACGTCTGGATAATGAATTTCGACATACGGAAATTCACTTTATGGAGATATTTTAAGGAAGTAACCCTTCCGTATATCGAGAGATGGCCGTAGACGACGTTCCTTTTCGTTTCTATACAGTCCCACAGCCACACACAGTGAACACAAACACCACAGGGCAGCTAGAGCTTTTCGGAGAGTGGTCACCCAACACCAGTTCTTATAGAGCCTCCCTTCCCCTCGAGGGTTTAGCTGTCTGTCTATGTTTACAGAGTCGTGTTACCGTAATTCTCCAATCAGCTGATGGGCCAGCCCGGACTGCATGTGAATGCGGGATTGATGGGGAGATGTAATAGGGAGCTCACGGCCACCGCCAGTGACGATTTTCTGAACCGGTCCTGGTCCTCCTCTAGGTCGACTCAGCCTCAAATGAGTACCTAGTGCAGTGTGTAAACATTGCCACTAGGGAGACAAAGGTGGCCGGGCGTGGTGCTGGTCGCCCATCACCTCGTGTGCCGTGTCGACCCTCATAGGTCCTCGCTAACGGCACTTGACCCTACAGTCTCTTAAGGCTATACGGGGGATCTTTGTATTTGATAGGGAGATGTAGATGGTGCGGAATCCACGGGGATGAAGGTTGTGCCAGTGGCACAACCTGATAAGTATGAAATTATCATCTTCACGAGCCCAGCTCTATCCTCTGCTGGACGAAGGCCTCAATACATTGTCAAGGTCTCACACTGCGACAATATATCTCAGTGCTGTATACAAGTGCAGTCTTAGTGATTCTGGGGCCCCAGACAAAATTCAATGACGAGCCCGCCCCCACACTGATTAAAAAACACTGACATGAACGTCGCTCATCCAAAGTGCCGTCCGTTACCTGCCCAAACAGTGGAGGGAAGCCCTTTAAATTGCCTGGATTGCCCCACGGTGGTTTTAAATAAACCGATCGCATTGCTCCAGCTCCTCTTGGGGGCATTCTATTTGCCTGCCATTCAGTTGCCAGTCTCGCCCATGGGCCATCATCTGTCCTGAGCGACGTGCCCTGCTGTAGCCCAAGCACATTTACTCTGTGGGACACGATCCGTATCCACGCACACGTCACGTCGATCGCAAATCTCAATAAAGTTTTACATTCATCAGCAGCAAGGCGTGTGTGGTGTGTAGGCCAATGGGATTTTTTTTGAGACACACAAAAACAATGTTTTTTTGTTTCGTGTTTGTTTAAGACGTCATTGAGTACAGTTGCCCGGCATATACGAACTCGGGTACAGAATCGATTTCTCACATGTGTAGCCACCGAATGAACTTTCGTCATCTCTGGGGCCCTTCGAGCCGGCACAGACGCGTGTTTTACTTGGGCGTGCATGTCTTAAAATACAAAGATCCCCCGTATAGCTTTCACAGACTGTAGGGTCAAGTTATGTTAGCGAGCATAACCTATAAAGCCCAGCACGGCACAAGAGGGTGTGGGTTGCTAGCACCACGCCCGACCGCCTCTGTCACTCTCGTGAAAACGTTTACACACCGCACGAGGTACTCATTTGTGGCTGAGTCGACCTGGTCACAGACAGACACGCACACGCAAGCCTACTAAAATACACTATAAGACACACCCCCAACTTTTGTTTTGAAATACGGGTGGTGGGCGACCGAAGTGCATCCCAGATAATACGGCATTTGAGGCTGAGTCGACCTATGGGAGGCACACAGCCGGTTTAGAAAACGCTCACTTGGTGTTGGCCGTGAGTGGGAATCAAACGCTGGTGGCCGGGTTCGGAGCACAGCGCGCTAACCGCTGCACCACCGCTCCCCACGCATGCTGTGTAACAAACATACCCCCCGCTTAAATGTACACGACACATCGAAAGATCGTGAAGAGCAAACAGCTCGACTCGAAGTGTTCTTGCGCCCCCGTGCCTCGTGTTCACGTTGAGTAAAAACATACGCGCAGTCTAATTGTTTTTTCAACAAGGCTGCAGCAAAGTGTTTGCTTTGGCTTCGTCGCTCGCGGGGTTAAGTCTCCACGTCCGGAATGAAACCGTAATGTTTCGCTGCTGCCGCCGCCGCCGCTGGCTGGCCTCACAGCTTGTGAATGGAGTTCATTATTTAACCGTGCGCACGAGCTACACTTAAACGAACAAACAGCCAAACGTCGTGTTGTGTTTTATTAATCCATCCATCCATTGCTGGATGGAGGCCTAACCAAGTTGTAACCATCGCTCCTTTGCGCTGGAACACGTAATCGCAGACACACATTCCATCCTTCAGCTGCCTGTCAGGCATTAGTATTGGCCCATGACAGGGATGTAATCCCTCCAGTTTATGCAAAAATATAAAACAGGATTGGCCAGTACCGCGAATACAGACGCGTCTCGCCGGTTGTGAGTTAAAAAAAAGTTTTCAAATAGAGAGGGAGAGCGCTCGACACGGCTATCCCAAAAGAACAGCTTTGAAGAGCAACCATCGTGAATCGAGCCGTGAAAACCTACATCAGTAAAATAGGTTCTTATACAGGTTTAGCTAAAAATGTCCCTGCTGAGTCTGTGCTTTTATGGTCTTGGTAAATATTTGAGCAGTCTTTGCTCTTTCATATTCATGGTTATCATCAAAGGTTAAAATTGTATGCCATTTTCAACTTTGAATGATCAATGTCTATGTGACTGAGCGTCTATGATTGTCTGTGGCAGGGGCTTGCTAAACCTCAATAATCCTTCCACACTGTCTGAATTCCACACTGAGGATTTTGCGGAAACTGAGCACAGTTTATGTTGAGTTGGACCCTGCTGGACAACGACGTCTTTCGAAATTGTCACCACACACATTTACACATTTTATACCGTTGAAGAAAACGCCATTCAAAGACCCACATTCTCCACGGGGTAAGGTGTTGGGTTGAAGTTGTAATAAAAGTCATCGCTTACTCCTGGTCTGGCAACTTTCCAAGAGCGAGTTAGGGGCACACGATGTATGTTTTCCAAAGTCCGATTCATTCTGAGTCCAATGAGGTGCTAGACGTGATGGTAACACGTGAATTGAGCCCGGGGTGAGTTTTCTAGCCGAGGTAATTTTTCACTCCAGGGTTCACCTTTTCCAGGTCACAAAACGAATGCAAATTTAAAAAACGGCTAGCATTTTTTAACTCGTCAGGTCCAAAAAAAACCCCAGGAGAGTTTATCTGGTAAAATAATGAGAGGGTCGGGCAATAACTCCGGTTGAGTTGGTATGCAATGACTCTTTCACGAATTGTAACCATAAATTCAAAACGTAGTCCAGCTCTTTTCAGTGTAACTAAGCCCGTGAGTGATGTGTTGGACGGGAATGTTCTGCTGCTTTGCCAAACGGTGGGTGGAGACTTGGAGAGCGATGTCACGGAGAGGTCCATTCTCTCAGAGACGCCAGTTTATGATCCCCTGCAACACTTACTCTACAATAGTGACCGCAGCCACACCCACATTGCTTCACAATGCGCTTCCAAATAATGTGTACAAAAATATCTTGTATCGTAATGCGATCATTCTGCATTCCTTTACAGGATGGAATGAGATAAACAAATCACCAATCCACACACACTCTGTGCGTGCACCCACACCCGTATTTCGGTGCCAGCGGGGACACTCGATCGACGGGTTTTCTTCGCATAAACAACTCCCAGTCTTGTCAAGTTTGCACGCTGAATAATCCATCGATCCGAACAATTAAATACTCAACGACGCAGATTGCTGACTGTGGAGCTGTCTGCTGTGCGTCGAAAAATTGTGTCTGATTGTGGCACCCTTGTTTTGAAGGCCAGAGGCAGTTTGTGGTAATTGTCATCGGCAATAGTTTGTTCCCCAATTTCTATTATCGCTGCGTAGGTGTTCGCAGTTGTGCGGTGTGACGACGTGTCGATGTGCTTTTGGGCTGTTCCGCATGTCGGGTAGACGGACCATTTTGTGTTGTTTTTGAGAGAGAATTTCCTTCAATCGTTTCCACACAAGTTGCCATCATCGGCTCGGGGTAAGCATGTCACGAGTGAAAATTGCCGTCCGTGATTATTGCGCTAAAATTGCCCCAGTGTGTCACAGCCTTAAACGAGGCCACTTGAACGAAAGCCAGGCCCTGCGTTATGTCATCAGGCCTCCCCAAATCATACCGCCCGTTGGGCGTTATTTCACCATACTTCACCACGCTGGTCACTGCAGGTTGGTGAAGGAGGGGAGCACAGACACGGAGCATAGAAGCACAGTTTAACGTCAGGATTTTGCTGGACTGCCAACTGTTGCCTCCACTGTACATACTATTAGACGTAACATTTTGACCCAAGCATTTAATAATCATTTAACAGTACAGTTTATAACATGTGGCACAGTATTTGTTCAATGTCAAAGGTATTAATTCGAAGAAAGAATGACTCCGAGGCACGAGGAAACCGCAGAGAGGCAGCGGGGAAGGCAGCCATGTGGTTAGCTGGCGCCAACATATGCCAGACACTGTCCCTATAGACAGCGTGTGCCATAACGTGCTTTACCAATAATAATTAAATAACTTTGTGAGGAATAATATTTATTAGTTATTACAGAAATTGTTTAAAGTGTCCTCCATCATGTGCAATACACATGTTGCATGAATTTCTACTAAACTGCAAGCTAGTCCACAAACTACTGTACCCACCCAACATATTAAAATAATTGTTGCCAAATCAGGGCAGCCAAATATACAAATCATTTTTATCGGTAAAGCTACTTATGCTGCACCCTTTATTATGATGTTATAGGTGTTTTTCAGTTATGGGAAGAAACCGGAGAACCCGGGGGAAACCCACGCAGAGCAGGGAGGAGAACACACAAACTCCACACAGAAAGGCTCTGCTCGTGGCGGGAATCAAACCGCCTCAGACAGGACCTTCTATCTGCGAGGCGCGGATGTTACCACCGTGCCACCCTGCCGCCCCTGGGCTGGAACAACGGGCGACCCTTTTTCTCAAGTCGATAAAATCCGCGATCTTTTTTTTTCTGTCGTCGCCAGGCCCTTGCGCGGGCGACGAGCAGGAGCCACCGCTGCCACCGCCGGTTGCCCCCGGAGACGCGGAGGCGGCCACCATGGAGGGCTGGCTGAGCGCGTGCGGCCTGAGCCAGGACGAGGCGGCACACATCATGGAGGTCCTGCAGCGCGACGCGCAGCTGCGCCAACTCGAGGATCGCAAGATCGGGTCGGTGCCTCCGCGGAGCGCGGGCTGATTGGCCCGCGGACGCGGATGATTTGTTGTGGAACGTTGAGGTGGCTGGGTGGCTCGGAGGTTACGGCACTGAGCTACCTCCGCTGAGATTTGGGGGGTTGCTTCCCAGCAGCCCACCTCTGAGTAAACTTGAATCTCTTACGCAGGGGTGAAAGTCACTTAAGTGTCCTACCGGTACGGTCATATCGCAAGACTCCTTCCCATCTATTTGCACTGAATGCTTTGGCTACTTTCTTACCGGTGTGTTGTACCGGACCGTACCACCTTACTTCGACCTCTGCCCTTATTGCACAAAACAATGTAGTTCTGTATTTTATTGAGCTAAATTCCATCTGAGGATTAATTGGCAGACGTTCCACTCATATGGCAGAGATGGTGGGAAGTTGCTGCCCTTTGCTAGCACGTGGACAAGAGGTCAATTAAAAGCATCTTGGAGATATTTCTGTGACATCTGCTTCTGTGGGACATTCTCCAACATGAAGGATTGCACTGCTTTGTGAGAGTTCCGGAGGGATTATTTGTCTCACGGCAGGGCACTGTGGATTGTTCCAGTTGTTCCAGTTTGGCAGATGTTTCCCCACTTGTTTGATGACCAGTCAGCCTCTGTAATCCCCCTGTGGATGTACTTTTGATCTTGTGACTTAACGATTTAGTGGCCAATTAACAATCCAGGCAACCAGTAATTACGGTGACATATTTATTAGTGGTTACAGTTTCTATTGGTTTGAAAACTATAGACGAGTAATATTGTCATTGCAAAGCAACAATACCCGAGGGTTCCATATTTTAGGAAACTTGCAGACAGATGTTTTTTCACGTGGGGATGTTAAAAAAATAAATACATTAAACTTGCTTGCATTTCTGTTGCACCTTCAACATCATTTAAACGTGTCTCAAGGGCACATCAATCAATTGGGGTTTAAAGGTCAACGGGCAGCGGGCAGCATTGACAACACTGTACTTGTGTGTTGCCCACCTTCGCGAACCCGCCCCGACGCAGCGTGGTGAAGCACGGTCAAATAACTCCCACGACACACACGGCACGAGGCAGCCGTCACCCAGCAGTGGACTGATAAATGGGCCTGAGACGTAGCACGTGTGCGATCCGGCTGCATGGAGATTATCCCGACTGCTGCTAGTGCATCTCCAGCCGCTGCTGTGCGATGGCAAAGGCGATGCCTGGAACGGGGGTGGGGGGTGTTTCACATCGCGAGAGAGAAGCGCCGTTCCAGAAAGAGGAGCAAAACAATACGGGGCTTTGTGTGCCAGCAGTGTCACGCGCCGTGTCCATGTTCAATCGTCTCCTGATCCTCTGCATCTGTGGCTCCTTTATCGGGTGGGGTGGTGGGGAGTAAGAGGGGGGTCACATCGTCCGCCAACTTTTAGAATCCGCACAAGTTAACTTCTTTGGCCGTCGTGTCGAGGCAGCGACGGCGGAATTTGGTGAACAGTTGCGTGCTTGTGTACACAGGTTCGTGTTAGATTAGTCGCCAAAGAAATGTGATTTGTGCAGGAAACAGGTTCATAGCTGTTGAATGTTTTTGACCAATTACTCTCAATGCGGCTTTCCGCACGGCTACATTCGTAATTAAAATGCCGTGGCATTGAACCGATTTGAGCATAGGCTACAAGTGGCATGTTATTGTAAGTCGAGCAAATTTATTTTTCGCGGCTTGCGCCTTAAGTTAAATACGACACGGCTGCTTTTGACTGTTGACGCCAGTTTACCGTCTTCCGAAGGGAGGCTGTGTTGTCTGCAGCGGATGCTCTTTGCCCTCTACAAGTAAGGCCACACAACGCATATACAGTAATTGGAATGCAACTATGAAAGCTTACATGATTTGTCTACGACGAAGTACGGCCATTGCCGGAACCAACACGCATTTACATGTTTTTTCCCCTCTCACGATTTCACGAATGTGTCATTTGTAGTCCTTCCAGTGCAGCGCATCAAGGCAGCACTAGATGATGGCGGTGGTGACTTAGTGATCTTCTTCTTTGTGATTCTTCGAAGCACGATGGTCAGCCTCTGGACATCGTTGTCTTTCAGCTCGGCCTCGAAGTGTTTGGTAGAATTCGCAGGCAATACCAAGTATTAACCTGACAGGGATCGCGACGTGAACGCTTCTACCTTGACCCCCGACTTAGTGATTAGTCACCACAGTAAAACCAACCACTCTTGGCCACCTAACCTTGCCGTAGCTGAATGAATACAAGCAGCAAAGCCAAGGTCGTGCAGCTCACTGTCACCACGGAAGCAGAGTCGTGTCTCGCTAGGATAGTACGATCCATCCACAAACGCTGAGCCCCCCCCCACCCCCCCACAGCTCTGCTCAACAAGTTTTGACCTGTGTAGAACATTATAAATATTACATTCATGACCGGGATAACCACTCACGACTGTGAAGACCTTGAGCACTGCACACGCTGTTCTCTTTGTTATTTATTTCACGGCATGTGTTGTGACTGATGGTGTAAGGCATGTGACCTAGTCATGCGTTCGCATTGGTCAGATGTAGAGGGCGCACATTACCTCCATTACTTTGTGTTTATCTCGCTTCTGCTGATGTGTTTCCACCTGGGTGTAATGCCCTGGTGTGAAGGGCACTTGACCAAAAACAAATAATCTTTATAACCGTGAAGGCTTTTGGCACCAATGTTATCCATAATATCGCCCTTTTATAGGTCGGGTCATGAACCGTTGGTCGAGATATCTGATGAAGCTGATTGCAACTATCAGGAAAAACGTCGTGTTTCGTTGTAAATGTTGTGCGTTCGCTCTCCAACGTACCGGTATGGTGATGAACTGGCACGTTTTGTTCACGTGACAAACCCTACTAATTGGCTGTGTCAGGTGGAGGCAGGTTTACGACGCTTATATTTTAACGTGACCCAACCCATAAAGGGGATATATTATGGATATCATTATTATGGTGACGTTAAACTGCGTTGAGTGATGGTGATGCGTTGTCTCACGCATCTCTGAGCCGTTCTCTCTTCAAACAAATACCTCCTACGTTGAGCAAATGGCGCTATAAATTGTAATAATTTGTAAACCCCCGTTGCGCCCAGAGAGCTGAAGGAGCACCTCCAGGAGAAGAAGAGCATGATGGGACTCCTCGCTCAGCAAGAGGCTTTCAACAACAAGTGCTGCATCCTGTGCTACAGCCCGTTCCTCATCCTGATCAACTCGCGCGAGCGCTGCCAGAGCTGCTGCCTCTTCGTGTGCCGAGACTGCAGCACCTACAATCGCCAGGCCAAGGCCAGGCTGTGCAGCGTCTGCCTTAAGCAGAGGTACCGTAGCCCGGAGATTCGCCACACCGACAGGAAGTGCTACTGCAAACTAGTGCAGCTGGGGTCTTCTTTGCACAGCTATTCCCGCCCCATTGGCCTAATTATAACATTGGCGTGTAATTTGTCTGTACTTTGCAAAAGTAATAAAAATGCATGTTCCTGCAAGTAAAAATTCCCATTCGATGCATGTCTTGTGAGCGTAAGGGTCGATTTTAATCGATCGATGTGTTGTTCACGTCTCCAGAGTATGTATGACGAACGTTACTTACTTGTGTATACATTATGTGATTTGGCAGTGATTGGGACCACACAGTGGAACGTTATGGCCCTAAGGGGTGCCATGCTAAAGCGTGTGTGCTCTCCCACCACATCCCGGCTCGTTCAAGGGACTTCAACGCGATGTTGGCTCAGGACCGTGACAAGGGGATTTAACCTCTGACCTCCTCGGTCATCTCTAATTACTGGGCAGCCGTGGTAATTGAATTTGTCGGGTGCGTGCCCAGGGTCGCCCGAGAGAGGGACATCTTGAGCCTGGCGGGTTTGTTGTGCCGCACAGACGGCACGTGCCAATAACTGGCGGTGCGATGTGTTCGGTACGCAACAGCGAGTAGGTTGTCGTAAATTAGTTTTTTACGAGGTATGGCGACGACTTGGAGAGGATTTCATCCAGCAGCAGAGGAATCGCGGCTGGTACCGATGATGACGTCCTATTGAAGAATTGGCTTAGGCCTTGACATTGCGTATGTAAACAGATAGAGGATGTCACGAATGCATGAATGGATGATGGCTTAACAAATACATGCAGCATTATTTTTTTAAAATCACGGTTGTGGAGCTTAGGCCCAAATGCCAAGCATCCAGCAGCAAACAGAATTATTAAAGGTGAAATAGATTGGAGCTAATACATTTCTTGACTTGGGAAAGGTTGTACGAACTCGGGGGATAAAGACACGACTGGAGGGAATTATAATGTTGCACAGTGCAGGGAACGAATCGGAGAAAAAAACGATTGTGTTGACCTGCAGTTTGGGGGACGAACACATTACGGATAGCATACCGAGTCTGGTAGACATTGGCGGAGGAATCAATGAGCGACGTTAATGGCAACAGAGTGACAAGGAGGCGCCCGACCACCCACACACCGGTGGGCTCGTGGCTGGAGTGAATCAGTGAATTAGCGAGTGCCGGATCGATAAAATCAACGCGACCGCTTGAGCTGATCGATGACGGCTCACGAAATGGCGCGTGTGCCGCGTGTCACGTGGGTGCAGGTTCCTGAAGGCGCGATCGTTCGAGTGGTACTACGACACGGTGAGGAAGCGCTTCCAGCAGTTCGGCAGCTCCAAGGTGAAGCTCTGGCTGTCCCAGCTGCTGCAGAGTCCCCAGGAGCACGAGGAGGTGGTGCAAGGAGGTACGCCCAGTTTAGCGACGTCGCATTTTTCTGCTTAAAAATAAAAACGAGGTAGCATCGTCACAGACCTGCACGCACCTTTTTTTCCCGTTGAGTTTCTCATAATTTAGAGAGTATTCTTCAGGAGGTGTTTACAGTCGGTTTGGTTTCTGCCTGCTTGTATGAGGGTCATTGGTGGCATTTTCAGTTGAGAGTCTCTCCACAGGACAGCCACTGTTGGACCAGCAGTAATCATCTTTAGTGTTGTTTCATGCAGTGGATTTTGATGCTTATGTTCAATGGGGCGCGGTCGTTAGCGTACTGTACTATGAACACAATGGTGCCAAGTGATTTCTGACGCAGACCTGAGCTCCCAACTTTACCAGCGCACACTGGCCAACGTGCTGACGTCAGATCAAACAACGCGCTTGGCACGGAAGAGCTTTAAACAATTCGTGGATTGATTAATGCTCGTTATGTTTTTTAAGTAAAATCAGGAGCTAAAGTGTACATCGATTACTTCCTGCGTGAGCCACAGGTGTGTCAAGTTCACGTGTTGAATGTTACCCAGTGGTGCCGTATTTGGAATTATTGACTCAAAATCCAAAGGTTGTGAGATTCAATCCCAGTCGAGGCCGTTGACTCGGCCCGCCGTCCCTCCAGGACCGATAAAACGCGCACCACCTATCGAACGACACCACTTGCGGCACTTGGAAGTATCTGTTGTTGTGGAACTGCGGTGGAATTCCTCTCGGGCGCGTTCAAATCTTTGCCTGCTGCCCCCTCGTCAGTCTTCAACCACTGGTGATGCCAAAGTCGAGAAGTTCTGTCGCGTCCATTAACTGTGGCGCTAGCTGCACAATTGTTGGAATGTCCCTCCGTTAAGCTCTGAATGCGGCGCAATCTTGATCGAGAGTAGGATGCAGTGTAGTGACACCATTAGTCTGCAGGAGGCTATTGGCCCTGGAGTAATTTCTTCCCGCACGGATAATGGATCCATGCCGCAACCCTCATGAAAGGAGCACAGCTTGGGAACTGCTGGCTGAGCTGATAAACCGGTCACATGTTGCCGTCAGTTCGGCTGAGCCTGGAGATAGCATTATGCGCCGGGGCTTTCATGAGAGACAACGCGAGTTAAGCCTGCCCCAGAGGCCTCCATCCGTCTCTCTTGCCGCTGCTGGGAAGCTGCTCTTAATGCTCCTCGGTGTCCGTCTGCCGGTGGAGGCAATCGGATTAACTGGAGCTGTCGTGAGACGGCTGCAGGAGCCGAGACACGACAGCAGGTGGCGCGCAAGGCCCTTCCTGGCCCCGCAGCTTTGAGGCCTCATCTCGCCTCTGGGTCACTCCGGGAGTAAGAGAATTCGCTCGCCTCGTGCAAATTATGTGTAAACAAATATAGTTAATTCAAGTTATTCACCGCAACCTTAAGGTGTAAATGTATTAGAATAAGAATAGACAAGTTTTAATTATACACTTTAGATTAATGACAGTAGTAGCCAATAAATGGAGCACTGCAGAGAATGCCCACCAGGGAGATGGAGCGATTAAAGTAGCTCTCTGCGCGGGTACTAGCCGGCTTATCACGTCGCAAAACCGTGAAAACGACTTGTAGGTTCTCTTTATCCAGCAGTGGATTGATCATGGCTGGATGGTGATGAATTATACTCCTCTGTGTTGGTCTTCAGTTATTTTGAGTAAGTAACAGAGGTAATTAATTAGCAAACGTCTGTTGCTATATCGAGAGCTCTTGCCACGACGTAAGGAGGGAGGATGTATTTAGTGAACTTTACCACTGAGAAGGTTACAGAGAGAGATTTATGTTTTTAGGTGGACTTTATAAGGTTTTTTTTACGAAATGTTTTAATATAGGCAGTCGGGGTCATTTTGTTTCTTACACTATTTAGTTCCCTACACTTTTTGGAGTATTACTATTTGTGTGTGGTGTTCTTCGTACATTTTTGGGGGGAAAGATTCCACAGATCTTGAATTCCTCTCAATTTATTTATAGATTAAAAACGGAGCGTGTGTATGTTGTCAGGGTCAGGTTACGAGGCCTGTTTGTGCCATTGTATCCGTCAAGGTCAAGGCCATAGGAAATATGGATCCTACACGAAGAACACTGCAATAGCAAGGCCTGTTCAACAATGAAATACAAAAGTGACTGTTATAGGCTACATGTAATACGTGGAAAGCAGTGTCTGATTTACGTGGTCGATTATACAATGTGATAACCAAAATCGATAGAATTACGAATACCGTACGTTTTTTCTAACTATGAATCGTATTGTTCTTTATGAATTGCAGACCCTGTTGAAAACGTTGAAAATGTAGGCTACAAGAGGATTAAACCAGGTAGGTCCACGGTAATATGGCACAGTACAGTAAAATCATACTTCACCAATCCTTGATGACCAGCTCGGTAAAATCTGGTCACACAACCCACATGACCTATGTGGTGCGGTGAAGCACTCATCCAGCGCTGATTGACAAATGACTGTAAAGTAATTTTTTAGACGGCTAAACTGCAACGTCATAAAATATTACTATGGTTGTGTGCAACCTCCGACATTAATAATGAACCACTGGTATTCTCTTTTGGTTAATCAGCAATGAAATAACGTACAGATCTTTTATGGTTAATATAAACACAAAATCACCGCATTACATTATCACACATGTTCGAACGACACTATTACACGTCGACAAAACCATACCACAGGGGACCTCTGCAACTTATACACGCACGCTGTGGTAATAATAACGGCAGCAAGCGCCGGAAACAAAATATTAAAATGTTCTGGTAATGTACCAAATACAATTTGCATGTATAACACCTACATTCAACCCCATCCCTAGACGACGAGCATACTCAGTGGAACATGAGCGTCCTCGGGAATAGAGGCATATCTATTTTACTTTGAAAGGCAGCCAGAGGCATCACGGGCAGAAGACACGAGCGGGAGGTCTTAAACCTGGACTTGAACGGGGCAGAGTCAACAGCACGGACGACCGACGGAATTACCAGTCTCCTGCTCAGTGGCACGACACCACTGAGCAGGCGGCCGATATCTCCCGGCCAGTGCACGTGCAAATCTGTGAAGCTGGAGGGCTTGGACGGGCAGCCTTACCAAGGGATACGGCACGGGGCGTGGGGTGCGTAACGAGCGTCGCGCCAACCGTGCATATTTGGCGGTGGCGGCACAGACACGCAGATGTCGGAGGAGTGGGTGATCGCCCTGCGCATGGCCCAGGACGCGGTGCAGGACGCCGTGGACACCGCCGAGGCCGAAGCCGACAGCCTGGTGAGGACCCGGCGCCCGCCGCTCGGCCGCTCGCGAGAGCCAGTGGTCGTGGCCAACCGGCTCTCGCGTCCACGAGAGCCACCGTGTGCGTTTCATCGGATTTAAATAAGCGAGACTATGACGGGCTTCGAGGCTTGAGATGGCTCAGTGGTCGGAGCGTTGGTCTTGGTATCGGTCCTGGGTCTGAATGCGGCGAGCCGTCTGTGATTAAATTGGGTTCTTGAGTGCAGCGAGGTGATGTTCTCAGCCCCGCCGTCAATGCACGGGCAAGATCCATTTGTGATATTAAATTTGGTTCTGCGCTAAATTTGGCGGCGGTGCGACATGCCAGAGCGAGCGGAAGAGCGGTGCCCCCCTGACAGTGTGGAGCAGAAGGTAATGTGGAGGGATGTCGGAGGTAGTTCTGTTTCATCCGCTTCTGCTGGCCGTTCTCTCTGGTGGCGGCAGTGCTGCGTGACAGTTCATCTCACGACTTCACTCCGAGAGCACAATTTGGATAAAATTGAGGAATACAGAGAAAAGCACGAAGGGGAAAAAAATCCGCTGGGGGACTTAAGCAAATATTTAGCGTGCAGGTTTTATTTATTTACTTAGCAAATAATGGTTATCTTTCTGGTCATAAACATCACACGAGCACCTGGGGTTCATTTCTTTTCATCCTTTGATTTTAGTTTTTTTAACCCAGATTCATCTGTGGAACATGCGCTCTTGGCTCGTGTGTATAACCACACTGGCACACGATGCTCGTAGTGTTTTTTTCATGGAATAAAGGACGCGTCACTCTTATACACCTGTGTCCGGTCAAGGCACTGTGTGCGTGTATAACTCTCCACGCAATGCAACTGCTTTTTTTCACAGTTGCCTTGGATGTGCTTCTATGATGTTTTTATTTCTTGAAAAAAACATGTGAAACGAATATCTGTGTGCAACAGGAGGCACAAAATGAGCTCCAGTTCTTGAAGGAGCATCGTACCGAAGTGACCGAGGAACTCACTACTACCATATACCAGCAGGTAACCTCCCCTTGGTGCCCTTAGGAATGATGGGCGACTGTTTTCACGATGATGTTCTTTACATTACAAATGCCAGTGAAATGTCAAAGTTGAAGTCCACCCCCCTGGCCAAAGCTAAAACAATACCTACGAAGACAGACTGGTGGACCTTCTGCATCCTTTGCAGCCTAGTCTGCTAGGGGATAGCCCAGGTAGGATGCCCCACATCTAGTGGGGTTCCTAGGTACGGTTAGTTATTTTTTTACACCGAGGTAAAAGGTCATACATAACGCCCAATCAGAATCAGTGGCATAGGTCTCAAGTTCATTTCACAGTTTAGATTGAGACATTCCTCAATACTGCAAAAGAAACACACACTCGTTTGAGTCATGTGAATGACAGACGTATAGCTGAAGTTATCGATGAATCATGTGATGATTCACCTATAAATAATTACATGACTACTCTTTATGTTTTTATTTGAAATGTCAGAGTGCGGTGTAAACTGGTCGATGAGTGGGAGTGGAGCGCACGGAGATCGCTGTCGGTTGTGCCTTTTCCTGCTGGAATACATCCGACTACTTAATTGATTCACCTTCCGAACATGCACAAAGCGGTATTTTCCAATATCTCAATTATAGTCGCTTTTCAAAGCTGTTCTTTCGGGATAGCCGTGTCAAACACTCCCTCTCTCGATATGGCTATCCCGAAAGAACAGCTTTGAAAAGCAACTATCACGCATCGAGCCGTGAAAAGGTACATCATTACAATAACTCAATTAGCAAAAAAAACCCAAGGCATTTGTCGTAACTCGATGAGGGCTACTTGTGTAGCGCACATGTTGATCTTCAATGCGCACTGCCTGACCAAATGTCAAGAGGCTGCAAACGGATCAATGCTCGTCTGATGTACGAACTGATGCATAAACGAGCACTTCATGCAAACCACGCGCGTGGTAATTGTGTTTAAAATAGGGCCATCAGTTCAAAGGTACATTTTGATTTTTCGCTTCGTGAGTGTGTGCTGCTGCGTGTGAACAACATCACGTTTGTCGGTGCCTCGCCGTACATTTCCTGGCCGCGATGTGCAGCAGCAGCAGCAGTGACAATTGCTTTCTAAATTTGGACTGTGCCTCCCTTAGGTGATCTAAGCCTAAAATAGTACCTGGGACAGCGATGTAATGAAATCCACACTAGGAAAACAAAGACAACCGGGCGTGCTTGTCTCTGGCCACGCTTCCTCTTCACTCGTGTGCCGTACCAACCGTAACAGGTGCTCATTACCGGCATTTCCCCCCAGCCAGACTGTGAAGCTAAATAGGGACCTTCGTCTTGTCTGTCTGTTGATTGTACGTACAGTGTATGTGCGTGTGTGTGCGTGGGGAGAGGTGTGGGGAGCGGTAGCCCAGTGGTTAGCGCGCTGGGCTATGAATCTGAATCTGGCGACCCGAGTTCGAATCCCGCTCACGGCCAACACCAGTGACGATTTTCTGAAACCGGTCCTGGGCCTCCCCTAGGTCGACTCAGCCTCAAATGAGTACCTAGTGCGGTGTGTAAACATCGCCACTAGGGAGACAAAGGCGGCCGGGCGTGGTGCTGGTCACCCACCCCCTCGTGTGCCGTGTCGACCTTCATAGGTGCTCGCTAACAGCACTTGTCCCTACAGTCTGTTAAGGCTATATAGGGGATCTTTGTCTTTGTGGGGAGAGGTGGCGCAGTGATTCTTGCACAGCGCCGCGAACCATGATGCCCGAGTTTGATTGCTGGCCACTAATGTTAGCAGTGGCCAGCAATCAAACTGTTCCTAGCAGTGATCAGTGACATCTGAATCTGCCCTGGACTCAGCCTTAAGTTTGATTCGGCCTTAAATAAATACCTGGTGCAGTGCGTAAACATGAGCACAGGAGAGAAAAAGCCTCAAAAGGTGCTTGCTAACAGCACTTGCCTCATCGTGGGAGACGAAATGTCGTGGGGGGAGAGAGGAGGAACGCTCGATACGGCTATCCTGAAAGAGTGGCTCTTGAGAGCAATTCTCATACATCGTGTTGTGAAAGCCCACATCAATACATTGTGTTGTGCACCTCCCTTCCCCGAGTTTTGGAGTATGTCCCCCCACCATAAACGAGGTCCCGCTGTGGCAGTGGTCTCCAACGTTTTTAAACACAAGATCACTTTTATAACCTAAAACCCCAAAAAATGTACGCTATGCATAACACTCACCTATTCTTAGCGTGACACCTGTGCTTGCCGCACGCTATCTGTGCGTGCTTGCTGCACGCTATCTCCAGCAGCTTGCATTTGCGACCCACGGCCGCCACACAGTGTTAAATACAATCACCGTACAGAATCTCGGCTTTTCTTAAATGTTAAGATCAACTGTTCAAGATTCTGGCATCGACCTTTCAGTCGCGGTCGACTGGTGCGGAGACCACCGCGCTGTGGTGTCTGTGAGAGGGCCCCCGCTATAATAATAATAGCATTTATAGAGCGCTTTTCACCCAAGGGTCGCAAAGTGCTGCACAAGGCTGTGGAGAGAAGGGCATGTCAACAACATCAATGCAGATTAACTGAGAGTCAAGCAATATCGATAAATTATAGGACATATGACATAAAGACAGCAGAAAAAAAATACTAATAATTCTCCAACAAGCAAGGAGGGAACAGATGCCTGAGTTTGTGGTTGTCGTGACTGCGCGCGCCCTCTCTCTCTATCTCTCCAGCTCGTGCAATGAAAGGCCGCCTGCTACGGTGCTGGCATGTGGTGGTTGTGACGGCGGGCAAGCCCTCTCTCCGCGGCTAACGCGACGAGAGGGCGCCCGCTATGGTAGCTATATAGCTAGATGTTTATTATTACAGCAGGAAAATACCCGGTGAGCTTGCAAGCTCTTTACGGGACTCCTGTGACACAGCAAGCATGCAAATTGCACTCGCGAGTTTGTTGCGGTCGTGACTGCGCGGACCCTTTCTCCCTTAGCTCATGACGAGAGGGCGCCCACCGTGGTGCTGGCACGCGTGTTTGTGGCGGTGGTCGTGACGGCGCTCGCCCTCTCTCCGCAGCTCATGCGACGCCGCCGCAGCACGCAGGCGTCTGCGCCGGTCGAGTGGAGCCGCGAGTGCATCGGCTCGCGCCGCCTCTCCGTGCCCAGCACCGTGTCGGAGCAGGTGTTCCACGCGACGCGTTCCGACTGGTACCACGAGGCCGCACTCAGGGTCAGCAGCGTTCTCTTCACCCTGCGATCTTGTTCCGAGCGTGTGACGCGTTCTTCTGATGTCTCTTGTCGATGATGTATAATGCTCGCATGATTGCTTTACCAATGTCCTTTTGGCAACGTTGCTGCTGGCTCGCGGAAGTTTCGGAAGAGTATTCATTACGTGGCAAGTAAAGCTCAAATAAGACATAGATGATGTAATGATAAACATCTACCCAGCAGAAAATGCCCAGTGGGCTTGCAAGCTCTGGAAGCGCGATTCCTGCGATACAACAATCGTACAAACTAACCGACATAAACAATATATAAAATCAGAAGGTAACACAGCGAATGTCCAGCATTACAGCATTGGCGTTGTGCAGATAAAAATTTAATTTATAAAAGATTCGAATCCAGTACCCTCATTGCCGTCACACACATAGATACATACAAACATTTGCTCCAGTATATATAGCTCATTATTTCCGTGCTTATTGTGGGGTCGCCAGGATGCTTCCCCTTACGACGACAATAACAGTGACGAATAAGAGGCATGGCCCTGGCAGAAGAGTGCCTCGCAATGCCAGAATATGACAGCGTCACGTGTTGAGTGGCGGATTATTTCGCGACTGGAAATAAACCAGGGTAGTTTGTTGTCACTGAAACAATTACACGTAACGCAGGATGGCCGCCTCGACCAGAGGACGATGATCCTGGGGAGACCGTGACGGCCGGTGATGCTGATCCGCTGCCGTAGCAGCAGGGTTACCGCGACGTCACGGTTCGCGATGTGATACGATACGACAAGCTTTACACAATATAACAGTCTTTGCAGTGAGTTCCCCATAACATTGCAATAATCATCAACAACAACAACAACAGCCGGTTTAATGGCCGTTATCCACGTTTTGCTGGGTTGGCCATTTGCCCTGCTCCCCTGCCCCCCAAATCGCCTTCCTCCTCCTATCTCGATCCTGGGCACCCTCTCGGGTGAGACCCATAATTTTAATGTTATCCTTCACCACCTCAATCCACGTCTTTTTCGGTCCCTCTCTGGGCCTCGTCCATCTCCCTGTCCCCCACCTCTCTTCACCCAGTTGTATTGTTATCATCATTGTTATCATAATTGTTATAATCATCAGCCGTGATCAATCCACTGCTGGAGCAAGGCCTCCCCCACGACGATCTTTAGCCGTCCTGCAATGCAGCAGTTGGCTGAGTGGTTCGTCGCTCATCGCTCCATCTCCACGCCGGTTAGCCTCGCGGGGGTCGTGCCTTTGTCTTGGCGACCACTCCATCGTTGTTTTTGGCGACGTGCAATACACACATCTAGTGTCCTGCCCAAAGCCCTCTGACCTTTCTTAGCAGTCACGATGAAAGCTTTCATGTTGATCGAGAGATGATGTCTCCTTTCATCGCTGCACTGCCACCTCTAGGCTACCTGGTTGCCCAAGCCTACAACACCTTCCCTTCTAAGCTAACCATTCACAACCCTGTGTGCCTTCCAAAATCTGACGAGATCGGGCACGTTCAGGCGGTAGGCGCTGTAGCCAGGTTCCTGCAGTACCTTTCCGTGAGATGGGCTTACCGACGAAAGCTTTGAGTCACATTTAAATGAATATTACACGGTGTCAGGACGTACAGTTCTATCACCGCACATTACAATGTTCATTGTGACTAAAATAGCCCTTGAATCGCCGAGCAATAAGTAAGGGCTGGCAACGTATAGGTTGCACTTTGCGGCCATGATGTGTGTGAGATTCTTAATGAGGGTCCGGAGAACCCACCTGCTCGCAATCTAGGCTTCACGCCGGGGGAATTCGCATCTCCGCGCAGGCACATTTATAATTATCTGCGTTTCCAATTAGGGCCGTTATCTCCTTCTGACATAGTAATAACAATGCACCTGCGTGCAGTGGCAGCACTTGGCAATTCATACCAAACCTCTGTCCTTCAACCGCTAACAACACCCGTGTGTCGAATGGTAATTTAAATAAATGGGAAACGAAGCTGCGTTTTGGCTTAATCACCTCGACCTTTGCCACTGCCTGCTGTGCCCTAGGCTCGCAATTATTATGCTGCCCCAATTCCGATTTGGTGATTGTCACATTTGGGGCCATCCATTCTGTGTTTAACGTTAACGACGCATTGTAGGGGTCAAGCGAACTAACTAAATGCCAAGTACCGTGCGATCGTCATCATCTGCCAGAGCCATGATCTGTCTTGTCTATTGTTGGATAAAGTCCTTACCAAGCCATCGCCATCTCTCACAGCCTTGCGATTCAGCAATCCATCATACATAACACTGATCAGAAATACTGTAATAAATTAATAACAACCATCAGTTTTCACACGCAACATTTGATTTGTGTGTTGTGAGCGTGAGAAATGGGGCATGACACCTCTAATGTGTTTGTTTCTGGACTTGAAACGCACCACGTGACTGTTGCATGTCGGCTGCTGGGAGTTGTAGGATTGTTGTTTGTGTTGTATTAAACTTGGTGGAAAACATTTTTTTTTATTCCAGAGGGCACGGTCAGACTACATTGTGAGCAACTGGAAAGTGATGGAGGATGGACCGGAATTGATCATGGAGTCTGAAGGTACGGTCTGAGGAGCGCCAAACATAACTAGCAAGAGGAGGGTTTCACGGTAAATGTCTCATCTTTGGTGGCAGCGCTCAGCTGTGATCCAGCACTTGGGAGGCGAGGGTTGGTGGATTGGATAGGTTTGTGGAACCCCCAATATCGCTGCACCCGCGAGATGGCCAAGAGATGGCTTTACAGCAAGAGCATTAGTGAACACATCTGTGCAGCGTTTTCAGGGTTCTTCCTTTGTTTTTCACATTTGGCCGTTTCCATAAATGAATGTTGGGTGCGTGGATGTCAACCAGAACGCCCAAGTATAAGACGGAGCAGCACCTGCATGCAGTTTGCTGAACCCGTATACGAACGAGGCTCAACGCTGCTTGGCTTCTGCGGTGATATCGGGTGATCTGATCGTGGTCGATAATATATCCCTTTGATGGGTTGGATCACGTTAAAAATATAAGCGTCATAAACCTACCTCCACCCATCACAGCTAATTCTTTACTACGTCACCACACCAGTATGTTGAAGAGCTTACCCACAACATTTACAATGAAATACGACGTTTCACTGATAATTGCAATCAACTTCATCGGTTATCTCCAACAAAGCTTTCGTAAGCCGACCCATATAAGGGCTATATTGAGGCTAACACCGGCTACGAAAGCCTTCAAGTTAGGTCTGATCGTAAGTTCCACGCCCTGCGACTTATCCTTCCGGTCCTTCGTGCAGACTCGGCGGGCGAGCACGGCTTCTCGACGCAGAACCACGCGGCGAGGCCGCGGCGGGCCTCGTCTCGCCTCTCGGACGGCGGCGGACGGGCGAGGACTCGCTCCCAGGAGGACGCGGACGGGCCGCGGCGCGCTCGCCTCGGCTCCTCCGGCTCGGAGCCCGGCCGGGCGCCGGCGGGCCCGCCGCGGCAGTCGGCGCCGTCCCGGCCGCTCGACGGCCAGCCCGGCGACTCGGCCGAGAACTCGGAGCAGGACGAGTTCCCGCCGGAGGAGGCCGCGAGGCCCAGGCACCGGAGGAGCGGGCAGCAGCAGCACCAGCGGCACGCGCGCTCGCTCACCGCCTCGCTCGAGGCCATGGGGCCGCACTTGGGCAGCAGCGAGCGGCTGTTCACCTCCAACCAGGCGCGGCCGCGGGGCCACCGAGCCCAGCTACCGCAGGCCAAGGCAGAGGTTAATTCTTTCGCTTGTTATCGGTACCCGCTTGATGCTGTAGAGGGGCGCGGTGAGCCGGAGCCTATCCCCGCAGATAAAGGGCACAAAGGAAGGCTATATTTAGGATGGGATGCCAGTCTATCGTAGGACACCAGGGAAATATAATTTGGCCAGTTAACCTAGGCAGCATGTCTTTGGACTGTGGTAGGAAACCGGAGTACCTGGTGAAAACCCACTGCGCCACCGTGCCCGAAGTTGGCGGTGTCGGCGATTTATATGCGACGCGACAAATGTACGCGGCGACACTCGGGCTGTTGTCGCCAATCGCTGGGCTGACGTTGGGAATTGCGAGCAATAACGTAGCTTGTTAGAGTCAGAGTTTGCTGGGTTTTTATTCGGGTAGGCGTAGTAGCTTCTCAGTTTCTATAATGGGATCATTTCTCTTTAACAGCCACCGCTTGCTTCGTGTGTTCTGATTGATGCATTGTTCTTGCAGTAGCCTCCCAATTATAAATGTGATTCAGTAGAATCCGTCACATGTGGCTTATTCTGAATTAAAAATTATTCACTGCAGTTATTCAATGTATCCTAAATGTATTTATGCTACAAAATGTCAAGGACGTTAGCGTTTTCAACTCTTCTATCATTTTTCGAAATAACTTTTTTTTAAATAAATCCTGCTCATTTGCAAAAAAGATAATTGAAAATAAGATAATTTAAAGAAAATGACAAGATCAGTGACGTTCGATTCTTGTGCACAAATTGGATGTAAAAGTGGTTTCTGTTAAAAACATGGTTCCGTTCCCTTGCCTCATAATTTGTGAAAAGTTGAAACATTTTAACGCAATGGGAGATATCCTAAAATGTACTGAGTCATTTTAAATCCATGTGCAGATTTATTACGTTCTCATGAAGGCCTATACGTGGCGATGTGCAAGAGAATATTTTTCTATCCATGATTCTCCACCACAGCACGCAATGAGTCACTCATTAAGGGCAACGGCTGTATTCTCATTCTCAGTTTTGCAATCAATCTTCGCCTGTTGGGAAGTAATCATTGGGATTTCTTCGGTGATCGTTCTCTCGCTGTTGTGGGTTCTCCGATCTCAGTGATGGTGCGGTGGAGCTGTCGCTTAACCCTGCTCTGCTACAGCCGGTGTTTCTGCGGTTTCTCTGAAATCTGGGCGTCTTCTGCTGTGGTCTGACCTTTCCCCTCCGCCTACAGCTCCCTCTGCTCGTCAAGCGCCTAATCGCTATAGAGCAGAGCCTGTACAGGCTGGAGGGTCGGGTTGGCAGCTCTGTGGGTCTGGATGAGGTACGTGACCCTGACCTCGCAGACTTCGCAAACCTCGGGCGCGATTTTCTTTTCTCGCTTAATTAGGGAACGTTTGACAGAAGTCCCGCACATTCTCAGGGCACGGCCGAGAATTGCGCGGTCGGGAAAAATATATCCGATTTCAGCAGGTCAGTTGAGAAAGTGTTGTTCACTTTCCGAAGTGACCTGGTGAAATTGGATATATTTTCGCGTCTGTTCCCACGGGGGGGTTGCGGTTATCCCACTCAAAACATTGCATGCTACGACACTGAACTCAAGACCAACCTCGTGTGTCTTTGCGCAAAGAACGAGACAAACCATTGACACGTATTTCTCTACCTTCTGCGGGGGGTTTCCCCATCGCAGGACGTCTTTAATCAGCACAACGAGAACCATGGCTCGCCGCAGCTACCCTTAGAAGACGAGCGGCCGGACGTCCCGCTGGATAACGGTTGGGTCAGGGCGCGCAAACAGCAGCAGCAGCGGCAGCGGCAAAGGTCGTACGGGGACGAGGAAGAGGACGAGGTGGAGCGGGAGAGCGAGGCGGTTCACCCGTCGTACCGGCACTTTGGAGAGGCGGCCGAGCCGCTGAGTGACTTTTCTGACGACGGCGACGAGACTCCGTGCGAGCCTCGCCAGAGGAACGACGGGGACAGGTGGCGAGGAGAGTGGAAGCCGGCCGCGCAGGCAGGCAGCGCTGTACGATGACCACAAACGCACCCGGCACCTGGCACCTCGCACCGCGCACGCAGCGCGTCCCTTGTAAATCATATGGGCTGATACCTGGTGTCCTGCATCTAAAGGGATTTTTTTTGGTGGATTAAAAAATTGAGTTGTACCGTACTCCCAGAGCTCAAAATCTGAATTGTTAGCCGTGTTTGCACAAAACTTCTGAAATGGGGTTTTCAACCTTCAAGCGACGCAGTCCCAGTAGCGTACAGTAACTACTGTAGCAATAGATTGTGCATGTAGAAGTGGCTTGTTATGTTGGCTGTCTTTTTTCAATCATATATTCACGTTTTAGTTAAAACAAATATAATAAAAAAACAGTATGAGTAACATGAGCTGAAACTGAGCTACACTTGGTCTTCATGGAAATAATGGGTTGTTGCAAGGAAAATGGCACCCCATGCCTGATCTTGCCCGGTATTTCAACGATACACTGCCCCACGTACGCACACGGAAACCGACATACGCACGAGTACAGCACGTGGATGTGTTTGGGACAAAACCGATTTGGACCCTTACCGTGCAGGCCACGTTTTTCTTCTTTACTTGCATCATGCTGCATTTTGAAAGCCTGCCTCTGAATTCAGGTTGGTTTGTCTTGTTTAACCAGGTTAGAACTCAAGAGACCGGGACAATCTCACTCTTAACCATGACCTGGGTCACCAAAACAACAAAAGCAAAGTGGAAAAAATAAAGTAGAATACAAGTAGAATACAGACATTTGAATACAAAACAACAGAGACACACGGGAAATCTAAAACCCTGACCAAACACAAATCGGTGCCGGTTAAATAAACTCCCCACAGCACAAATCGCCTCAGCTGAGGCCATGTGTTGTAAGCACCTTCAGGTGGTTCAGGCCACCGTTGAAAACCAAATGAGTTCTGCAGGGCAAAGCAGCGACAAACTCGTGATAAACTTTCTCAAAACCGCGTTATTATTGTGAAATGGAAGAGATTGGCACGTTACAACTCTAACCCATTTTTCATTAATTACCAGAAGGTTTCGAACTAGAATAGAAGCTGTTGCCATATACGTGTGTGTTTGTGGCTCATGTAAGTATACTTGTTCCTTGCTTATTGTAGCTTATTAGTGGCAATAGCCCTTGAGGGTCAATTAGAAATGCTGCAGAGGTTGTGGAGTGCCACTCACTGAAGGCTTATACGTCCCTCGTGGTACCAGTAATGGCACAAACGAAGGTCTCAACAATGAGCTTGGGTTCTTTACGTTTACTCAGAATATGAGCGTGAATGCTCTTTGGAAGTGCCTTCAATAGAATACGATGTCCTTTTGTGACAAAGCTGTGTCGTATGGAGTAAGGTCGAATTTTTTGTCCAGGGATGTTAGGTATGCAGTTCTCTTTTTTCCAACGAATTATCCGTTGCTCTCAACGTAGCTCAAGATCCTCTTGTGCACCCATTACCTTCGTAAGAAACATCTTTCTGGTTTGGGCTGTTATTGGGAATGCACGGACTGTGGCTAAAAGTGACATTAATCTGCTCAAGGATTTAAAGTTCCCCATTCCAGTTGAAGGCTTTTATGTATTACCAACCTGGATGCACACGGAAATATTCCCATTTCGCTCAGCACAGCTGTCTTTGGAAACTGGCAAACTCAAAAAAGGACCACACATTCCTCATCGCTTTCATTTGTCTTTTTAAAAAATGCATTACAGCAGTGAGCGCACCAGAATAAAAGTATACAACAAAGCTTCCCATCTTACATTCTGGGTCCGAGAAAAATTGAGCTTGAGATCTAAAAAATATATTGAATGTTGGAATAGTTTCCTCCTCAGTATATCGAAGCCCTATGAAGAAGCCATCTGCTTAGCCGTCTGCTTAGACAGCGGTGAATCCAAATGGGGTTTATGTGGGGAAGCAGCCCTTTTATGAGATTCCAATAATTTTATTTTGTGTTGAAATGTATCGAAGAAACTACATTGAATATTATTTTAATGGTTTATTCTTAATTATAGGGCCCTGTGGCTTGACATTTTAGGACCAGCTTGGGAAAATTCTATATCTGCCTCTGTTCACGCAACTGGGTCGCTGCACACACACATTTGACGCAACTGATCTCTTGACACGAACAGCTGTCGGGCTTAATCCACTCCATCACGTCCATCATCGGTCAGGAAAATGTAGTTGCTCATTTCCCAGCTCCTTGTCCGAGAGCTGTGCATCACTCCTCACTGAGGTACACATCCCAGGCCACCGGCCGACGGAACTGTGATGACAGATGTCTTGTAACCCGTGTTGACAAGGATCCAGGCTGTGTTGAAACTGGGGGTGTTAACACAAGGGCGTGCTGTGGGTGGTGCTTAGTGGCTGCAGGGAAGTAGGTTGATCGAAGTTTTCCTTGGGAAGTAAAACAATTTCAGGAAAGCCTCACGAAGTCTTTAAACCTTTTTTTTTTTTTGAAAAGGTACAACATTGATATATTGGTTAATTTTCTGTTAAAGAGTGGTGTGTGTGGTAGGCAATTTGAGTGCCCACAAAATCCCACACACTCAAGCAGATGAGCTTCAATGGCCCACATGAACAGTTATTTTAGTGGGTTTAACATGTAGACTTTGGTGACCAATGTTATCCATAATATAACCCTTTTATGTTGGGTTACGTTAAACATGTGGCGAGGAAACCCACAACATTTACAATGGAATGCGATGTTTAGCTAATAATTGCAATCAGCTTCATCAGGCACCTCGAACAAAGGTTCTGGAGTTAATTTCCTTGCTTGCTGCACTGTCGTATTGCGGCCCAGCACACTGGGTTAGACAGACCTGCGTGGGGCACCAACCTTGAGCGGGTAGGTTGGAGGTCAGGGAGACAAGCTGGCACTTCTGTTAGCCTGGATTCAAACCCAGGTATAAGCTGCCGGTGGTTAAACTGCATTTTCAAATGTACAGAATTGATGTTCTCAGAATAGGCGCTATTATCTCTACAGGTCAAAACCCATCACAGTTACATTTGGCTATGTTTTTAAACGACACCTGTGAATATTAAGGATATGATCTCACTACCAGGGGTGGAATTGGGCGAGAACGCATGGGAACGCCGTTTCCAGAGTGAAAATCCCAGAGGGAACATATTACACTTTCATGGTCTTCAATTTAGCTGGTTATTTTACATATCAGAAGTCACAGAAATGCAGGAAATGCGTTTTCATAAACTCAAAGTGTTCTGTCTGAGGAACCCTAGACCCCTGCAATGAAGGTGACACGTGCCGGGTGCATTCTCAGAGTGATTTTTCTGCAGATCCACCCCTGCTCACTACCCTCCTAGTGGCAGTGGGGGTAGGAAAGAGGTGCCCCCTACTGCATGGTTGATAAGTCGCTTGAAGGGATTTCAGAGGTTGCTCCGATATCCACTTCCGTCGACAGTTTTCTAACAAACCGATACACGGCTCTGTAAGAGCGCTTAATGCATTCTTCATCTCATGACACGACACTGATATGCACCGCTTGTAATCCACCAACCGTTGATGCGTAACCACCGAATCGTAGGTGTGCACCACCACGGTGCGGCTTTATTAACGTGGTGTCTGACGTCTGGTGGCGCACACAGGTGACCCCCGGGAGGGCCAAGGCGAGCCGGCACGTGTGGCGCCAGAAGAAGAGAGAGACGAGCAGCCCCTACAGCACGGACACTGACCTCTCCGAGCTCGAGACACAAATGGCGAGCACCAAGGCCCACCTGCAGGATGCCGAGAGCCAGGTCCTTAATCCCGTGTGTGTTGCTGTGTGTGTGTGTGTGCGGTAGCTCATTGGTTAGCGCGCTCCCGAGTTCGAATCCCGCTCACGGCCCACACGTGACGGATTTCTGAAACGGTCCTTGGCCTCAGCCTCATATGAGTACCTGGTGCGGTGTGTAAACATCTCCACTAGGGAGACAAAATACAAAAGGCGGCCGGGCGTGGTGCTGGCCACCCACCCCCTCGTGTGCCGTTTCTGGCCTTCCCAGTGAGAAATGAGGCCCAGATTCAGGGGTGATTCTCTGAGGCGTAATAATATTGGGCGGTACAGTAATGTATCAATTGGTTTAACATCAACTCGTACATTCAACATTAAATCGTGTGCGTAAGCATTGCTAACTAACGGTGTATGTACATCACATGCAAATGGTATGATGATGTTACAATTGGGATAATGGAGTGACCAAAATTGTACAAATGAGACGGAAGAACATTGAGGGGATGCTAACGAGTTGGTAGAAATGAGACAAAAAAATCGAATGCAACCATTGTGACATTTGAATATCTGCATGCCTAGTAATGCAGCCCCAAAGTGGCTTGTGAGTTTGAATTGTTTGTTTCTGGAACCAACTGGTGGAATATGAGCCGTGCAGATAGAAACCCACGTGTGAACATGCGTCTCCGCCTGCTGCACGCAACATTGTGTATGGCTGCGCATGCACCTAGCCTGCCACAAGAACACATGTTAGTGGTAAACGGAATTCGTTCTTGCATTCTGCGCACCCACCCAAATAATCGGTCGGCCCACCGTGGCTGCAGGTGTCCGACATTGAGAATCGGATTGCTGCCCTGAACATGCAGCCTAGGAGGAGTGGGACACAGTCGACGTGAGGGTAGGTAATTATTTTTATTCGGGATATTTCAAACATATTGTGAGAAATGGCCCGTTGTAGAATACTCCAGCTCTTTCTGTTCCACGATGAATCGTCCGCCTCCTTGGTACAAGACCTTTGACAGTAACGCGACGATCGCCACCATTTAGTGTTCTGCCGTTGCATGCTATAGTCGTGGCTCCGACCTGTTTATTGTGATTGCTGCAAACAAAATCGAGTTGTTTTTTTGCTCCAACGAGCAGAGGCATTGCTCACCTTGTGTTTACCTCAGCCAGTGGTGGAAATGTTGTATTCCAATAATAGGGACCAGCATTAGCGTGAGCAAGCAATTTCAGGGCTGCTCCTTTACCTCACTTTAATTTCCTCTACCTTAATGTAAACCCAGTTTGGGGGAAACAGCCAAAGCTCATGAGAGTGGGGGGAATTTCAAGTTTATTGTAAATGCTCCCAAGATCCTGCGGTATTCACGTGATTTCTATCTGTGTGTGTGTGGTACGCTGCACAGCCAAGTGACTGCACCTCCGCGTGGATGTAAAACGGCGAGTGCTTGGCGTAGCAAATGAAGATGCCTCGATGGGGGATCCAGGATTCTGATCTCGAACCCTGGCCGTCACCTCCAGAATGTGGATCCTCACAAAAAATGCCAACGATATTTATCAGCTCACGTGAAGCTTAAGAAGTCATTTGTTTGAAATTGTTGTAAAATCGTTCCATAGCTACTTTTCCAGCGAGTACAGTTAAAATGTGTTAATGTCGAGTTCATGTTAACGTGGCCATTAAATGAGGCAGTTGTTGCTCGTTGCACGAATGTATATGCGCTAATATATTTCAAGACGATTACCTTGCCTCTGGGTATGTGTGTGTGTACACATCTTTGTGTATGTGTGTGTGCAGATGACGGGGCGTGTGTGCACGTAGTGCTTACACACACGTCCTTATCTGTGCACAGGTCCGTGCGTTTAGTATTCACATACCTTCGTGTGCGTGCGTTTGCGATTATCATTCTACTGGTGGTCTCGCCTTAGCTTTGTGAGCGTCAAGGCTGCGCGTGCGATGTGGCAAATGTAACATTGGCCGCTACCCAAGGCGTGCTGACGGACAGTATCGACTTATCTTGCAAATTACATTTGCTGAGAGAAATAAAACATACGTGCACATACCTTTGTATGTGCTAAGGTCACGGGCTGTAAGCACAATGTAAACACAAACTTTGCCTTGCTTCGTACCGTAATTTGATAAAGTTGGATGTGCAAAGAATACCTTGTGTTATGGGGCTTTTGTACCAGATAATCCGAAAGCCTCCTTCAGCGCTGGAGCACACATGGCTAGAGGCCACTCAGCCGACGCTATTAGTGCACTCCCCATTTGCCGCATATGTCGAGACTAGAGCCGCCATTCTCAGCCGGTGGGTCGCGACCCATCAGTGGGCAGAAAGCACCACCTAGTGGGCCGTGGAGACCATACCCAAGTGGGCCAAGTAGGTCCTGAGGTGCAAAATGCTGAGAACCCCTGGACTAGAGCAGAACTGTCGGGAGGATGGAGTTATCGGACTGGTGAGCACAGAGTGATTGTAATACCCATTGCGTGACATTGCGTTCTTCAGCTTTTTTTTACTTAAGGAACCGGATTGAGTTGATGCATTTTAAAAAGGTGCCTATTTGGCGTTAGAACATCTCGACACTTGTGTTATTGCCAGAAAAGGGTAAAACCTCTTCTCTATTTTTTCCCCTCGGATGAATATTTTTCTTGGAAGAAGCTCCCGGTACGTAGAGCAACTCAGCCACACATCACGCCAAACGACACTCGGAACAACCCAAACACACACACCGGAGAGAGAGAGAAACATCTCGGAGGAGCTTTGAACGCACACGGCGCACCACACACAGAGCACGCAACGCTCGCATATTGTGCATCGTTTTCGGTGTTTTGAATAAAATCGAGGAAATACACTTTCTTTTTACAGCAAACAAGAGCGTGTTCTGTCCGTTCGCTGCCGCCCGCTAAATGCAGCTGCTCGTGCACGGAGAGATGCGCGTCGTGGTCAGCGGGACGCGTGGGCATCGTCCGGGGTGACGGAACGATGAGGATGGCGAATGATGGGATTTGGGTCGTCGCAGGAATCGCGTGTGGGGTAGACTCTGAAAGAGACAGCGGTGCATGAAGTTTAAGTACCGTGCCGAAGTAATGAAGTTGAAGGTAATTAATTTCTCTACCGATGGAGGTTGTCACGGCTCGATGTATGACGGTTGCTTTCCAAGGCTGTTCTTTCGGGATGGGCGAAACGGCTGAAGATGCCTCCAACGTGAGAGGCGATACGTCGCTAAAGAGAGAGAGGGAACGCTCGACAAGGGCTATCCCGAAAGAACAGCTTTGCAAAGCAATTCTAATTATTTTTTATTTAATTGATACACTGCCAGAAATGTCTCCAACGTCGGAGGCGAAACGTTGCGAAGGAGAGAGAAGGAATACTCGCCACGGCTATCCCGAAAGAGCAGCTCATAAGAGTGCTTGTCATACATAAAGCCGTGAAAATATACATCAATAACAAGTAATTAACGTCAACAAAACACTATCGGAAAGTTTATATTTCTCATCGCTGCATCCTAACCGCATAATAATAGATATAAAATAGCGTGTCTAAATATGTATCGTGGTCTTGAGTGGGATATATTTTAAAGGAGGTATGTATTTTCATTTCTGCTGGATCAAAGCTTTCCCACGCCACATCGGTCATCGGAATTGTTTGACCATACTTCACCACACTGGTCAGTATGAGTTGGTGAATGCGGGGGTGGCTAGGATCGGTTCAGATTACACTAGCCGTGGCTAGTTCAATACTAACCACTGTGCCACCGATCCACAGTGAAATATAATGTAACTACGCTAACGTGGAGGTTATTGATGTAGAGGTGGCATTGCGTTGTGGTGGTGGTGGTACACGTCTGTAATCCAGCACTGTAGGGGCAAGGGTTAACGGTTTAAACAAATGTTGCGAAGCTTTCTTCCCGTCGGCATCGAGCTGCTATCGCCTGGCTTGCCAAGAAAAAGCAGAACAGCACTAGTGAACTAATGTCCATCTGTTCCAGCTGTACGGGATAGTGTTATATTGGATACTAGAGTGTTGCCCCCTCGCATGTTTGGGGTTCTCCGGTTATTCTCAGGGAACTTCGATTTCCTCCCCCATGTGTAAACAATTATTACTTTGTTGAAAACATTTTAAAGTATTTAATTACTGCCATATGTTGATATAAGTTGGGCAAGTTAATATACCGTATATATGTTTTAAAATAATTAGCAGCATTACCTCAACCAATATAAAAAGCTGCCTTTCTTAAAGCAACTTAAATCGGTCATGATTTACAGATTGTCTTTCAAGACGAGTCTGAAAAATATTTTAAGATAATTCACAGGTCGAAAATACGCATCCAGAGAATGGGAGTAAAAACAATGACACTAGTTTGTCTTTATATATCGTATAAACAACTTGCATCACAAGACGCTGTACAGAACAGTAGGACGTGGATCAGTATGACAGGTATCTAGTAATATGTTGTTATGGCTTGCACGATGGCGCAGTGAGTAGCGCTGCCGCCTCCCGGCACGGTTGCCTTTCTGTGTGGAGTTTGCATGTTCTCCCCGTGTCCGCGTGGGTTTTTTCCGGGCACTCCGGTTTCCTCCCACATACCAAAGACAAATTGCTGCATAGGTTAATTGGCCTGCGGACTAAATTGCCCCCGGCGCCCTGTGATGGACTGGCGTCCCATCTTACGTATAGCCCTGCCTCGTGCCCTGTGTCTGCCGGGATAGGCTCCGGCTCACCGCGACCCTGTACAGGATTAAGCGGTTTCTGAAAATGAATGAATGAATGAAAATGGATGGGTGGTGGATGGATGGTGGGGGGCGGGGGCGTGGTCATTAGAGATATGGGCGGAGTTATTATGAAATAAAGGCGTGGTCGTGGAAATGGGGCGGCGTTATGATGACCGAGGGCGAGGCTACTGGTGTAGAGTGACGATTGGAAAATGGCGCGAAATCGAGCAGGCGGCGGGAGAACGTCGACTGTGTGAGTTACATCTCGTCGTGTATATAGAACAAATAGAGTTTGGCCTACCCTCACAGAAGTCGATCAGAGTCTTCTTCAACAAATTAAAGCCTCGGCTCAGATCCCAAACTGTTGAGGCTTCTGGATCTGTGCTGGAAAGCGGATGGCTATGGATTTGTAAAACTGGGTCGGCAGCATGGCGAGCGGCACGGCTCCGACGCCATGAATCTTCGAGTACCTCATTTGGCGTTTCCCGTAGCGGCTAATTGGCCTCACTCCACGAGACCGGTACCATTCCTTGTTCATCTCCAACGCTGTGAGCAACACATGCAGGACGTGAGACAAAGTGTGGGTGCACGGTACACCAAAGACAAAGTAAATTCTCCCCTAAGTATTATAGAATTGGTGATGGACTGACGTCCCATCCTGGGTATACCCCTGCCTTGCGCCCTGTATCTGCCGGGATAGGCTCCGACTTACCGCCACCCTGTACAGGATTAAACGCTTTCTGACAATGCAGTGAATATTATAGAATTGCTGTCCGTAGCTGTTGTTTCTGCATAGCCGTGTCGAGTGTTTCTTCGCGACGTTTCGCCTCACACGTTGGTGGCATCATCGGAAGCCTGATGATCAATGCCTGAAGATGCCTCCAACATTGAAGGCGAAACGTCGCGAAAAAAACCACTCATTAATTATTTGGCACAACGTATATAGCAAGCAGTGTTTGGCAATATGGCGCCGGCAATACCGCCTGTGCCTCCTCTGCCTCTGCGCTTTCCTCGCGCCTCTGAGTCGAGCACCTTCGACAGTGAATGAATATGTGCGCGTTATAAATGTAAAATTACTATTATATAGAAGGAACGATAGACACGGCTATCCCGAAGGAATAGCTATGGAGAGAAATTCTCATACATTGAGCCATGAAAACCAACATTTCACTGCTGCCACCGCGACCCTCACCAGGATAAGCGGTTTAGACTTTAGAAGATGGATGGATTTTGAGGTAAGTGCCTGTTATTGAGCACCTATTAAGGATGGGACAGTGCAATAAGAGATGCTGTTGCCAGCACCATGCCTGGTCGTCTTTGTCTCACCAATACCGTTGTATACATAGTTGGTAGCCATCATGAGAGCCCAGAGAAGATTGCGCGAGAAGACACCAGATAGCATCGTTACTCATTGTGTTCAGCGTGTAACACGTTTTATATGAGCCGCGTCTCTCAAAGACGTTAGCGAGCATGGCCTCCCTTCCATATAGCTCTGTCCATGATATAGCTCAAGAACTCTGAATTAGGTTATTACAGTTGCGTCCAATTGTTCAAGTTCTAACTTAATTCCCGACTCGTGCTTGCGTCGGAACGCCTTCAGCTTCACTCCGTGCGAATTGCTCCCTTAGTGGACTGGACCGCCGGATTGTTAATTGATTGATGCTGCTGATGAGCTCACATTTGCATAGTGAGTAGCACTTCCGCCTCCCTGCAAGAATTCCCGGGTTCATTCCCGGCTCTGGTCCATTTTTAGTGTCCAGTTCGTATGTTCTACCAGTGTCCGGGTGGGTTTTCGCCTAGTGCTCCGCTTTCCTCCCACAGTCCAAAAACATGCTGCTTCTGCTTATGTTAATTGCCCCCGGTTCCCTGCGGTGGACTGGCGTCCCATCCTGAGAATAGTCCTGCCACGCGTCCTGTCTCTCGTGATAGACACCCACCCTGCTCGGCCGCCTTGCGTCGCTCCGGGTTCATGCACTGCCGAGCGTTGTTGCAGAGCTGCTCTTGTGCCGCGAGTCGTCCCACGATCATAATGGCCAAGCAGGCGGCAAGTAGCGCCCTACACACACACAACACAGGGCGGCATGGTGGCATAGCGGTGAATAGCGCTGAATGTCCTGGGGTCCGATTCCCGGCTCACTACTGCCGGTGGAAGAATCCTCCACTAGAAAGTATTTGGCCTACTCCTCCACCCTGACCAGGCGTCTTGGAAGATGTGGGTGTCCCCACATTTTACCCCACCGAAAACGACCCGAAAACCACCCGAATACGACCCGAAAACCTGAAAACGACCCGAAAACCCGAAAACGACTCGAAAACAACCCGTTGTGGTGTACTCGTTTATACTGCTGGGTTGACTGAGGCCGGGATGATGTAAAAAAACTGGTCCCATTGATTCAACGGTCTTGCTGAGAGGCGGAATCGGTCCGGTACTGGCCATCTCTGTATTGCGAGTCAAGTGAGCTAACAATTACACGACAGCTCGTTTGCTTTCTCCTTTAAAATGTTGCGTTTTTTTCTTTTACGTTTCGGTGTGCGGCAAATTGGTAACCGGTTTTTATCGGTTTTTCATGCTGTTTCTGGGAATGCAAATAACCTAGGACTTTAACAATCGTAGTTCATAATCCAGTGTACTAATAACTGCGCCACCGCTCCACCCCAGTCTTAATATTTATGCACGGTTAATTAAATATGTTGCATGTAATGTGTAAAGTCCCGCTAATGAGCAAACAGATCTTGTACCTGTTCTTAAAAGTAGCGAGATTTTTCACAGCTATGACATTAATCTCTCAAGAGGTGATAATCACTTGATTTATAAACTGCGATCACAAAGTGGCACGATATGAGGTTCACGTTACACGCTTTCATTTTAATCACTTGGCAAGGCGAAGACTAATTTGCTTCCTAAAGTCGGGTCGTATTCAAGTGTTAATCAACAATATTACAAAGCTGAAGATGTCACGTCTGAGAGGATGCCCATCGCAGAGATGGAGCGATGGGTTCAACTGTGGAGCAGGAGTGAGCTGGATTAGTCAGGTTTTTTGTTAATCTAAGCCGGAGGGAACCGTTGAACTATGTAGCTCGTTTCAACACTTGTCTAGCGGGGAGGAGTAAGCAAGTTGGTAGATAAATTGGGCTATATCCGGAATGGGACGCCAGTCCGTCAAAGGGCACCAGGGGCAATATAGTCAGGACAATTAACTAAGGCAGCATGTCTGTGGACTGAGGGAGGAAACCGAAATATCTGGCGAAAACCCACGCGGACACGGGGAGAACATGCAAACTCCACAGAGAAAGGCACCCGAGCCGGTAATCAAAACCGGGGCCTTCTTGCTGTGAGGCAGCAGCGCTACTCACTGCGCCACTCACCGTGTCGATTAAGGAATCGGGTGACTGACAGACCGAGGCACCGTGGGGGGACCTTCATCCATAAGTGTATAGAAAATAGCTGATGAGAATGACTAATTAAAATTCCCATTTTCCAGGAAAGCCAAAATTCAGTGTCAGGATTATTTCGAGGGAGGGTCCTGCCTCAGGGCGGTCGTTTTGAACAATCGACTTTAAACCTTCATTTTTAAAAGTACCGTATCGACTCAGAGATGCGAAACAGTTTTGCCAATAACTGATAATTAATGGTTGTTCTTTAGGACTATGTAATTAGAACTGTGCTGCATTTGTTAGAGGCCACCTGACCTCAATGAGAATTCTCTGTTGTCCTTTAAGCGATGATACCGTTTGTTTTTATGTAACCTACAAATATCACCTAACGTGCCAAATTATCACCACGTTATGTAGAAGTGACAATAATATATAGAGAGATGTTTATTATTACAGCAGAACAATACCCAGTGAGCTTGCAAG
>JAZEWU010000001.1:12398765-12450801 GCA_036362915.1 Geotria australis
ATTGCCATTCGGTAGACAGGCGGACGGGCGTGGTGCTGGCCACTCAAATATTCGTGTGCAATGTCGGCCTTCATAGGTGCTTGCTAACGGCACTTGTCCTCACATACCGTAAGGCTACACGGGGATCTTTGTCTTTTGTTCTCGGGAATGGGTAATGGCAAACTGTGTTCGATTCCCAGCCATGGCTCGTATCAATGGCAAGTGATATCTAAACCGGGTCCGGGCCTCGTTTAGGTCAACTCAGCTTTAAATTAGTACACGGTGCAGCCACTGAGAAGACAAAGGCGGTCGGGCGTGGTTATGGCCACACAACCCCCTAGTGCCCCGTTCCAGCCTCACTAAGCGCTCTCTAACAACGGCTCTGCGGGGGATGAATGCGTGTGTGTGGGGGAAGTGAATGGGGCTCGTGTCACCCATCAGCAGGATCTGTGGCTGTAGTAGGCCCCTGCGGCTGGAAGGAGATCCCCGGGTCACACTCAAGGCCGTGATTTAGCAGCAAGGGACACCCCTCTGTCATCTCTTGGCATGCAGGCGTCAGAGGGGCAGAAAGTCATAAGCGCGTGAGGAACTCCGCGGTGGCTGGAAGTGCAGTGCTATGGTCAGGGGCGGTCTCAGCTTGAAGCTACAGTCCCTACCTTCGATGAGCCACCTTAGATCCTTATTAGAATTACAATATCTGCCAAGCCAATTGTACAAATTGATAGGTGGATCTAAAGCTGCATACGCTTTTCAATTGTATTATGCAAGAAGCTTCTTCAGCTTATTCCTATCACACTATTTCACGTTTGCACTGCTTTGTATCTTTGTAATTTATTAGATTTATTTGACAGTCTTGTTCTGTGCAATACTATGTGTTGCTGTTTACATTAGGCGTATGGTTAATGTTTTATCCCTGCACAATTTAACGCTGTAAATTCTTTCATTGCGTTGTATTACCTTCTAATCTTATATATTGATGGTTGCTGTTCAAAGCTATTCTTTCTGGATAGCCGTGTCGAGCGCTCTCCCTCTCGACGTTTTATATTTTGTTTATATTGATTAATTCCTACATTTCATAGATCGCTGCTCTCTCCTTGGCGATGTTTCGCCTCCCACGTTGGCATCTCATGATGCCTCCAACGTGTTAGGTGAAACGTCGCAAAGGAGAGAAGAAACACTCGACACGGCTATCCCGAAAGAACGGCTATGGAGAGGAATTCTCACGTGAATATTTTGTCATGAAATCGAGTATTTCAGAAGCAAAACATATTCACTGATAATCACGGGATTACGGAAATTCGCTCAATGAACGGTACCATTATCGTGTACCTTACACATCCTACGATGTATCGTAGCCTCACCATATCGCGGTGACCATAGGCATCTGAGCGGGTTCAGGCGAATGTCCTCGCATTACCCGGGGCGACCCAGCATCGACAATGAGGGCCTTTGAATTCGTCAGCGGCAAAATAACTACCATACTTAAATAAACAATAAATAAACAAAACGAATAAGTCACGGGTAAGAGGAGACTCGCAGGCAATTTTGAAAACGAACGACCTCATTTGAGGCCGTTGTTGCTGTCGTGGCATTGGATCACTTTGATGGGTGTCGTGATGCACCGGAAGTGGAGGATGGATGGAATGAATGAATGAAGGAATGGGCATTTGCCGAGTTTTAAGATTCCCCAAATTGAGCAGTGGGCGTGCGAGACGCTGACAAGTGAAGAGTGATTTTGTTGTTACAAGGTAGCCGTGTTGACATTTCAGCTCACGCCTGTTTGTCTTTTGTAGTCGCTTAAAAATTCTGCGATATTTTGATGGTTTCGTAACGCCCTAGTTTGTAATGTACGGTGCAAGATTTACGGTTGAGTAACGGATAGGGGTGCCGCACAACTTGACAACGGGTGCCAGCTGTCATCTGCATGGTCGCGTCAAGGTCTGAAAGTTGTGGCCTTATGTTTGCTTTGAGAGCCTTACCACATCATCAGGGTGACTGAGCGGTGGCACACTGCACTATGAACCTGGTGACTTGAAGTATGATTTCCTGTGGCGGCTAACATCCGCACTGTCCACCCATGGGGAAGTATGGACAAACGGCCCTGGTGACCAACACTGCATGGGGAGGCCTTCATCCAGGAGTGGATTGACATACGGCTGTACGTTATAAATTTTTATTTCTACTTTCTGCACGAGCAGGTTATTTTTACTTGCTGCACGAGCAGGTTATTTTTACTTGCTGGACGAGCAGGTGTTCTCAACATTTCAAAGGGACAAGAAGCATGCCAGTCTACATGCATGGCTTTCCTGACCATGTACAGAACACTCGTCTTATCCATGACCCTATAACGCTTGACTCTTGTTATCCGCGGCCGCTGCTAGCTCCATTAAAAACATATTATCTGCTGCCCTATTCACATTATTATCTATGATTATCCATTCATTCATTATCAGTAACCGCTTGATCATGTAGAGGGTCACGGAGCAAGGCAGGGCTATATCCAGGATGGGATGCCAATATATCCCAGGGTACCAGGGGCAATTTAGTCAGCAAGGCCAATTAACCTAGGCAGCAGCATGTCTTTGGACTGTGGGAGGAAACCACAGTGCCCGGTGATTATCTGCGGACAGAGTAAACTCACTGGTAACCAGACCGATAATAGGAACGCGCTATTGGTCTCTCGCGTCACAGCAGTTCTCTTGCACTGTGCTGTTTTAGCAATGTCTCAGAGCACCAGTTGTCATGATCGTTGCTTGGTTTCTCACGATTCTCTTCGGGTTTGTCTACCGGTGGCTGTATTACACAGTGTGCGTTGTCAATGCTAACCTATTTCAAGTTGCGAACGCGTTGTGTGTGGACGTGTGAGTGGGTGGTTATGACTTCTGTAGCCCTAACGCAACAAAACAATCCTGATTACCGTCACGTGAGACCCATGCGGGAAATTGTAGAAAAACAACCCCCTTACGTGGCAAGAGGAGACTACATTCAGTTCTTGAAAGAGGCTTCGGCCCAGTACGTGCAGCCAAACGTCGGATATTGTGGGCAAACAAACACGGCGGTCGAACCCGAAAGCCAACTTGCGTGTGGAATGTTGACTTTTTGTTATTAATTATAACTGGGCCGTTGCTGCGGTGGTGAATTATTTTCATTGATTTGCTTTTGGGTGTTTTTGTTCCCCGCTTAGCCATTCATCAGTACCTCGCCGTTTCTGAGAAACGTCAACATAATGGGGCCCGCGGATGAGCATCCCGCACACGGGCGAGGTCAATGACGAGGAGATGACAGGGCACCGTCTGGTACAACAGCTGCTTGACGATTTGCAGCGGAAACACGGTGTGAAGGGCTCTTCGCTGCATCACTCGACATTCATTTACTTAAAGGCGAAGGGGGGACTCGACATACTCAATGAACCGCAATGTGTTTTCCAATTAGGCAGCCGTGGTGAACTTCCTTTACTGCTTCGCGAATGATTAAGGAAAGCAGCGGGTCTGTCAATAAACAGAGGCCCACTGCCGGCGCTGGAGTAACACGGAAGCACTGCGAGTAGAGAATACTCGTCTTCAAAGATTGACGTGGGGTTCAGTCTGAAAAGGAAAACACGTGCTAAGTGACAGTGTCCAATCTAAAGGATGGATAATAGTTTATCAGTTTTGATGGCCAGCACTCCTTGGCTAGCCACAGTTAAAGGAAGCAGATGGAATACATCACGCAGCGCCACAAGATTTCACAGAACAAATACTTTTAGGGCAAGTGTTGTTAGCGAGCACCTACGAATGCCGGCACGGTGCACGAGGGGGTGGGTGGGCAGCATCACGCACCACCGCCTTTGTATCCCCAGTAGCGATGTTTACCCACCACAGAGTCCACTTAGGGGCGGCCCAGGACCAGTTCAGATTATCGTCACTGGTGTTGGGCGTGAGTCACCGAGTTCACGGCGTAGTGCGCTTACCGCTGCCATACCGCTCCATACAAGATCACGCATACACACACACACCACCCTTTCGTGCCAAATGTGTCAGAGCTGTGCGTCCCTGTTGCCAAGGACCCTGGGAGACAGACATGTGAATGATTCTGCTTGTGGTGAGGATCTTGTTGCCAAAAGCACCCGACTGAAAAGCTAGTGATTTGTTTTTGATATCGCTTCCTTTACGCCGAGGCGTCTCAGAGGCCCTCACATCTCATCTCAGTACATTTTGAAAAGGGCATTCCCAGTGGCAGCTGTCCCTGTGGACACGAGGTGACTCAGTAGCTGGCCTCCAAAGCAGTTTGCCAGTAGGGGCCGATGATTGCTGCTAGCAGGCAGAACCCCAAATTAAGGTTACAGATACCGTCGTGTGGAACGCTCGACCGGACACACAAACAAAGGGGCATGAGTCAAACCACTTCCTGAGTGACCTGAAGCCCCATTGAAGGTCCGCAGCGCGATCAGACAGCACTGTGCATTGGAGATGCTTTCTGCAAGATTCTATGTGCTGATGTAGTAGGTTTTCACAGCTCGATGTATGAGATTTGCCCTCCATATCTGATGTTTCGCGATAGCCGTGTCGAGCGTTCATTCACTGTCCTTCGCGATGTTTCGCATCCCACGTTGGATGCATCATTGAGAATGCCTGATGATGCCTCGAACGTGGGAGGCAAACATCGCGACAGAGAGACTGAACACTCGACACGGCTATCCCGAAGAACAGCTATGGAGAGCAATTCTCATGATGCTGTATTTTTCAAATGCATTCGGCAAACGTCCAGCTCTGAGAAGTAACGAATGCTGTAACGTGGATTGCCGTTAGTACTCGGTCACTTAAAGGGAATTTAGAATTAGTTCTTTGGCAGCACCTTCCACAGGCAGTTCCGATACACTGCCCCGTGAGAGTTCTCAATGGGTATAGTGTCGTCTCATCACATGACGCTGATGAGATACATGTTATGACATTGGGGGATATATGAGTAAAAGAAAAACGATTTGACTAAAACAACGCTATGGCAAAATAAATAAAAAATATTGCTGACATTCTGCTCTCACTAGACGCTGCGGTGACATTAAATAATGAGCTGCAGTTGGTATTTAAGAAGGATGTTAATTACATATCAATTAAAACAAATTCTGATGTAGATTTTCACGGCTTGATGTATGCGACTTGCTCTCCATAACTGTTCTTTCAGGATAGCCTGGTCGAGCGTTCCTTCTCACTCCTTCGTGACGTTTCATCTCCCACGTTGGAGGCATCATCAGGCATTCTGATGAGGGAGAGAGAAGGACTACTCCACACGGCTCTCACGAAAGAACAGCTATGGAGAGCAACTCTCGGATATCACGTAGCTATTGGTAAGCCTCGGAATCAGGTCAAGTGTGTGCCCACTGAGTGGGACAGTGGTCAGCGAGCCCCACACCCCGGCGCCGACCTCGAAGGTCGCTCCGAACGGGGCCTCGAGCAACACCGCCTCCCTCTAGCTTCGATAACGGATGACATAAGTCCATCAGTAACGGTCGATCTCGACAGTGTCCGTCACTCTTGTACGCAAAACAAAAAGTCAAAAAAAGTATTCAATGAACTTTCCTAATCCTAACCCTAATTATACTCCTAACCTTCATCCGAACCCGCCCTGACCAACCCTGACTCGAACTATAACTAACCCTAATTGTAACTTCCACCCTAAACAACCATAGCTCTAGCCCTAACCCTGACTCGAACCCTTGAGACCCCATGAGACTTCACCATCATCACCATCAATCATGAACCCACTGCGGGATTATAATAATAATAGCGTTTTATATAGCGACTTTCACCCGAGGGTCACAAAACGCTGCACAAGGATTATGGTCATCGCCATCTCCCACGATCCTGCAGTGGAATAATCCACCAATTATCAGCACGCCAGCAGATTTCATCAATCCGTCTCGATGCACGTACTCAGAAATATTACATCTCTTGGCTGCCACTGTCCTTATCCATGACCAACTTTAGGGGGTCAAGGTAGAAGCGTTCACGTCGCGATCCCTGTCAGGTAATACTTGGTATTGCCTGCGAATTCTACCAAACACTTCGAGGCCGAGCTGAAAGACAACGATGTCCAGAGGCTGACCATCGTGCTTCGAAGAATCGCAAAGAAGAAGAAGACCAACTTTAGACTTACCTGCATAAAAATTTACATTGTATACTGCAGCCTATGTCTCATCCAGCAGATGGCAGGTTTTACCGTGAATATAAAACGAATTTCCCTATGCAGGTTACCCACGTTTCTTCAATGTCCCGCCGGCGCCCCACCCAGCCGTAGACATGGGTACCACCACGGTTAGGGATATCTATCGTGTGTGGTGGGGTAAGGTGGATACCCTCACCACTTTTGGCCAGCGTGGAAGAGTAGGCCAAACATAGCCTCCTAGAGCAGGGTTTCTCAACCGTTTGCACCTCAAGGCCCACTTGGGAATGGGCTCCGCGGACCATTAGATGGCGCTCGCGGCCCACTGATGGGTCGCGACCCACCGGTTGAGAATGGCGGCTTTAAAGGGCTCAATAGAACTCCCTCGAGCAGAGGCCCTTCCTCCAGCCACCAGCAGATGTGTGAGCAAGCAATTGCAAGGCGGCACCTTTGCCGTTTTTCGTTTACATTTTAGTACATGTATCGATGTAGGTTTTTCACAGTTCAACGTGTGAGAATTTCTCTCAAGAGCTGCTCTTTCGGGAAAGTCGTGTCGAGCGTTCCTCTCCTGGGAACAATTCTGATTTCACTAAAAGATGCCATTCTATTTCTGCAAAGCAAAGAAGCGGCGTGTCATTGCAGTGCCCTTCAAGATGGGCAGGTTTTTGCCCACGACAATTAACATGCAACAGCCTTGCAAACTGTGAAAACCACTTAACACTTTGGGATATTTTTTGTTCTTTCCTCATAAAGAGCGAGTGCTCTAGAAGGCGTACTCGGAGAGAGAAATAGCTCGCTGTTAAACGGGCGACGAATTTTGCAATCGACAGACTTCTTTTTTGCAATGTACTGATGTAGCTTTTCACGGCTCTCTGGATGAGAATTGCCTTCCAAAGCTGTTCTTTTGGGATAGCCGTGTCGAACGCTCCCCCCCTCTCCTTCGCGACGTTTTGCACGTTGAGGGTATCCTCATGTGTGCTCAGGCATACTGTGTTGGAGGTATTCTCAGGTGTACCCTGGCGTAGTGAGAGTCAGTTCGCCTCAGGATGCCTCCAACGTCGGGGGCGAAACTTCGCAAAGGAGAGAGGGGGAGTGCTTGACACGGCTATCCCAAAAGATCAGCTTTGGAAATCAATTCTTAGACCTTTTTTCCGTTGCCTGCTTTCTCGTGGGATACTAGCCAGTTTAAAAGCAAATAACAATTCACCTTAGTAACGCTCTGTACTTACCTTTTCACATGACCTAAACCCATAAACAGAGCTTTACTATGGATAACAGTGGTCATTAAAGCCTTAGAGTTACATTTAACAATTCACCAATTGATTCACCCTAAATTTTTGTTGGGGTTAAATTGTTCACTGAACATCGTTTTTGAGTGTCTTTAAACACTAAATGTATTTATAAACGAGTCATCTATTAGCGTAACAGGCAATTATTAAACGGCGCTGCATTTTCAAAGGTTAATTTGATACGGCCAGTCATTGTATTCAATACTTGCGCACGTAGAGTTTTGTTGAATCAGTAAATGATCTTCAGGTGGAAAGGTTAGATTGTAATAAAGACGATGATTATACTGCTGCTGTTTGAACGGTCGCGCTGTGTAGCCCTCCGACGAGTGTTTGGGTTGTACCAAGTGTTGGTCCCGATGTTGTCCAACGTTTTGTCTCCACGCGCGCTGGGGGCTTCTCCAGGAACCCAATTGTGATCCGCGTTGATCAGCGTTGGATGCTTTATCTTGGGACACGTGGGTTGTGTACCGCGCGTTGTTCGGCACCATGCCCAACGTTTTGTCCCCACGTGTTGGGTCAGAACTTATTTCGGAACTGAGCTGTGACTCGTGTGAGAGTGGCGTTGGGACGTATATCTTGGGAGACGTGCTTTTCAGAAATGCTTTTAGTCTCAAGACAAAACGATTTAACTTTATAAAGCAGTGACATCTCAAGATGCTTGAGTAGTAGCAGCAAGTGGCAATTGAAAAGGGTTCTCTGGAAAAGCTGACATCATATAACCTCCTTCAATACCGGCTACCTTTGATAAATTGAGGGTGGGAGGAACTCCGCAATCAAAACTCTGGCACTTGTGTCATTAGATTGTGGCAGCGAACATCAAACCCATGAGCTTAGTAAGGCACATTTAAATGTTATTTAAATACCTCTTGTCTTTGAAAGTCAACTTTGCGGAATATTTTAAACATGGCTATATATGGCTACTAGTGGAACAGAACTCATCAGAGCTAAAAGGATCGGCCTTTGATGTTTTCCACTGGCAGCTTAATATTCTTTTTGCAAGATGAAAGCCCGAGCCTTTGTAGCCCAGGGGTTATACTTACATATGGTGATACAACGTGAAAAAGGCAATGGCTTTAAAGCTTTTTATAAGCCATATTAATGTAGAGCCCTTTTATAATGCATTCATTAAAACATTAAATGAGATGATATAATATGAGGCATGCAATCATTCGCCGTTCCCCAGCGATTCGATGAATTTTCACAATGTTGTGCGACTTTACAGTTCAGCAATGGTTTGCTTCACGTAATATATTTACTGTCTAATTTATATTATCTGTCACTTATTGTCTTTCTCGTTTGTGCCGTTTTATTCGCACCCACAGCCAACATGTGTCTATTATGATCGATTTATCACAAGTAGAATGGGAATACTATATTTTAATCGTGATATTTTATAAAGCGTCATGCATTCAGATTGCACCTCTGAACACTAACCGTTGCGAGCCACACTAACATTTAACTATGGTACGAGAACAGTGCAGAGATACAAACACAATTAACGGTACGCAAATCGATTTACCGCTGTGTCGTTACATTGCTAATGAAAACATAACGACTTTAAAGGTGTAATGACTCTCACAGAAAACCCTTTCCCTATGAATTTATCACAAGTCTATTGACAACGCGTATGTGATATAGAATTACAGCAGACGAAGATGTCTCAATTTGATAGAGGCCATGTAGCCGTTATCTGCGTTTAATATTGTACTAATGCTAAACAGCACTTGATAGCACTTTGTAAATCCACTGCTGGATGACCCCCCCGCCCACCAGGCCGTGTCAGTCATGGGGCTGTATGACCACATATGAGGAGCAGTGGTGTTGTAGTTACGAACCCGGCAACCCGAGTTTGATTCCCGTTTACGGCCACCAAGACGCGTGACGATTTTCTGAACCGGATTTGCGCCTCCCTTAGGTCGACTCAGCCTCAAATGAGTATCTGCTGCTGTGTGTAAACATCACCACGAAGGAGACAAAGGCGTTCGGGCGTGGTGCTGGCTCCCTCGTGTGCCGTGGGAGCCTTCATAGGTGCTCGCTAACAGCACTTGACCCTACAGTCTGTTTAGGTTATTCGGGGGATCTTTGTCTTTGTGTGGCCACGCCTTACCAATGTTGGTCATGACGGGTTTGTGAGACTACGGGGCTCATGATTCGGTTCAGATATGAGGAGCCACAGAATAATAATAATACCATTCATAACGACCGCAATATTTCACGGTCATAAATGACCCGTGACTCTGATGTTAGCCGTGACCTAGAATCACATGAAGGACGCTGGCTTCCGAACGCAGTGCGCTAACCACCACTCCCCGCATCTGCATTTACTTTAACAATACAACATTAATGCAAGGAACCCCTGTATAGCCTTCCACAGACTTTTGGGACACATTTATTTTGATGAGCAGCTATTATGGCTGGCACGACACGGAGGGGTGGTGGCCAGAACCACGCCTGGCCGCCTTTGTCTCCCCATTGCTGCTATTTACATACCGCAGCAGGTATTTATTAAGGCTGAGTCGACCTAGGAGAGGCCTAGAACCGGAAGCGAACTCCAGTAGCCGGCTTCGCAGCACAATGCGCTAACCACTGCGCCACCGCTTCAAAGACAGATCCCTCGTATAGCCTCAACAGACTGTGGGGTCAAGTGCCGTAAGCGAGCATCTATCGCTCCACACAAACGCACACGCTCGTACTACAATACTGCGTTACAATATGTAAACATTCCATAAGTGACGGTGACATTGCTTTATAGCCTCAGTAATAGCGGTGACAGCGGAACCTGTGCCCAAACGGTCAAAGGGACACGCATTTGCTTACCCATCACATCTATTCGTGGCCGTGTTAATTTTCTAATCGGACTCTGACAATGGTAATGTGTATTGTGTGACGCGATCTCATTTGGTTTTCTTTGTGCGGCGATGTCGATGTCACGTTTCCCATTTGGCAGTCTTCATTATATATATACACACAGCGCGCAATGTAATCATCGCGTTTGACAGAGTAATATATTGCACCCATCGAGCGACTGCTGGAAATGCATCATTTATTAAAAAGCAGCGACACGAGCGGGTTCCGGCCCGTGATTTGAATCGGGGCCGAGTAACCTGTGCACAAAAATATAAAATGTCATCGCAAAACTGAGGCTGTTAAAAAAAAAATGACGAGAATTCACACATCGTGCGCACACACGCGGCTTGCATTCACAAGATAGATTTCTATGTAAATGTGCGTTCCAAAACTCGCTTAGCACATGTTCTTAAAAATACATATCAATGCAGCAATAGTTGACACAAAATAACTTTATAAGGTGTTATTGTCATCACCAATTGTCTATCCACTGCTGGATGAAAGCATCCCTACACCGTCGTCATCCCTCACAGTCTAGTGCCGCAACCAAATGTTGGCGCCGGCTGACGCGATGGCTCCCCCACCTCTGCGGTTTTCTCGTGCCTCTGAGTCGTTCTCTCTTCGAACACATTCCTTCGACATTGAACCAATTCTGGATGCATTAAAAAATTGCAATTTTTCTTTTTATTGCTGCGGGGGGCTGTAGAGGTGTTGTAGCTGTTTGGAGCGAACAGCAGATGAGGCACCTTGACCCGAGCAGGCAGCGTGAAGGAGGAGGAGGCTGCACCCCGTGCTGTGCCGCAGCTGCCGCACATCTTTGTGTTCTCAAAATACCCAACGCGGGCAGGGCCGGAGCTGCAGCGGCAACATTGGTGACTGCTGATGTAGGTTTTCACGGCTTTATGCATGATAATGGATTTCCGAAGCTATTCTTTCGGTATATCCGTGTCGAGCGCTCCCCCTCTCCTTCGCGACGTTTTGCCTCCCACGTTGGAGGCATCCTCAGGCGTACTGAGACAGTCTCAGTATAGCATGGCACATACTCATCTTCACTCAGTGCTCAGTACGCCTGAGGATGCCTACAACGTAAGTGGAGAAACGGCGAAACATCGCGAAAGAGAGAGGATGAGTGCTCAACACGGATGTCCCGAAAAGAACAGCTTTGGAAAGCCATTGTCATTGGTGGCTGCATCCAGAAACTATGTTGTTGAAATGTTCTGATGAGGATCACAACGTATTTGTTAAACCTTCTATTGACGGGGTTTGTCAAACCTCTTGTTGGTTATATTGAGGCATGGTATGTATCTGAGACGATACGCGTCGAAGATATGGAGCAATGAAATCAGTTTGCATGCAGGTGCGCCGTGGATTGTTTACATCAGGGTTTCTCAACCTTTTGCACCTCTCAAGGCCCACTTGGGTATTGACTCCACGAACCATTAGTGGGTTTGACTCACTGGTTGAGAACGGCGGTTATACATCGCAGCATAGTGAGAGGTGGTGGCAGCTTGGGGGGGAGCCGATCATCCAGCAGTGGATCGACCATAGCTGATGGTGATGCTGACGACAAAGTTAAGTCTGTGTCCAATATCAGACAAAGACGTAGACACTGTATTGGAAGTGTTTCACTAGAGGTATGTAACGATGCAACTGAAAGGTGTTTGCAAGGCTGCCATCATTTCTGATTCGTATAATTTAGTGGTTCTTAACCTTTAATGCAGTCTGCACCTCTTTGGTTCTCAAAATATGTTTTCGCACCCCTTATTAATACATACATATATAATACAAAACATATTTAATACAATACATACAAAACTATGGCATGTCTCGCACCCACAGCAAGGGAATCTCGGACCCCCAGGTTAATTACCGCTGCTGTGATTGCCGTACGTCGAAATTATATGCTGTTACGTTTAAGCCAATTTAGACAATACAATTTGATAAACGAGACAGAAAATCAGGGAACGATGCCAATGTGGATGGCGACGTGGAAAAAAGAAGAGTCAGTTCTTGGCTATAATTTCTTATGAGTCACCAAATTACGGAGTGGGAGAAGTCAGGGCCGGAGGGCGGGGGGTAGAATCAGCAATATATTTTGCGTATAGTTGATATTTAAAATTCCTTAATTTCATTCTGTTCTCTCCCTTTAGCAATTTGCATTGTTTTTTAAACCAGGTTCGAGCCCATGCAGACAAGATCCTTTTGCAAGGGAGGACATGAGTCGTAGAGGGCATTAACAGACGGAGATGGAGCGATGAGATCAGCTTGTGTGCAGGTGGTGTTCCGTGTACTATTACACCGCAGATTGTGAGAAGTGACAGTAGCTTCGCAGAGGCCTTTATCCAACAGTGGATCGATCAGGGCTGATGATGTTGACTTTACAAACTCACGTATAAGCAAAACCACGTAAAGGGATGCAAAAGAGCAAGCAATATGTCGGCGAATACGTACAGAGGCGAGATGATATACCACAGTCATAATCTAACATTAGATAATGCTCTTGATTTGAAACAATACAAAATTGTGTCAAACGAGCGATAAATATTGCAGTAAGCAGCCATAACATCGTGACGAGTCAGTAAATTCAGCGTGCCGAGATTATAAGTTCATATTTTTCGGGACCACCTCGCACTGTCTCCGGTTACTGGAAAGCCCCTTTGTGGACGGAAGATACGATGTCTGGTGCCGTGTTGTGGCAGAGTTGTCCTCGCTGCGAAATTAACTCACAAATCTCAGCTGTGACATCACATTACAGCGCGAGGTTTACTATGATTTTTATATTTATATATGTACGCAATTTATCGGTTTGTGTCTGGCAGCTCTCTCAATACGAATTACCCTGTCACCGTTTGGCACAGCTTCTCAAGATGCGTCTGCACATCGACGCGATTATACAACTCTATCGTGTTGTGAATTTAGGGCGGGTCTACGTAATATTGGTGTTACATTGCGGCTACTGGTGTTTGTGTTGCGCCATCTCATATCGTGCAAAGAAAAAAGAAGATATCGTGCAAAAAATGTTTGCACGTGTTGCTTTTATGACTGGAGTGAAAGGTACATTTAAGTGTTGTCCAGTTACAAAATAAAACAAGCCTTTATTTTATTTGTCATACACAATATCAATTGTTCATATTTAAACGCAGCGATTTGGGCCTAATTGCCACGAAAATATATTGACACAAAGGCGTTCGTGAATTTAGATATTACCGGAATGTGTATATTCATGAAAACAATTGTCCTTACACAAACTATTGCTTGTGCAGCGATAGTTACTGCTTCTCCTTGCAGTAGTTAGTGCTTCTCTAGCAGTAGTTAGTGCTTCTGGAGCAGTACTTGATGCTTCTGCAGCAGTAGTTAGTGCTTCTGCAGTAGTAGTTAGTGCTTCTCTAGCAGTGGTTAAATCCTTTAGGGACAGACGGTTGGAGAATCCACCACCGCTGACCAATGAGGGTGAACTGCTCAACTGCCTCATTAGCACCCACCGCCAGTTCTGCACTAATTACAAACGTCAAGAGAAAGGCCTGGCGTGACACAACTCGGGGGCAGCTACATTTGTTGGAGCCCGTGCAAATTAATGCCTGTTTTCTCTCTCGTTCTAAATTGCGACATAATGAGCGACATAAGCACGGAGCCACTGGAAGCATTTGATTGCTTCGCGGGTGTCGTCGGATGCCCCCCCATCCCCGGTTGCCGGGCAACTGCGGACATGGGGCGACGTTTTGACGTGACGTTTCGGGACGCGGGTCACCTGCAGGGCGTCCCTCCGGATTGAGCTGCGCTGCTGCACGATGACTGGCTACAAATCTGTCAGACACTCGCTCTGTGCGCGGGGGGATGGAATGAATTAGATGAATTACCAAACGGCCGAGAGCAGGCGGAGTGGGAGGCGTGGGGGTGTTTGGGCAAAGGGTTCCATTTCCCTCGCTTAGATTTCAGCGTCTCATCTGTACAAAGCGTGGAAGCGTGCAAGTTAAATGGGATCACCTTTAGATGCTTGGATTTTGTGGTTTAATGTTGCTGCAGCATGGACTGCTGTTGCTCGTGTTTGTGAAAGTGCCACGTAAAATAATTGATATGGAAGGGTCCATGGGTACAATGCCAAGTGTGTTGTGCTCGAGTGAGCATCGCCGAGATTCCTGGATCAAAACTGGAAGTACGTCTCAAGGTGATACCTGGGATTCTGTGTAGGTAATTTAAATACTTCAGCCCATCCACGATGACTTCAGGAATATCAAATCTTAACATGAGCTCTGCGGGAAAAGATCATTGTCAGGACTGAAATCTGTTGTGCCACTAAACGGCCTTCTACTGGACAAAAGGGTTAGCATTGACTCGACACACACGGGAAGTCCTGTGATAATTCTCTCCAGAGCGTTTGCATGCCAAGATACATCACTTTGGAAATTACCTTCTGATGATAAAATTAAGCCGTGCGCAGTAACTGCATTGATTAGCATATGGCACGGTAATTGTTAATTGGCCTATAACCTGTAAGCTAACAAGAGTGGAGCCGGGTAAGTACATGGATGGAAGACCGTCTGAAAATACCGGCTGCGAGATGGCCAGGACATGGAAATACTGTGAAACATCCGTTCAGTCCACAGATAGATTTTTAAAACACTGAAGTCAAGAAGAAGCTTCCTCAGCCATGTGCAGCCCCTAACAACATCTCGAGAAGAAACCAGACTCCAGCTCTGGACGGAAAAGCTTGAGAGTGACCCTCCTCCAACTGGCATGGGAATCCCTCCTGCTGAAGACCTCCCTCCTGGCTCAGAAACACCATGGATTCAGTGGAAGACACTCATCCGCCTGAGAACTAGAACGGGACGATCAAAAGATGCTTTGGTCAGATGGGGCTACAAGACCGGCCCAACCACCTGTGAATGTGGAGAAGCAGACCATACTATGGAACACTACCTTGTCTGTGCTCTACTACCCAACCTCTGCGGCTCAAAAGACCTTGCAGAGTTCCATAAAAATGCAAAGAATTGTGTAAAGAAATGGGAAACTGTAATTTAACCATCGCTCTTCAAATAATCGCAAAGAAGAAGAATTACTGTCCAAGGCTAACATCAGTGGGGATCAAGGTAGAAGTGTTCACGTCGCGATCCCTGTCAGGTATTACCTGCAAATTCTACCAAACACTTTGAAGCCGAGGAGCTGAAAGACAACGATGTCCAGAAGCTCAACAGATGCCAGAAGCCCCTCAGTCTGGAGCAAGAAGAGAGGCCAATGCCCGCCTTTAAGGTCAGCACTGACTGTTATATCTCTAAATGTTGAATGGCTGTCTGCAACTAAACAAGAACTTGTTGCGATGGGAAACTGTCATATAACCATCACGCTTCGAAGAATCGAATCGAATCAGTGGTTTAATGATATCTAAATTGATTCTGCCCCCACCCCTCACTACTTCGCCGACCCACACTCACCAGCGTGAAGCATGGTCAACAAACTCCCACGACCGACCAGTGGCATACGAGGCCCTCATCCAAGAATATATTGGGAGGAAAAAAACCACATGTACGCTATAGAACATTACAATTTTTTATAATCAATTACAAATAATGAGAAACCCACGAACTATAAAACTTTAAATACGATCGCTGCGACTGTGAGATAAGGCAAGTGGCAGTCGTTCTCATTAGGCGAGTCACGCGGCGGAATAGACAAAGTATGAAGAGCGACCAGCGACCCACGAATAGGAATCTTCACGGCTGAGGTCACGGAGCCGCTCCACGTGCGTTATTAAGCAGGCCCACATTGCTGGGGTGGCTGCATCTGTTTTTATTAAGAAACAGTAATGTTACAAAGCCATTCTCTGTGCCAGTGTACGTTTTTTGTTGCAAGGCTTTCACGAATGATGTGCTTGCAAAAACTAGTTGAAGTGCACTTTGATTTATTTTTGCAATGTGTCTGGGTAGGGGGTGTTATATCCTGAAAACGAGTTTATTTTTATAGACGAAAGAAGTTATATTTTTAGACGTGTTACATCACGGCGGAACGTTGGTAGTAACAAAGGCCACTGAGGCACCAGATAACGTTTAACAAAATTAACGCTGAAAGAACAGCTCCGTAGAGCAATTCTCAAACACTGATGGTTTAAAGCAACTCCTCTTTAGTGTTTTATTTGTAAATTGGCAACGGTCTCTGGTTCGTTCTGAAGTGCATTCGATTTTCGTTGCTTGTTGAATTGCAATCTTAATTGGCTATCGCCAGGTGAAATTAACATGACTAATTAGAGCTGGGACTATTAAGTCGATTCACCGAATGGAAGTTAGGATCAGCTACTTTATTAATTACAATTATTCAGGCCCCCGTTTGAAACGACGGCCTTCCTTGCAAGCCACGTCAATCATGGTAGTAATACAGATGATGTCCCCAAGCTCCGCCCATCACCTCCCGCCCAGCGGCACACTTGAGAACTGATATGAGACTTGTCAACCGCAAATGTTGTGTTCTGTGATTTGTAAAGTCATCGATTTGTCGAGTCATCGAACCAATAGTTTGTTCGTCATTAATCAAATTATCGGATATCCAAGCTCTAATTGTTTAATGTACATGCTGGTCCAAATGTCTTGTGACCCCGCATTTTATTGACCCCGTACCATGTTTTTCCCTTGCGGATTCATTTCTGTTTAAATAACCTTTATTTATTTCATATGGGTAAATACGAGTTCACATACTATTGAAGAACGGCCTGTAGTGAGCATATGGGCTCATGAGACATCACAAACCGAAAAAAACCCCATGGAATGGGGGTCACAAGAGTTCTAGACCACCGTGTATCATCAAAAATCTCCATAAAAATAACATACCGATTGTCAGCCTCAACATATATATTTCGCGCGCATTCTCAAATCACTTGAAGTAACGGCCCTTCACACGTATGTATATGGAGCACGATTTACATTCAGACTCGTAACTAATTTGAACAGTTCGGAGTAGAAGCCGCACACATCGTTAAAGTGAGTCCCGCAGTGCCTGGCGAGAGAGGAGTCTCGGCTTGGCCAATGCCTCGCATGCAGCTTCGGTTTATTTCTGCCCCTAACTCGTCTCCCACTGGGTGTAATAACCCCGCGCTCCAGTCCCCTGCGAGGTGCCCCGTGGCACCATCACGGGTGTGAATAGCATCAATATTTCAAGGGCTCAGTCCCATCATTACCACGCTCGGGGTAGCTTAATCACCCAGGAGGGGGCTTAGGGACAATTAGCGAAACGTTTTCCGAAAGCCACCTGTTTGTCCGATAAACAAGCTCATTCTTGACTTCTAGCTCAATCTTGCCTTCGAGTTAATTTTACGAAGCTCAATCTTATTATTCCCGCTTGAAATGTCTTTCTTTTGACAACTCCTACACAGGAACAACGCGTTTGGGAGGGGATTTGTGACCAAAACGGTGATGCGCTTTTTCTTTGAGACATCTTAGTTTCAGTGATGCTCCTTTTTGAAGAGTAAAAATGCGCTGTAATTGCTGTTGTCTCTGTTTGTGGTACATATCTTTATTGACTCGTGTAGGAGCTCTGCTTATACAGATAAAAGCAGACCTGGGTCATGATAATTACCGCAGTTTGATTGCAGATCGTGAACATTAATCATTATTGCTGCCACCCTAGGGTCATGTCGGCGTACCCTTCACCCACTCGTTCTGTCTAAATAATGTATGTTTGATTAAGCTTTCCCAGAGGTACGGTGCCGCATTAATAACGCGTACATAAGCGGCTTTTGAAAATATCATCCGGCTATTTTTCACCATTCCACTGCAACGGTACAGATACTTCCCCAAGCCTGATTTTCTTCTGCTAACCACTAACCACCCACGACGGAACGTATTCCCAAAATATTATGAAAATAGCATTTATAAGATTATTGCATCTCATGAAAATGAACGTAGTATACGTGATATTATTTAGCGCATCAACTGGTAAACCTGCTTAATTGAGTCGTTCTGATCCTGAGAGTTTGTTGTTTTAATAGCAGAGATGGCCAAGAAGTCAGTCTTAGTTTCAGCAGTGTGTTTAATGCTTGAGGGCTTTCGGTGTGTTTATCAAAGTATGACAGCTACTGCTGCCTCTAAGGGGCAGAATATTTGCCCTGGACCACGGAGCAAAAACCTAGAATTCGTTCCATTCGCCTCTGACAACGGGCGAAAGCTCTCTGTGTGCGATAGCAGCAAGTAATGAAAGACACGGTTCCCAACTCCTTCATGAGCAAGGGGCAGTTAACGTTCTGGCCAGAATGCTCCCCGTTAAATTCCCTGTTAGACTAAAAGTGCACAGCGCCAAAGTTGCTGACGGTGTGGAGACCAACAGTCTGTACGAATGTTGCTTGGTGGAGAACATGGAAATCCCAGAGCAATGAAAAGAGAAGTCAGATGTCAATATTTTTAGAGACAACTTTCTTAAACTGAAAAGTAATACACTGCCACCAACAAAACGAGACATATTACGGTACAAATGTTCCCACACAGAAATCTTTGCCAAACTTGATGGGCAGCAGTGAGCTACAGCACGGATTAAAATACATTGCTTTAGAGATGTACCGCTATATTTCATTATAGAGACATCGGCACTTTTTCACCAACACGGGCCAACAAAGTATTATTCGACAACTTGTAAATTAGGCCCTATATTCATTCGGTATGTGCACCCACACAAAACAACATACTATAGCACAGGGGTTCTCAACCTTTTGCACCTCATGTCAAGGCTTACGTGGCCCACTTTGTTATGGTCTCTATGGACCACTGGTTGAAAATGGTGGCTGTAGCATATACTTATTACCAAAACCTCAACACATTAACAACACTGCGCTCTAAAGAAAACGATTAAATAGGTGACGTTTTGGACTATGGCGCTTCCTCACAGCACGTGAATAGGGAGAGGCAGAGTGGATTAGTAGTTGGGGACTGCACTTGATACCACGAGGGCTGATAACATACGCGCGTGTGTAAAGTACACACTGCAGTCTGGACGCACACAATCTGCGGTAGCCACGCACGGTTGAGCTCGCTGCATAATTTAAAATTTAATTTCAAAACTGCAGCCGTTTATCGATCTCGCTTGGCCGAGTGGCGTCATCGTCGAGGTCTCAGGCAATCCGAGGACACCGCAGCGTGGGGCGCAGTGGCTGCGTCACACTGGCAGCATATCAGCAACACTGGGAGCCAGCACAGTGCCTTTATTTGTATAACAACATAAATACGCAGCCTATATAACGTCTCCTTTACGTATCCATCTATTCATGTTAATAATACAACTGCTTCCACAACCCCTCAGGGGCACGACCTTGTGGGAGTGCATCATTATAATGGCATTCATTTCAACACAAGCCAACTCAGGATCGGTTTCGACATTCAGTGACTCATCAGCAGTAAGGCTTGAAGCCAGTGGTAGTGGACTGTCAGATGTGTATGCGTGGGTCCTCATCTCTGTTAGAATATGCGGCTCCATTCCTTTCCATTCCGTGCAGCAGCAGTGACATGTGGCTGAATAATTAATAGCGTAAACTCGGATCGGGGATATCGGGTCCGTTCTTGTGTTTTGATGATAAACACGTGCGTGTGTCTTACAGACAAGCTTTACAATCGTTCTTGAATACATCCAAACGATATTTTTTTGAGAGCCAAAAGCCCATGGCATATACGGTATGTTACACACGGTGTGCATCCACTCAATTGGCAAGGAATGTAATGCACATGATTAAAGGGCAATATCTAAAGCATGGCGTTATCAAATAATTACATTACACTACATCCAGTTTGGAGCGGTGGCGCAGCGGTTAGCTCACTGCGCTGTGACCCTGGTGACCCGAATTCTATTTCCAGAACAACGCCACTGGAGAGTGAGATCATCCTCACCAGCCCGCGCTGACCAGTTTGGTGAAGTACATGTTATAGTCAAACTACATGACCGACACGGCGGGGGCACAGGGTTGTACATTACTAATAACTAAATATACATGTTAAAAACACGTAATACATTTGTCAATAACACCGCCTTTAAAACAAGTACTGTACAGTATACAATAGGCAGGATTTCTGGCAATGGCCCTTCACAGCACACACAGCGGCCAAAGAGGTAGATACATCATTAAGTGAATCAATACATACGTTGTGTTAAAAACAACATCACAACAATGTGCCATGATATGACTGACATTAGGAATAATTGTATAATAAGCGGGGCGGTACGGTGGACCAGTGAGTAGCATTACCACCTCACAGAAGAACCCCAAATTCAATCCCCGGCTTGGGTGTCTTTCCGTGTGAAGTTTGCATGTTCTGCCCGTGTCCGCGTGGATTTTCACCGGATACTCGTGGTTTCTTTCCAGACACACTGCTACCTAGCCTAATTGGCCTGATTAAATTTCTCCCGGTGCCCTGCGATGGACTGGCATCAAATTCTGGATATAACCATGCCTTGCGCCCTTGTGTCTGCCGGGATAGGTTCCAGCTTCCCCGTGACCCGCTTCAGGATTTGGCAAGTACTGACCATTAATTCATGAATGCACAATAGGGGGGGCGTGTTTATACTGCTCAGTGCTTCCCCTGCTCTCCCTGCATCCAGTGATATTTGGGCGGCAGGGCAAGACCCCTCACTCACCCCAGCTGCGGCGCTGGCACCGCCCCACCAACAAGTTTGATCCACGGGCTGCTAATGTAGCTCGGGCCGCGTTTCCGCCGCGTGGGGCTGAACTGTGGGGCCACAGAACGGATCCCCTCCAGTTGGATTCTCTGGCCCCGGGCCGTCCCGCCGGCCCCCCGCCCCGCTTCGACGGGGCTCACTTCCCGAGATTGGAAAAGGGCCCCACCGCCGTCGCCTGCAGTTGGTAAACGTCGCGTAGCCTCCATACTCTAAGAAAGAGTGGCTTTCATCGCTCAGCAGGCAGCTCGGGAGCATTCCCCTCGTGTTATGTATACATTATATTCCATTAAACTAATTCCAATGCGCTCCGGGGAATAGGGCAGCTTACCCTCAGCTATTATAAATATTAAACACTTTCCCCATCTGTTGCAGTCGCGGGTGAGTGTGTGTCTCGGAGCGCCTGACAAACTCAGTGGCTCTGCTTGCGTGACGATTCCTGAGCACGCTTATTCGTGTTTCTTGAGCACGACCTGTTGACACAAATATTCCGCGGCGTAAATATGCTCAGTGTGCTGGAGAGTTAAGCTGTGAATGAGTCACTCAGTTGTAGTTTTAGCTAGAAGGAACCGTTGAGCTATGTCGCTCTTTTTATCAGTTGTACAGTGGGGAAGGGGTGAGTAAGCAAGTTACATCTCGGGGCATCGGGGGCAATTTAGTCATGACAGTTAACCTAGCCAGCATGCCTTTGGACTCTGGAAGGAAACCAGAGTACCCGGCGAAAACCCACGTGGCACCTGAGCCGAGAATCAAGCCCGTGTATTGCTGCTCACTGTGCTGCCGTTAATTAGAGTTCAGTGGCATACAGACAACAGCTATTGCTGACGTAATTCGTATTGTTTAATGGAATACAGTACTAATACCATTTATTTATCCAGATGAAAATGCGGGCCCATTGAGATTTATGATACATTGCTTTTTTTGCGTCAGGTGACCTGTGTTAATAAAATGAGAGTGCATTCACATAAACATAACCCGAGCAGTGTGCATCTCCATTGACGGTTCTGATCTATTGGTGAAAATTCAACCTTCCTATAGTGGGGTCGATATTGCTTGAGCGCAACCACCTACATGCCAACCCAGCGAAGACTCAAGTCTGCTCTTTCCATCTCAGGAATCGTGAAGCCAACCGACCTCTTAACATCAAATGGTCTGGAACACCACTTAAGCACCGTAAGCACCCTGTCTACCTTGGAGTAACCCTGGACCGCACTCTCTCCTTTAAGGAGCACGTCAAAAACACCAAATTGAAAGTCGGTTCCCGAAACAACATCCTACGAAAACTGGTCAACTCCAAATGGGGAGCCACAGCACACACATTAAGATCTACTGCTCTGGCCTTGTGCTATTCCTCTGCGGAGTATGCATGTCCTGTCTGGGAGAGGTCAACCCATGCCAAGAAACTTGACCCGGCATTGAACAACACCTGCCGCCTGATCACTGGCTGCTTGAAACCCACACACGCAAACAACCTGTACCTCCTCGCTGGCATTGCCCCTGCTGATATCCGACGGGAAGTGGCCAGTCGAGTCGAGATGACAAAGGCTACTAGCGATGAACGCCACCTCCTTCATGGACGTCAACCCCCGGCCCAACGACTGAAGTCAAGAAGAAGCTTCCTCAGCCATGTGCAGCCCCTAACAACATCTCGAGGGGAAACCAGACTCCAGCTCTGGACGGAAAAGCTTGAGAGTGACCCTCCTGCAACTGGCATGGGAATCCCACCTGCTGAAGACTTCCCTCCTGGCTCAGATGCACCATGGATTCAGTGGAAGACACTCAACCGCCTGAGAACTAGAACGGGACGATCAAAAGATGCTTTGGTCAGATGGGGCTACAAGACCGGCCCAACCACCTGTGAATGTGGAGAAGCAGACCATACTATGGAACACTGCCTTGTCTGTGCTCTACTACCCAACCTCTGCAGCTCAAAAGACCTTGCGGAGTTCAATGAAAATGCAAGGGGCTGTGTAAGAAAATGGGAAACTGTAATTTAACATCGCGCTTCGAAGAATCGCAAAGAAGAAGACCTCAAGGCCCACTTGGCCCACTTGGGTATGGTATCCACGGACCACTAGGTGGCACTCGCGGCCCACTGATCGGTCACGCCCCACCGTTTGAGAATGTCGGGTGTTTACGATTCATAACCAAATTGAAAACACTTGAAATGACCATGAAACCCAAGAACTCTGTGTTTATGTCGCTCGTGAATCCACATTCTCCCTAAGGTCCTATTATAATTCATTTGGTCATGGTGTTTATTTGGCTGCTGGTGGTTTTGCATATTTGATGAATGCTGAGGCTCCACTACCTCGTCATTTTCACCTTTCATGCCAACAGAAATCATCCCGTGGGACCGTGTGCACTGGGCCAAAAACTCGCCTGTGCTGAACCTGCGTGGGCAGCAGGCGGAGCTCCAAGCAAAGCGGCTGAATTCCCAGCGTCACAGCGTCTCGCCCAGCCAAGGTAGAGTCGTCGCCAGGGTCCGGTTATGTTTAATGGGGGGCCCAGGGCTGTTATAGTTTTGGGGGGATCCACTGAAGTCCATTGCTTCCCTCCCTCTCCTGTTTTAGCACCACTCGGTGCTAAATGCTGTGTTGTTATTCGCCTCGGTTATTTGGTCTGGTTTTGAAGCGTGATTCTGTATATGAAGTTAAAAGATAAAGGAGAGGTAAAATGAATAGGAACATTTTTTTTTCATTTTGGCACGTAATTGTAATGTTTCACCAACCTTCAACCCACGTGCATGCTCCCAAGCTTCAACTCACAATGACCAGGGCGATGAGGTACGATCAAACTATCTTCGATACCCACATGGCATGGGGAGGCGGTCATCCAGCTGTGGATTGACAGAAAAGGGCTGCACATCTGCGTGCTGAACATGAGTAAAGGTTACTGCACAAGGCTGTGGTCATCACCAGTCGTGGGAGGCAGGGAGGTGCTCCAGCGTGTCTCGTGATGCGAGACGAAAAATAATGTATATATGTCAGCAGCGAAGGAAATACTGCCGGTAGCTTTCCCAGCGCTGATTTAGAGAAGACACGGCAATGGGATATACGGCTCACAAATTTACTTGACCAATGCGGGCTCACTGGACCTATTCAATCAAAATGTCAAGCTGTCTTGAAGGTTCAAAATTCGGGTCATAGGTGAGCTAGTGGCGGCACGTGATTTTCCAGGTCACTTAATACATTCATTGCTAAAGTGCTGACATTTACAACAAAAAAATATTTTTACTTTTATTTATGTTCAAATAAACTTAGAGCTAAAATAGTTAAAAGCTAAACGTCGAATAATGTGTCATTTTATGTCCAGCCTTAACTACAGTCGGATAGGTCCTCCGTGAAAGGAGCGAAAGGAGTGAAAAGAGGGCAGTCCTAAAAGATGAACATGGGTGCATAATAATGCAGTAAAATTCCTCTTATCCATGGTAATGTAAAGGATAAAGCGCTGATCCTATTATCCACAAATTTACTCCACTTACCCATGAAAGAATTGTGGAAATTAGGAAGTTGGTCCGCAATAAAGGATGGCAAAAGCCACGGATAACCTCAGATAATAGGAAGAATAGAGGTGTGGATAATAGGAGTTTTAATTGACCTTAACGTTCGCTGGTTATAAGGTTTCAGATAACAGGCATTCTGTATTTATGTACAGATATTAACATTTACCTTTATAACTATTTGTAAAACAAATATGCCATGTGTTCCTTCAAAACGTACGAGCCATCACACAAACGCAATTCCTATTGGACAAATGCCGACTTTTATTTACATTAATGCATCATGAATTAACGTAAACATTTCTAAAGCTTCTCCTTTAGATAATATAAATTAACAGTGCTTTAGCACAGATATAATGCCATTTATTATAATTTTTAAAAATCCATCCAAACACAAATGATCAAATTAACATGAGTGGACCAGACATCCCTTTCCTCAGCAACAGATTCCAGCTCTTCCTGGGGGATTCCCAGCGCGTTCCCAGGCCAGCCAAAGGATATAATCCCTCCAGCATGTCCTGGGTCGGCCTCTCGGTCTCCGCCCAGTGTTACATTTCCACATAGGTATTTGAGTGTATGATCACTGCAGATTGACATACGATTGAATTTCACAAATTCAAGTATCGATTAAAGGGACTTCACCAAATTCAGGTGGTCAAACCAGAATTATTCACAAACATTATAGTAGCGCTGCTACCCTTTACAAGTTCGACGCCTTGCCTTAATGCCCGTGTGCTGCGACTGTTGGGGTCAAGGTAGAAGCGTTCACGTCGCGATCCCTGTCAGGTAATACTTTTGGTATTGCCTGCGAATTCTACCAAACACTTCGAGGCCGAGCTGAGAGACAACGATGTCCAGAGGCTGACCATCGTGCTTCGAAGAATCGCAAAGAAGAAGAAGACCTCAAACGAGTGCGGCAAATGTACGACTGCAACTCGTTGCGCTAAGGGGATGAATCCTTGCGGCGTGGCAGCACCGCGGTGCCAACATGCAGCACGCTGCCCTGTGCAGGGGGGCGGCTGTGCATGAGACAAATCCCAAACTCCATCTGTGGCACAAAACCAGCGCACGGACACCCCATCAGTGACACCGCACTACAGCGCAGCAGCCCGCAAGTGGCACTGGACAATCACGGTCGAGTTGCAATGCCGTAATTGCAAGAACAAACGTCAATTTGTGACGTTTGAAATATTTACGTGACCGAGATTAGAGTGGCACATGTGCAGGTGCTGGGTGGATTCTTACATCATGGGACCGATGGTGACACATTCTGGGAGGCTTTCATCCAGCAGTGGATTGATCATGGCCAATGATCATTAAGATGGATTAATTTTTCACAGCGGACGTTCTGTGTATTTTCTGCTTTTTATGAAGGGAAATCGGACGCAGCTAGGGCATTTGGTAAGCCAATATATTTGCATAATCAGTGAAGCAGTAACAATTCACATAAATTTGCTCATTTACTCTCGAAGTGAAACCTCTACGTTTGTATTTATTTTGCCGCCGTAATTATTCCAGGGGTGTAAACTTGTCCACGCTTCAACATCGAGAAAGGTTATTAAACGTGGTCAAGTGGGAAATTAGAATTACGCATATTAGCAGTGCTCTCTGGTGAACAGTGGATCAAGGAATTGGTCCATATCACTTGACAACGTACAGTCCATGGCCACTTTAAGCTATAATGCCAGAATAAAGATGTCCAATTCGGCTGCAGCAGAAAGGCCATGGGTCTCATCACATCGTCTTGGGAGCTACTCTTACTCATATTTAATTAAATGAAAAAAATAAAATACGTCTTTATAAGGTTAACCAAAGTCACTTTTACAATGGATTTATGCAATCCTCTTTAATACCGTATAAGGGATCGAAACAGTATACTTGTCACCCGAATTAAAAAATACTGTTCATGTGTTAATATTGGAGGTTATGTTTCCGTCGTAAATTGACTACAGAGGTAAGAGCATAAATTCTCATTAAGACATTTTACACAGTATATCAAGCATGTGCATGCATTGAATTTACGATTCCACATTATTTTCATATATATGAAGCAATTTCAAGATATATAGCACACGTTCCATACGTTAATATTATTTTCATTAATGTTTTTTGTTTAACCAGGGTTAATAAAAAAAACACTTGAGATTCACATCTAATTTCCAAAGGGGACCTGTTAAGGTGGCAGCAGTATATTAGTTCCATGCCAAAAATAACCAATTAATGAAACGCAGCATAAAAATATGTTTTTGATAAAATGCTTTTACAAAATGTGGTATGAAACATTTCCAGCATAAACATGTTGGGAAATTAAGAGTGAGAATATAACTAATAGAATGGGATACTAAGTGGGTACATATTTAACAAAAATTCGAACCCCCCTTTTTAAAAGTCATAAGCCAATTCAGCCAGTCTCAATTTGGGGTCAAACCAATTCCAATTGGACGGTGCTTGAGAAGAGAAACACCTGTGGCCTAAGACAAACCAGCACAGGGAGTCTTGAGCATGATTGATGTCTCTTACTTGACAGTACGGGAAGATGTATGTTTAATATATTTGATGAAAGTAAAAATAAACACTGTACAAACACGTACAAATGCACTCACACTCTACCGTAATGAAATGTGTGGAATTTGCTCCCTCCCCCCCAAATGGTAAACCGTTTGACCAAGCACAACCTTCGTACGAATGTATAGGGGCAGAGCAAGGCATTGTTTTCATGTGATAGGGCAATACATTGTGACCCACAACTGGAGTTCCCTTGTGTCAGGAAATCACGGCCACATTTGGCAGTAAAAATCTACCCAAGGTCATGCCTCTGCAAGTTCTGTATTTACATATCAGCTCGACACTGCTGAATATTTCATGATGCAGAAGAATGAGGGATGGTGACTGCTTCATTTAGGAATGTCATACGTGATGGCTAGGTCCCAGTTTTTTTTAATAATCTCACAGCAGCTAAGGCCGGAACAGGTTGACATTAATAGGTGCACGATTTTGCACGGCACACTTAGATGAGAATACATGCACCCTCTAATTGTCAGCGATGGCCCTCACCTGCTATGATGCATCGTTCGCTGGGTCTATCGGACCCAGGTGCACTGTCGCTGCTGCTCCTTACACAAATGTCAGTGTTTGGACAGTGAAGCCATACCCTAGCTCTCTCTCAAACGTCCAGAGCTCCTGAGTTTTATTCCTGGTCTTCCACAACCTGTGCAATGAGCAACGTTGCCTCTAGCTCCAGCTTGTATTGCCACCACCGTGGGTGCTCTGGCGCCAACGATACCTCAATAGAAAGATGCGCTTCGAAGCTGCATATCAGGAAGAAGGGTGGATACCCCGTGGCGGTGTGTGGTGTCGTTCGATAGGCAAATCGAGCAGAGCCAATGCACCTATCCCAATGGTTGTGATGGTCATTAATTATATGGGACCATGTGGTGGAGAGGGCTTTGTTAAATCGTTTCACCATGCCGTCTGCCTGGGGATGGAATGGCGACATCCCAATGTTTTTGTAGCGAATGCATCCCATGCAGTTGCTTTTGAGTCGCCGGACAAGTACAAGAGTAAACACGCAAAAACTATTCCCCAGCCGATGAAAAATCCTGGCCTGTCTGTCAGGACACCCTGGTATGATTGAGGCTTGTGATAGGTATAAAAGCCCTGCATTCGACCTTTAAATAAAAAGGCCCTATACTGAATTATGCATAGAATAATGCATAGGATACATTTTCTCTATCATAATAATAATTCTACGCCATAATGGCTTCTCTGGGTCTCAGGTGGCAGCATCTCGGAGGAGTCGTTTTTGATAATATTTGAAATGTTTAACTCTCGACCGCAGAATAACGTTTAAACGGACGCATTTAAATAATGCATAAATGGGAGTTCGTACTTTAACATAACCTGCAAATAAATTGGATCTCAAGTGCCCGGTATAGCGACCAGAATTCTGGCTTATGCGTTTGTGATAGGCTGCCATCACCCCATCCCCAGCAAGAACCGCAATACAGGTGGGTTGTTGGTAACCTTATCCTTAAAAATAATTAATGAATAACAAGTGGCGAGCAGCCTGGGTGGTGTTGGCTGCTGTTAAGTGGGGTTATGTTTGAGCGTTTATCCAAAGGGTCACAATTGTTTACCCTGGCGACCTCAGACAAATGGTAGGAACACAGGATGCAGCTGGCTCGGACTTCACGTAATCCATGGCAATTTACAACATAATTTGTGTCGTATTTACGGAACCTCAGATAGCTTTTTATAGACAATCTAATAATGCCCGTAGCCCCAAAGGGCTATGCAGACCCTAATTAACAACGCCTGGCTTAAGTGGATTCAGGTTTACAATTGTCACACAGCCAGTACAATCAAAACAGGGAGGTATAGAGTGTCCACGTGGTTCAGTGTGAGAAACGTACAAACCCAGACTCCTCCACCACTTGCACTCACAACGGGATGTAAAATGTAAAGCAGATGTGAAATGTAAAATGCTAGGTGGTACCTTCTTGCGGTGCTGGCTGGCTAGTGTGCGCAGAGGCTCGTGGCAGCTCTCCGCCGTCTGCTGGTCAATGCAGATCATCTGGCAGCGGCTGCAGCCACTGGTCACCTGTCCCAGGGAACATGCAGCAGCACAAGTCATTAGTTAGTGGACACGCTGGGCTCCTGGCTTACACTGCTTACACAGACTCACCCCTGCCAGCCAAGACAAGTTTCGCTTGAGTCAAAGACAAGGGGAATTTTCTCTATGCCTACGCGGGCATCGGGCAGTAACCATCTCTTTTGGTGATACCGAGTAATTGGTGGAAATTCCACATTTCTAAAGTTTGTCCACAGAGTTATAGGGTGGTGCTCATCTCCATTGGTGATTCTAAGCCAGTTGTGCAAAGTCGATATTTCAACGGTGTGGACCATTCTAATCAAAGCATCATCACTATTTACTTGCAATACAATGCTACTGATTCTATTTTACCTGAGCGAAATGAAATGATAGATTGGGTGAACATCTGGCTAGGATTTATACTGTCGATCTGCTTTTTGGTCGGGGTACATGGTCATATGCCTTCTACATAAAGATGGGGATATAAAATAGAGCTAACTGTAGATTGGTGTCATTTTGAAATAATCTATGCTCATAAGAGGTTTGAACTGACCACCGGACGTGTGCTTGATGCCAGAGCTTCAGATTCCTCCAGGTGAAGTTAAAATCTCCCAAGACTATGTAGCATTAAAAATAAAGACCCAGGGCTTATCTTTCACTTTGCTTGAGATTTAATGTATACTGTTATACCACATCTGATGCACTGTGTTTGCCAATTTGTCCCATAAGGATGTGAGATTTCAGCTTTCAAAGCTTCAGGCATTTTAGTCAATTCCAGCGATTTATGAGCAGAGTGAACTGTGGGTTGCTAAAACTGTTGCCACTGCAGGTCTGAGAGTACTTGACTTTTACAGCACACGTAAATATTACAAGTAATTTACGGTTAAGCAGGCCATGCAGACAACTATTACATTATGTGACAAATACAATCTGGATCTTATTTGCTCATCTCTGCTTCTTGGCTGAAACTCAAGTCTTAGACCAAATTTCTTAGTCATGGCCCAGCTCTAGCTTGCATCTGGCCCAAGTGTGCCAGCTCTATGCCATGTTTAACTTCAGCCAACTCTAAGCATGTTCTCAGCCATGCTCATCATTCCCATTAGCTGAGCCTGAGTCAATCCAGGGCTGAGCCATCCTGTGTCTTTGAAAGAAACTGAGCAGCTCAAGCCTGAGCTGATCCATCTCGGAGGCCAAACCAGAGGCGAGGCCTGACTAACGTGACCTTGATTCGTGTCTCCTCAAACAAACTATGGCGCAATTATTATCTCCATTCGCAAACCTGAGCAAGTGGTGGAAATTTCAGATTCCTGTGATGGGAACTAATCTCTCCATAATGTGGCCCCTGTTGATTTTCCACAAACTAGTACCTATTTTATGATCTCCAAAGCATGATAACCTGAGTAATAACGATTGTGAGTGAAGCACTCTCAGCACATCAGCATGATAGAAAAGATGTTCCCACCAACCTCAATGAAAAAAATACAATTTTAGCAATTAGCCGAACAATTAATTAGCGTGCAACAGACACTAATGTTTATACGTGGCAAAAAAACACACAGGCTTTGAAATTCTGAGCATTTAGTAACAATCGACATCCCCAACAATACGCGCACAACCGCAAATGAAAAATGCTAATGCATCATTTATAATTGATTAATTGGAAGCCCCTTTGACACATATCGCATGGAGTTTATTTCCTCTTTGTTAGAGTCCCCAGTACATTAGTATGCAGACAGCAGAGACGCGTGATTGCTTGCGATGAGGTCACATGTGGTTGGTATCCCAGCCAATTTGGGAGGGAAAAAAACATCAGCATTCATAGAGCTTATTAGGCTCGTGCTCAGCGGGAATCGTTCGACCTGAGAGTGTTGCTATCTGCAACAGCCCCGAGGTGTCCTGCCCTCACAGCAGATGCGCAGAGATTGTGTTTTTGTGCGCCATGCGACACGAGATCCCCATGAAACCTACGGACGGACAGATAGCAAAGTTGCTTTGGTACTGGAGTTGGTGCTTTGCAATGAGAGCGGCAGTAGTGCTGTCGAAATGGACTGTTGAGAGCAGATGCCACGTCGCTCAAGATGTGTGTCCAACCACCCAAATGCATTGCAATTATATGGAATGACTCCGGTTAGGGACGCGCATGCAAACAGCATAGTGAAGAAAGATTTGGTGATAGAGGTGACAGCTAAATACGTGCACTTGGAGAAAAGCTACCTCGATGGGCAAGAGCAAATATAATCAGAACTCTGTTCTATCTCCACGTAAAGATGTTTTGATCCACCAGCATGTCGGCTTTTCAGACCAATATTATCAATCATAATTCGTTTAAGAATGCAAATTTTGGACCGTTTTTGACCTTCTGGGTCTCGTCAGCAGGCTTGTTAAGCAAATGCTATTGGATTACTAGATGTTATTAGCAAGGGCACTCCATAAAACACCCAAGGGCAAGAGCATCTCACTTGGCCCGGTTTAATTGTTAAGTGAAAATGCATGCTCATCCTTATGGGCTCTAAGAAAAGCTACTGCAAACACACAGGTGTAAGCTTCTAAAATAAGTCTCCTATTCCACAAAGTTAATTCTGTAATATAATTTGAAAGGGTTAAATGAACCGTTTTATAGGTGCCATAAAAACTATGAATATAAATTTTTAGCCAATGAAACTGCTGAAATTCTACAAACGTATGAGGCTATACAGTATGGCCAATTCCTAACATTTAACATTGGGATTAATTAACTTGTTAAAAGTTATATATATATGTGAATGTTGTTTCTGTGTATGCAGTATACACAACGATTTCGGTTGCATTTCTAAGCGCTATATATAGTTCACTGTGATAAAATATCATGCAGACTGAATTGAAAATCACCACCGTGTAAATGTATGTCTCAACAAAAACACTAACAATCTCCGAGGCACTGGTTCCATTAAATAATGCAATTACCTCAAGGCCTACCAAATCAATGTGAAATAAATTAAGACTCATCCTTTCCATAGCCTAGCAAAATGTTAGAGTTCTGAATTGATTATTTCAAAGGTATACATTACTGACCGTTCCTTTTGTAAGGAAAAATGTGTACGCACTTAATGGGTTTCCGTTTTTCCGATGATGCGCATCCCACTGTACTGTGTCTTGACATGTGGTTGTATTTAGACGCTGTGTAAATCGAAATTATAATTGTACACAGTGGGGGAGTGGTAGTGTAGCGTTTAGCACACTTCGCCGCAAATCCGGCGAACTGGCTGCGGTGTGTAAACAGCAGCGTTGGGGAATCGAAGGTGGCCGGGCGTGGTGCTGGCCACACTGCCCCCTTGTGTGCCATATTGGCCGTAATAATAGGTCTTCGCTTATCTAACAGCCTGTGTAGGCAACACAGTGGATCCTGAATGCACACAAGTGCCAAAGAATCTCAAAGCGCTTCAAGCACTGGCCATTTCACAGTGAGATTTGGGAACTGTTATACAGCCGTGAGTTAGTGTTGTTTGCCGTTAATCGTAGAAACAGATAAAAGAACAAGGTCTAGCGTGGGACGCTTTAAATGCAGCTCGGCAGATGGTGCTGTGATGCATAAATGAGAAAGACCGCGACAGAGCCTGGGAGAGAAAAATAACTCCAGGGAGAGCGACAGTGTAGGTGGCACGGGAGTGCAAGGTGACACTAGTGCCGCCACCACCACATTCACCACGGTTCGAGTGGTCCAGCACTTCAGCTGCTAATTGTACACATATAAACATGTGCACGTAATAAATACATGAATATGGATTAACCTGCAGCTTACCAATATGTAACAGTACTAGGTACCAGTAATATACTATAACTATACCACACTCGGTAACAACTTGACTTGGATCCCATATGCTGTGGCTTCACATTCATGTTTGGGCCACGCTTAGACAGCATAAAAGGCTAGGTCCTGGAGACATCGAGTGCAGTGGTTCATAAACTTTACTGCACCCTGCACCCCTATGGTTCTCAAAATATGTTCTTGCACCCCTTATTAATAAATACATATAATCCATATTTAACAGTAAATACAAACATCTGTCATGTCTCGCACCATCATCAAGGGCACCTCACACCCCCAGAGGATGCGTGCACCCACCCCAGGTTAAAAACCACTGCTCTGGTGCAAGGTGGGCAAGTTCTGCTATCACTGTGTGCAAAGTGCAGCACATTGTTCCAAGGTTATGTGGAACAATGGTAGATATATAGTCACGTATCAAAGTCTTTGTCCTGTATTACAGGACAAATGCTTAACCTGTATTTAAAAGCAAAATATGGGAATGTCTTATAATACGGTAGGTGTGTGTGTATGCAAAAGTATATTGTGTACATTCAATGACGTCTGGAGCGTCGTAATCCGGAAAATAAGGTGTATATATGTATGAGCTCATATTCTGGGGGTCAAGGTAGAAGCGTTCACGTCGCGATCCCTGTCAGGTAGTACTTGGTATTGCCTGCGAATTCTACCAAACACTCCGAAGCCAAGCTGAAAGACGACGATGTCCAGAAACTAGCCATCGTGCTTCGAAGAATCGCAAAGAAGAAGAGCTCAAATTCTTCAAAGCAGTTGTCCACAACCAGTTGATCCCGATTGACAGGTCGATCCCAGAGTTTTGAACAGCTAATCTTAACGTATAGAGAAAGAGTGTATTTAACACCGTGGTAGCTATGGTCTGCAAATCCAAGCTGTTGGAGATAGTGTGCAAGCACCCACGGATAGTGTGCAGCAAGTATAGGTGTCACACTAAGAATAGGTGAGTGTTATCCATAGCATACATTTTTGGGGTTTTCGTAAAGTAGGACTTTAAGGGTAGATCTTGTGTTGCATTTAGAAAAGTGATCGTGTTTTAAAAGGTTGAACACCACTGCTTTACAGTCAGCAGCTGGGACAACCAGTATATATGGATGTTGTGCACGTGAACCTGTCCGATGTCTAGCTAACACAGTGGACACGCTCGAATTGGCCCTCTCGAATACGCCACGCTTGATTAATTACCTTCAATGTGCCAACTCAACGTTCATAATAATAAGAATTCATGCCAGGGTATCTCCTAATGCTTTACACACGATAAAAACATTGGAGCCAGGAGCTTGGGACATTGGTTAAATGTCGGGTAAGTGGCAAATGGTAAATGTATTTTGTTACAAATCAGTGTACAACCTGTTCGTTCCCATAAACGTGCTATCTACTTGAAAGTTATTTGCATTTCAAGCGTTGCCACACATCTTCAAGCGTTGCCACACATCTACTTGAAAGTTATTTGCATTTCAAGCGTTGCCACACATCTGCAGCCTCAGTGTTGTTAAAGCGCACTGCACGTGTATCGACCATTAGTCGATACACTGCTGGATGAGGGCCACCCCACGCCTCTTGGGCCGTAAAGGATATTTGACCATACCTCACGACGCTGATCAATTCGGGTTGGTGAAGGTGGTTCTCACTGCACTACCGTGGCCTGCTCACAACTCCAGCAAGTTGAGTTACTATGCCAGCACTATCCAGGCTTAACCCTGCTTAGCTTCTGAGAAATTACGGGATTTGGCACATTTTGGGAAATTTGGTCACCGACAAGGTACACAATAATGCACGTCGAAGTAAATTATAATATAACTATTGTGAAGCTGAACAACATCGATATTTTTCTAGTATTATTTGCAAGGACAGCATACGGCTGGTTTAATTCTTCCCATCTACCTAGGCATGCTCACGATGGGGAGATTGGGGCGGTGGGGGGGGCCCTAGGGAGGCTGAGCTGTGGTGGCCTCATTCTCTACGGCACGGCCCAGAATCTCGGCTGTTCAGTAGTCGCCGGGTGCCGCGGCGCACATCACGGTGCGCGACTCGGCGCCGCTCCGCCGCTTGAGCACGGCGATGTCCCGCTCAACAAGCCACAGTGTGCAGATCGACTACCAGGCGGGCGCAGGGGGATAGCTTCTAACCACCCCACCACATCGACCCCACCCCCACGAGTGCACGTAATGATTTTAAATGGTAAGAAAGCAGCATCTCTTCGATTGCCAGGTAATGAGCATTAACACAGCGAGTCGCAGGCTGTCATGGGTACACCGCTCAGCTCATTACGTTTGAAGCCTGCAAGCGAATGTGTACCAGCTTAAATTTTCATATGGCAATCCCGTACTCTTAACGGCGCCTAGTGTGAAATTGTTTGCGCACGAGACGAGCTTTAAAGGTCCATTTGTACCTAATTGCAATGACGCAGTGTGTTAATGCGTAAAAATCAGTGTGGAAAAAGTTGTGATTTTGCAAAAATATATGACGCACGGTAATTAAAGTTGACGCTGTTCTTTCCAATAGACCTCACGCAATGGTCAACAGCAATAGCAAATCGTTATTTATTAGAGGGGAAAGAATAACAAAAAATTCCTGCTAACTTGCATGCAGCTGCTAAGGGATTTTATCGTTGTATAAAAGTCTGGCATGGTACATAATTTACAGGGGACACGGTGCTTGCTTTTCCTGGTTATCTCATTATCACAGTGACAGTTTGAGAACTAATTTTGTCTCTCCATAGAAAGCACATTATTTGCTAAGTATTAATACACACCATGCTGCCATGCCATTAAAAGGAAGAAATGTAGCGTAGAATTCATAATTAGAGGTTTCCTGCTCATTTTGCAGATCTGAGAGACACAGCGAAGCACACTCTGTGATCTGTGCGTTCTTGAAGCCCACATTATCATAGGTGCCATCAAAGCACACTTGACAGCCTCTACTAACACTAGGATAAACATGTGACTACACAGCCACCTCTTCATTCTATTCTTTTTCATCTTTGCAATTTCAATTTACTGCAGACAGTTATCCTGCAGCCCAAGACTCGCTGTTCATGCTGCCCGTTTCCCACAATAAACATCTGTTCATAAAAAAATCAATAAAAAATGACTTTCCTTTTTAAATCTGTCATCAAATCCGTGGTAAATCTATTCATAATGTGCTATTTTTAGCCAGGAAGAACAGGCCCAATTCCAGCTGTCGAAAGTATTTTGAGGGGGCCAAAATACCATTAAAACACATCAAACAACAAGACCTGGCAAGGTTATGATTTTTAAAAGATCGACTTGCTGTCTGTTTAAATCATCAACATTTTCAGTGCTTAAACCCTCAGATGTAGCGGCGCCACTGCTGCAAGGTTGACCATCACCAGCCCCACCGCTGACGTTGCCGGTACTAGGTGCTGCATCATCGTTACAAATGTGTGAACTCGAAGAAGCACTCGGTTCTGTGCTTTCGCATCCGGCTTGGGCTAACGGTGGATTAATTTTCACGGCTGGTAACGTCGTTGGATTTTGTCTTCTTATTGGAGAAAAAATGTAACATCGACATGGGAAGCTCTTGCTAAACCAAGCAGGAATTTATCAGAGCAATAATAGTTTATATATCTTCCAAACCAGTGAGATAGCTTGGTTAGCTATTATAGACTAGCTAACTCGCTACATTAGCTGGCTAGCTAACTAGCTAAATAAATATGCTGAGCCCATGGGGCTAGCAAGCTTATTTAGCTTAGCTACTCACAAATGGAAAGTTGGAAAATAGGCATGTATTTGCTGAAAACTTATAAGTCGTATATAGTTATAACTTCGTTTATTAACTGCCGTACTTAGGTAGTATGTTGGCGGGCGATTTTTTAGCGCACACAGACGGACACATCCCACTCCTCCACACATTCACACGCCCTTGGGCACTGATTGTCCCGCTGAACTGTCAACCATCAAAATGATGCGCTGGGTGTACCAAAAATAACGTAATTTTGAACTGAACTTATTGTATATACATTTGTTATTATTTTTTAAAAGACAAATAAGATTTGTTTTTAAAAAACACTTCATGCAAATAACAAGGGTGGGCACAGCCTCTGATTGGGTGGGCCAGGTCCACCTTGGCCTCCCCATGGAGCTGGGATCTGCGTTAAAGCATTAACTGTTCATGAAATGCCTATTTAAACTGCACATATTACAACGATCAAATGAGCAGGTGCATGATCACTAAACTCAGCTATACGGCCCTCCAGTGAGTCATATAAACAAGCATCACATGTGATATGAATACAAAAACATAAACTTGGGTTGCTGATCACAGTTTTACATTTGAATACAATAATATAAACATCACCAACAGAGTAATGCTCCCGCTGGATGAGGACCTCTCCATGCTGTGCTGCGGGCCGTGGGGCCTCATTTTACCATACTTGAACCCGCTGCTCAGCGGGGGGTTTGTGAAGGTGGAGAGCATGGACGTGCTGCACTGTCCTGTTGTGTCCACCACATAATTCTGTCTGGATTTATGAAGAATCTAAAAGCATCTCAAGACACAGTATAGGGCAAGCACATAAACTTAATAGCTTAATAGCAGCACAGACGGAAATTAATATTACATCGTGCAACAAAACAAAAACAACACAAGTCAAGCAGACTGAGCAAAAGTTAGACACAGAGCAGACTGTGTCTCAAATGATTGCAGACTGTTTGCATATCATCAAATAAAGCTTGCAAATGAAGAGACGGATATGGCAGCAGATCAGTCAGTGTGTGTCTGAGCAGCCACTTAACATGTGTGGAAAACAGCCACACTGGAAGACTTAGGATGGGCGGTCTAAGCCTTCCGTAGGGGGAATTCGGTCCCCCATCCCCCCATTCTTTTAGTGCTGCAACAAACGGAGTTGGTGCTGGAAGGCATGGACAACGGAGCTCAATAAAGAAAGCGACATCCGTGCGAACGCCCACATAATCGCCAATAAGACAGGGCAGCTAGCCGAGAGGCAAAAGCAAGCCCTGGTTGAAAAATTCCACCCTGGAGTGAACATATAGGATGCAAAGCCGAAAGTGGAAAACCAGCATGCAACCACATAACACACACGGAGGAGGGAGGGTGGCTGGACCTGGAACGTTAGGGCTCCAATGGAGATGGCTGCCCAGCAGTCTTCTTGGTACGGGTTGTCGCTTCCAATGACCAAGTTGGCCCTGAATCGATTGACCAGCGCCTCCATGCCAAGTGCTGGGAGTCCTCCCGCCTCTCTATGCCTGAACACAAAACGCAAGAGCTCCCATGTACCCGTAACAAATGTTTGGGCAAGTGCCGTTAGCGAGCACCTATGAAGGCCGTGCACATCATACGAGGAGGGTAGGTGGCCAGCACCACTCCTCGCCGACTTTTGTATTTTGTCTCCCTAGTGGCGGCATTTACACACCACACCAACTTAGGGGAGACCAAGGAACGGTTCAGATAATCGTCACTTATGTTGGCCGTGAGCACGAATCGAACTGGGGTCGCCCGGCTCGTAGCACATCGCGCGAACTGTTACACTACTGCTCCTTGAACGCGCAAATGTGCACACTTACACGTGTGGAGGGTGCTCGCTACTAACAGCACATAACCTAACAGCACATAACCAAACAGCCTGTGCAGGCTATACGGCGAATCACTGTCTTTGGTGGGAGGTGGGAGTAGTGGTGTAGCCAGTAGGGACACTGCGCAAAACATAAAATAAAACCCAAGTTTGAGTTTCAATTGCGGTAACCCTCATTAGTGAGCAATATCAGAGCTTGTCCTGGGCTTCCCCTAGGTCGACTCAGCTTTACATACGTTATTTGTGAGTGTGTGAGTGCATCCGTAAGTACGCATTGTTCTGGCAGATTAGAATAAATGTGTAATGTTGTGTGTGATTGTGGAGTTACAGTAGTTAGGGCACTTTGCTATGACCCTAACAACCTAGGTTTAATTCCTAATCATTCACGACATTTGGTCGCAAATTACATTTGAATATATCTTGGGCCTGCAATAGACAAATTTAACCTTGAATTAGTATACATTAGGCATGTATTGATGCATCAATTAATGGATTCATGGACAACATAAAATACGTGTTTATTAAATTGTCACTCCAAATTGGGACCATTAAACTAATCGCTGGGGGGATGAACTGAGAAATCCCTTTGGTCTAATAAATATAAGCACGAGGAAGACAAAGGTGACCAGGTGTGCATGGCCACACCACCCCCTTGTGTGCTTTGTTATCATTAAACAGCGGTCTTTATCTTGTTCCTGTTCAAATTCTGGGTGCAAACCTGAATCGTTCGTGTCTTCATATATCATAAGCCACATGGGGTTAACATTACTGTATTATTGACGAGATTACCTGAATACTTTTCATAAACATTAGTTTTTGTGATTTGGAAATACATATTCATATTCAAAATCCTAACCATTTGCATTGACCATGTGTTGGGCATGTGCACTAGTTCATTAACAAGAGGCTTAAACATGATGTCCAAACATGGAATTGAATTAAATCGTTAAAAAATCATTAACTCAGCCCCCCCCCCCGTGGTGCTCAATTTTACGCGTTTGTTTTCTTTTCACGTCAAAATTAATATCCCTTTATTTTGCCAACTCTTAATGAACACAACTTGCAAGATGCATTGCCGACAGAGGCTCGTTAGTGATGCATGCATTTATGAGACGGAGATTGGCGCAGAGCACCTCTCGTGGACGTGGCAGAGTAGGTCCGCCACGCTGGCGCGGTTCACCAGCAGATACTGAGCTTCGTTGGCCAGAGAGAGGCTGGCCCCGGCCTCCGCTCCACCTCCCACCTGCCTCTGGCCTATCGTACGAGCAACACAACGGCAGAACGTATTAGTGCATCATTGATGTCCAATGCAATTATGCCGGTGCATTGTCACCAGCAGATATAACGTGTGCGCTATCAGGCACCCTTTGCTGCGCTGCCTTGCACATACTATATCATTAATATAATGATAAAGGGTAACGGTGCAGCCCTGGAATAGCTTCTTCACGCCACTACTGGTGAAAGGGACTCCACTAGAGGGTGTTCTATAAGGCCACTCTCGAAAATGTATTGGTATATATGGCTGAAATATCTACTCTTTTTCTTTGCGATTCTTCGAAGCACGATGGTCAGCTTCTGGACATCGTTGTCTTTCTGCTCGGCCTCGAAGTGTTTGGTAGAATTCGCAGGCAATACCAAGTATTACTTGACAGGGATCGCGACGTGAACGCTTCTACCTTGACCCCCAAATATCTACTAAACATTATATATTTACATAGCTGCAAAAAAAATCAACTAAATTGTCACACCGACTATTGTTACCAGAGGATAATATATTTTTATACCATATACTTTAAATGTGCAAAATATGTATGATGGTTCGAGACTAATATTTATCGCCGCAATACTAAATCGTAGTGCCAATGACGTGATTTTGTTTCCGTCTCTCTACTCGTGATGCTGAGCCACTTAAGCACCTGAAATGACAAAAACTGTGCAAGATGACATAAAAACAAGGTGTGGCAGGGAATAATGCCAAAGCAGCAGCATTCCTCCTAACCTTTTGGTTTCATCGTGCGATTACATCTTGGATCCTGCTGAATCAGGCGACAGCTCTTCCCTAGGAATTCTGTCAACCACTCAGCTGCCTCATCTCCACAGTCCAGGCCAGTGACCCTGAGCAAGGAGACAGACACACGCGACGAAAGGCCAAATTCATGCTTTTTTCTCTCCGTTCGTCTTCCCTTCCTCCTGTTCCCCAACTTGCAGTCACCACAATGTATAAATATGCTTGCGGGAACCTACGCAAGGCGCTGCACTGCATTGTTAGCTCCATGGCAGGTCAGGTTTTGAGCTAATGGCATGTGTCGTCAGCACAGGCCTCCATGCCGAAAGTCTGACACGTGAGCCCCAGGGAGGCCAATGGTTTTACTGAGAGTGGCAACAACATAGCACATCACACACGGCTATTATTGTTGTTCTGTTGGGAAAGGCAGCTTTGAGTGCTCGCATAGCAGGATTTGCACATGTGATGTACGGGTGTAATAAAGGTGTGGAATTATGCACAGCCTGTGGCAAATTCTAGCTTGGCAATATCACCAAAAGGGTTGACAAATTTTGATGAGGCAGCCTTTGCTTCAGTGAAAATGAAGTGGAAAACAGTGATTCACAGCGTGTGAAATAAAGTGTCCTCCAAGGCAATTCTTCTCGTGCTCCAGGCTTAACCTCAATTCCAGTCCAGTACTTCCAAGATTGCTGCACAATTAGGTTGTGGAATGGTGACTATCTAATGAGTACAGAAGATTGGAGGATGAGGAAAACTAGCCCGTTGTATAACCAGGCAAATGCATTTCGTTAACTACGTCACGATAGGGATGTTTTTGTATTGTTAATTTTTCGTTTCCTATATAATGCACTGTCCTATATTTTTCATGGCAATAACATACTTCCAGCTGTGCGCCATTTCAAACACTGCAGTTGCCACGTTTTATTGTTGAAGGTCAAAAGGGTAAATAGATAGTCCCCATGATGAATGTACGTACACTGTATGAACACACCCTGTGCATTTGACAAAACCATTGCAAACCTTTCTGAGGGTCTCCCCACATCATGTGGGTTGTGATTATTTTACCGTACTTCACCATACTGGTCAGTGTAGTTTGGTGATGGTGGGAAGATGTAAATGACAACAACAAAAGAATATTTCATATTTACTATATTCGCATTAATTCAACCTTCATTATTTTAAATAATGTTGGAATCTGTTAAACTACAGTCTCTTTTGGTAACATTTGTGGCCTGGATTATGACGATGCCAAATAATCACCTACTTGTGCACGTGATGTCAAAGAAGGCTGTGAAGAGACCTGGGCCAGGGGACTTATGGCAAGATGTGGGCCACATTTATTACAAGGATGATACGTTCCGAAATTTACGTGCTCAATTATATTTATGCTTATACAAGGGATATGTTAGAATGCTTAAAATATATATTACTATAATAAATAAGTCTTAACATGTCAATCGGTGGAGTTCTGGTGCAGTGTTTCATACACTGAGCTATGAACCTTACGACCCGAGTTCGATTTCCAGCCGCAGCTAACATTCGTTGCAGGCGATATGTGAACCAGTTGTTGTCTCCTCCAACTCTCTTCAGCAACCCACACTGACCAGGGTAGTGAAGTATGCTCAAGCAATTCCCTATGATGGACATGGTGGACAAAGGCTTTCAGCAGTGGATCGACAATTGCTGATAATCATAAATGTCAATGCAGACTTCTTTTTGCATAGGTCCATCTGTTTGGATGAACGATCAGGAAGTAATTTAATGTGGTTAATATGCACCAATAAGCTGCATTAGCTGTGAAGGTACACATCAGCTGAGTTAAAACAACATTGGAGAAATGTAAATATTGCTAAATTTAAACCTAAGCAGTATGTCTGATTTCAAACCAATTACCAGCCCTTGAGAAAGGATGGGAGTGTGAATCACGTGGAATTGACGCAAATTAAAATTCCGTTTAAAGCGACATCCCAGGAGGGCCCTGGATCCCTGTGCTGCTCAGAGGGATTTCTTCAGATTGAAAAATTAATTTGCATTCTGTCAATATCTCATTTATTTTGACCTACTTTTACATATTTAGCAAAACTGGATTTGCTAAAGGTATGGATTTGTAACATTTACATGCTAACAGACACACATATACAAACATTATAATGTACTCATTTAGGATTTCGTAAAACATCCCATGCAGGACCTGCCTGAAAAACACACTTGAGACTCAAAGTGAGGTTTTGCTGGACAAATAAAAGACAATAGGGCTTACACTGAAGGTGCACTCACATTCCCGTTTGCAACATTGTTTAGCATCATTTTCCTTAAAAGCCTACAAGTCCAAAAAGTTGATAAGGGTCACGCCACTGCTGGCAAAAGAGCCTCCACTGGAGGAAGTACAAGAGATGCACTTTAGATGCTATTTTTGGCCTATTATTCCACGCTGGTCAGATGTCTTGGATGAGGTGGAAGTACCCACACTTTACCCATTCACACACGACCTGCTATTCAACCGTGGTGCCACCCATTTAGACTACTGGGTAGATAAAAGGCCGGATGGATTTAAGAAACGCACCACTGTAAAAGGTGCTGGGTTAGGGGATGGAATTGGCAACCTTTGGATTGCGAATCCAGGGTACTCTCCATCACATCACGGCGCCATTACACGTACAAAAAGACAGGGATTCCATCAAGAAGAACATCAGCTAATGTGAATCTACTGCCTCAGTTTCTCAATATTCTTTTAATAACACTCCATCCCATAAAATGTAAAACAAGTGAAACACGCGTAGACATTATTGACGTGGAGTGAATGAGGCGAGAACACAAGCAGACCAAACACTGCATTTGAGTGCTAATATGGTCCCACACTCTGGATGAGTTTGCACATGACTGTAATGCATGCGCTACCACGTGCATTAATATGCGTTTTCGTGTGTGCGTGTCTAACAGATGTGGGATTATACCCGCTGGCACAGAGCTAGCCCTGTGCTTGCCAAACACATCAACACTGTGTAGCATTGTACCGTAGCTTATGAAAAGGCCTGCTTTACTAAATCACGCATTACTGAAGTGAATTCCACCAGATCAGAGCTACATTACGATATGCATTGTGCAACTGAAATGCTAAAATTATGTAACTGCAATGTTAGTATCGGGCAATCGGCGTGTGTTGGAGAATGTGTGTGTGGTTTTATATATATGTGTGTGTCTATGTGAAAAGTTAGTCAGTAGTGTAGCGGTTAGTGTGCTATGCCCGAGTTTGATTCCTGCTCACGGACAACAAACTGGTTCTGGGCCTCCCCTGGGCTTCCAATAAGTACCTGGTGCAGTGTGTAAATATCACCACTAGGGAGTCAAAGGCGATCGGGTGTGGTGGTGGAAACCCACCCCCTCGTGTCGTATGCTGGCTTTATAGGCGCTCGCTAACAGAACTTGACCCTGCAGTTTGTTAAGCGTATACGGGGATCTTTATCTTCGTCTTTGTAATTGCGTACCTGGCACCGCACACTTTGCTCTGACACAGACGTATGTCCGTGCTCACCTCCTCCACAGCTCCTTGCAAGGGAACCATCAGAACCTTCATTCCTACGTGGGAGAGGCAAGGACAGGTTTACCAATATGTAAACTTCATAGTTTATTCTTTGATATTCAAATTAATTGGTAAAAAGGTGTACGATATAAATAACGTCGAACAAAAAATTAAATCTCAATTAAAAGTCTGTAGGTCTAGTTCCTACACAGTTTGGAAGAAAACGAATGTCTTGCTACCAGCTTAAAAATGTTTACGCCGGCATCAAGCACTTGGTCTCACACTGGCAAATAGCATCACACTGTTAGAAAATACTTTATAAAACGCTCTCACAAAGCCTGGCAAGAACTCCTTCATTGATCCACAGGTAACCTCGGCAACAAAGCAGTAGAGCATTTATCAGACCTTAACCACGTCCCTGTCACACACATGCACAGCATTGTGCTTAACGCAGGAGGATCACACGTGATCCCATCGCGATCCTCCAACCCGCGCCTCAAAGCGCCTGCTTACAGGCATGCACCACCGTGCTAGGTACTCATCGTTGCCGGGCTGGTGCTACCTTGTGCGGTGAGGGACAGCTGCCCCGTGGAACGGTCGACGGCAGGCTGGATCAGACAGAGACGCGGCTCTTGCTTTTGGCTGAGGCAGGTTCCTCCTGACGTCACCACCATCCATACACGGTCACACCACAAGCCTTGCTCCACCACTGGCCAGCTCTCAACCTACCTCACACACACACGCACAAGGATGGGTACACTAAGATACGTACACACCACAAGTCCTGCTCAACCACCTGCATCTCACACACAACAGCAAGTTGGCTTTCACCACTAAGGGGCCGGTGACCTTCCCTCTGTAGTTGAGCCGTTATTTATCCCTCAGTGGCAGTGATGTCACCACAGTGCTTGCACTAGGTTAGATGCACTTTGAGGTGATGTGAAGGGTCGAAGGCTAGCTGGCAGGAGGTCACGGGACAGACCCATGTATTATAGTTGACCTTAGATGGCATGTGTGCACACATCAAAACAAAGATCCCCATATAGCCTTAACAGACTTTTGGGGCAAGTGCTCTCAGTGAGCACCTGTGAAGGCCGGCATAGTGCGTGTAAGGATGGTGTAACCAGCAACAAACCCGGTCGCCATTTGTCTCGCAATTGGTGATGTTTACACACTGCACCAGGTGCTCATTTGTGACTAAGTCGACTTAGGCAAGGTCCAGAACCTGTTCAGATATTCGCCATTGATGTTATCCGTGAGCGGGAATTGAACGCGGTTCACCAGGTTCATTGTTCATAATACCAAAAACACAAAAAAATCATGATGGTTGCTCTTCAGAGCTGTTATTTCGGGATAGCCCTGTCATGCGTTCTCCCTCTCCCTTGCGACGATTAGCTTCGCGTTGGAAGGAGCGAGGAAGAGCGCTTGACACGGCTATTCCGAAATAACAGCCCTTCTTCTTCTTAGCGATTCTTTGAAGCAGCGCGATGGTCAAATTACAGTTTCCCATTTTCTTACACAGCCCCTTGCATTTTCATTGAACTATAACAGCCCTGAAGAGCAACCATCATGAATCGAGCTGTGAAAACCTACGTCAGTACAAAAAAAATCAGTCACTAAAGTAATATTAAACATAAGCTACTATGTGAGAGCACCTGTGAACAGTGCCAAATCTAAAATAAAATGCTTTTGATTAAAGTGTCTGGGGCTTTGGAAACAGCTGAAAAACGGGTCAAGCATCACAGAGATAGAGAGGAGGCTCTCTCCCCAGCGTGTTTCGCAGAGATCAAAGTGGAAACCTCGTACAATCCTGACCCGCGGTCGTACTCTGACATGATGGATTAATCCTCATTGAGTAACATCCCAGGACAAAACGTGGCAGCCAGGCAAGGTGGCCCTCGCCGCTAATCCTGGCCTTTGAAGGTGACATCACCATATGCATGATACCCAAATGCAAAGCCATGAGCCCGGGGTGACCTGCAGAGCTCAGTAGAGTAGGTCAGTTGTTGATTTATTTGTACGTATTTTCAAGTGGCCTCCCCTTGTATCGGCATGCATTTTTTGAAGGTTCTTCGGATTTATTGCACGAACAAAATACTCGATAAAAGGAATTGGATAACCATGCCCGGCAGAACCCTTCTGAAAATGAGTCTTGAAATTGCCGGGGAGGGCAGGTATGCTTCCGATAACAGGTTCAGGAAGCCAAGGCTGGTCTTTGTAGTGATGGTGTGTATCTTCACATTTTTCTGCAACCCATTGATCACTCTGGCTGGTGTTTAAAAGGGTAACTCCCCAATGGCAACAGAACTTTCCACTTAAGTTGTGTTCATGTCCAATCACCTTATTCAGAGTTACCGTGCCCTCACTCCACTTAAGGGTGGACAGGGCTAATAATAATAATAATAGCATTTATATAGCGCCTTTCACCCGAGGGTCACAAAGCGCTGCACAAAGCTGCAGAGAGAACGACATGTCAACAACGACAGAGCACGGAAAATCAGCAATAATGCGTAACCACTTTCAGCCATAGTTATAAAGCATTAAGAAGGAAATTGCTAAGTATCCCATTCAAGACCATACTTATACTATAAATTGGGTGAGGCTTTGCTGAGTATAGCATTACAGAATTGTACTGATGTAGGTTTTCATGGCTCAATTCATGATGGTTGCTCTTTAGAGGTGTTCTATCAGGATAGCCGTGTCCAGTGATCTCCCTCTCTCTCTCGCGCGACATTTCGCCTCCCACGTTGGAGGCAAAACGTTGTGAGGGAGATCGCTCGACACTATAATATAATTGTTATTCTAATATTCTGCAGATGGCAAGCTCTTTGTACAGCCACACTGCGTCTGGCCGAGCCAACAACTGATTAAATATCACATTTCGTAGACAGATACAAATATTGGTAGAGCTGCATGACAGGTTAACCGTTCAAATTCTGTAAACATCATGCATTCACTGGTTTGCATGAGTTATTAGCCTTTTTAATGTGCCAGACATCTTAAGCCACATCACCCGTGGACTATAATACATGAGGAGTTCAGAACCTCAGAGCCAAGCTTTCCTAAGACCATCATGGAAACAGCAGGCCGTCTGACGGAAATGGATGTGTCACGGACGTTAACGAAATGGGGCTGGGTTTGCAGCAGGGCGTTCACAAGGCCCTGTGATCGATCCACATGTAATACGGTTCTGAAAATGGCTCTTGTTTACAATCAAGTGGCCTGACGGCATGCCTCACGTCCCACTAAGAGCCCATCTGTAGTGATTCTGAATTGGTTCCGGGTGCCTTTCAGGGACAGCTTGGCTACAAAGTGTGGCCTGCTGTGCACTGTGGCTGACGCTTCCGAACAGCGCAAGGCAAGAGCACTTACGCCATAATGGGTAAACCTGCAAACTAGCATAATTTTATTTTTAACTTACAGCCATTTGTCAATCCACTGCTGGGTGAAGGCATCCCCACGCCACATTGATCATGCGGTTTGTGTATGACCGTACTTCACCTCGCTGGGTTGTGCAGATTAGTGAAGTTTCGGTGCCAAAAACCAGTTTGGATACCACTCGACACCGATGTTAGCCTTGGCCGGGAATCGGACTCGGGTCACTAATCCCGTCACCATTGCAGCCCGCGCCCTTCCACACTAGTCTACAGTTGATAATTTCAGGACCGGAAATTTAGTCTAACATTTCAGGATGGTCAGAATAGCAGAAACCCTTGTGAGGGGAGGTCACATAATATCCCACCTCAAGTAATCCACACATGAGCATACTGTAGTCCTAAATAACCCCCTCTTGATTGGTAGGCAGAGGCAGTATTGCATTAAAATAACATGCCCAATGTTTGAACTGTTTAGACTGGAAATTGAAGTGGGTTATTTGGATTGGGAGTCAATGAATGGCACGATTGTGTCCAGACAGCCACTATTCATTATGCTGGACTTGTTTCTAAGTGTGACCTTAATCATTCATACGTAGGACAAGATTTCAGCATCAACAACTTTCACATTTAGTCATCGCCTTTAATTTGTTGCTATACCTTCGCCCTTCACACCATACCTTCACACTCAGCCTTAGGTCAATTATGGTAATAGATATTGTTTAACTCGCGATCATATTGCCTACAGCCGCCGTCAAAACTAAATGATAAATGAACTTACAAAGCCAATATTATAAAAGTTATCAGAGAATATGAGAATATTATCTGCATGGCTAGTTCCACTATGCAGTTTGTTAAGTAATCAAAAAGGTTAAAGCAATTTAGAAACGGACAGGAGTGAGGAATTAATATAGGCGGCAAGTCTTTGAATTTCCTTTTTACACTATAGCACTCCTTGCCATGCGGTCGGCTATCCATTCATTGGTGACGGACGCCAGGCAGGCGCAGTTCGTCTACCAGGCAAAGAGTAATAACTCCATAAAAAGTGGTTTAAAGAGCATAGCTGCTCTGCCAACAGTTTATGAAGGTCGACATGTTGGGTTGAGGCTTCCTGACTCTCAGATGCGCCTGCCTGGCACGTTCCCAGCGCCCACCTTGGATTAGAGATACGCACCTCAAAAGCAGCGCAGGACTTTACGGGGTAGAGAAAGATGTTCGTGAGGATCACTTGACATCCATTTGCTGTTGAATTTTTGATCGCATCAGCACCGTCCTCCTTTACATCCGAAAGGCACGTGCCCCGGCCTAAGTCGCCCGCCGCGCCGGGTCTCAGAGCCACGGGGCTCGGGTCGACGCCCCGAGCTGTACGCGACCCGAGTTCCTCGCAACATGTATCGGCCACGTTTCCCGGCGCTGCGCCCTCTTCGGTCTGGCCATGGCAGACGTCTGCGGCGGCTGCAGCGCTGGCCGGATTTTCCTCCACGAAGCACTGAGCGATAAAGCGGATGAGACGGGCGGCGTCGTGGAAGGTGGACATGTAGCCAAAGGAGATGCGCACGGCGCCCGTGGGCCGGCCGGCCAGCATGTCCACGTTGTCTCCGCACACGTGGCCGGCCTGCACGGGTGGGCGTCAGCGGATGGGGAGACGTGCAGGGAGACACGCGGGGAGATAGGCAGGGAGGTACTCAGAGAAGTGCACTTACGAGGTGCAAACTTAACAAGTACAAATCACCAAAGTGACGCTTCCATATTTCGAAGGTAGTTTTAAAGATTCACGGCACGCACAGTATTTAATCATAGGGAAATGTGTAATTAAGCACATTAAATACGTTTTCATATATTTATTTTAGAAGGCAACTTGCTATTTTGCACCTGTCACTTTAAAAGTACTGTATATTACTGAAGGCAGGGTAATTAATGTGCACAGCGTGCATCCGTTATGATGCTTTGTTTCAGTACACAGTTACTTTAGTGTACCATCATTCATGCCATGAACAGTAGGTCTCGGTTTAAATGCAAATTAAGATATATGTTTTGTGACTTTGTTCATGAACATGGAAATGTGCTTTTTAATTGAGAGCCACCACGTGACAATTGGATGGCTCAGAGGTCAAATCACTGAGATCCTGGGTTTGAATCCAAGCAACCGCCAGTTATTAAACAGGATTATCATGCGGCTGTCATATGACAAACATTACTCTCTGTGGCAGGGCTGGCATGAAAGTGCTGCATTACCACCATATACAGCAGTGGTCAGCTGAAAGGGTCTCAGCTGTATCTCTGACATGACACTGATAATACATCAAGGAAAACTTGGCAAAAATACATTTTTAAAAAGTTTAAAGGAACCGCCATTCAATAATGATCTGAGGGTCGAGCACCACTGAGGCATCTTGGCTGTTGCTCTCTGATACGCTTTCTGGTTGTATGACGATTCACTCCACGTGCTCCCAGTTCCCTAAGAAGTTCGCAGCAAGTGGAGCAAGAGGTTGGACATCATGCTGAACAACAAGCAGCACAACCCGGACACACATCAGAGAGCTACACAGCACCACTGCGAAAACCCACGCAGTGGTGAAAACTTTGTCGAGAGTCACCTGCAGGTTTTTCTTCACATCCCTATTGCTGATTCCCAGCTGCATCTGGCAGGCGCCTGTGTTGCAAAAGCAGCCAGTGCGCAGGCAGATCCCGTGCAGATTAGCCAGCTGGTCCACCTGATGTCAACGATATCCGGAAAACATATTTCATCGTCGCACACACAAGTGACAATCACTGATTTCATAATTAACTTCATAATTGGCCAAGATCGCTGCTGCTAGATGAAGACCTCCACAATTCACTGCCATCCTCCAAAGTCTCAAGTTGCAACATGATTAACCATGTGATTTTAATCATGTGAGATTGTATGCATAGCGACCACGCCTCCCCCCTCCCCAGAATGTGGAATATTATTAAATCTAGTTAATGCTCAACAAAGTGAAGATTCTAGCTACAAAAAGTGTTTACCTACGGTGTTGGGAATAGATGTCATGAAAATCACTTTATTGTTGCTTGACGCACTTTTCATACCGAATGAGATTAAGTATTTTATTCACGACAATGGTGACGAGACATATTCCACGTATGCTTCTACACCACCGCTAGTGTGGTTCCTGGGACATTAACGTCTCATTGCACGGGCATGTGCAAATGACAGACGCTGCCAACTCTCTGAAGGCACCCCACAGTGGGCTCTGCTGCGCCCCGCTGTCTCTCCGGCGCCTCTCCGCTTCACCTGCGAGTACCCGACGATGTTGCCGTCAGGCGCCAGCACGTTGAAGGAGATGATGGCGCCCTGCGTGCCGGGGTCCTCGTAGTCTGTGGCCCGGTACAGCCGCACGGCGGGGCGCCCATTGCCGTGGTGCAGCGAAGCGAGAGCGTGGTGCGTGTGCCGCGCCAGGCTGAACGTGTGTCTCATAACTCGCTCCATGCCGCCTGCGAAACCCCCGCAGCGTTCCGTTTCAGGCCCGGTGACTCCGTGCGCTTTTGGAGCGCTCGATAACTCGCGTTTCGGCTCACGTTTGAAAGATGGAAGTGAAAATGGAAATGCAGCTGGCTTTGCCATCACTCCCGGCCTGCCCGTGCGAAAATTGAGTGTGGCTCAGTTGTCTCGGATGATGTCCCCTTGCAAGTTACGAGGTGCAATTTTGCGGGAATATTCGTATGATCGCAAATTGCAAGTTGTCAGTCAATTTTGCAGTCGCGTTTTGTCTCAAATTCTGTGGCGCAAACAAATTTTCAAAGCTGCATAAGTAGGCTAATAATCAACGAGTTCTTTCGATGGATGTTTGGCAAGCATAATTTCATATGTACAGATATACTTTTTTAATTTTAAATAGCTGTTATTGTCCCCTGCGAAGTATACGTGTCTAAATCAAATTGAAGATGATAAACTTTATATTTTACAGTGTGGAGCTCGAATTGTCGACTTTATGGCAATGTTGTTTGCTGTAAACTGTGAAGAGCTAACGCGTTTGTAAGACGTTACTGTTTCTTTGTGACAAGACACAATCCTTTAGGATGTTAACGCAATAGCATCTATCTCAAAACGAAATCTGCGTTCCTTTGTGATTTTTTGGTTTCGTTGAGTATCACAGTTCATGGGTGTCAAGGATAATTCAGGGACTGGCTGCCTTGTAGAGTGATATCATTTTGAACCATTTGGCCATATGTATGGATTTTCCAAAAACAATTCTCTATGGTCAATCAAAGGAAGTGCTTTCAATTGATTTTGTAACAAAAAAAATACATGAACATGGTTTAACACTGAGAGTCAGGCAGCATATTTTTAAATAGCCATAGTGTTATGCTAGCAAATGACAATTTGGTGTAGTTTACAAAAATTACACAAAAATAAAAACACCGCAGATTTTCTTCTTAAAGCCTGCAAGTGGCAAGACCTGTCAGTAAAAAGCTATCAAGGACGGCAAGGGAATACAAGGGGAGGTGAGGGCAGTACTGTCACCGTTTGTGTCTGTAGTGCTTAGGTTACAATGCAATTGGGTTTATAAATCGAGTACATGTGATCAATGTATTGATGATTGACCATAGAGAATTGTCAGAAATCTGATGATGTCTCTAACCTGGGAGGCGAAACGTCATCGAGAGGAGGTCTGCTCAACACGGCCATCACAAAAGAGCAGCTTTTTAGAGCAATTCGATGTATGAAAATTGCTCTCTAGAGACGCTCTTTCGGGTTAGCCGTGTCGAGTGCTCCTCTCCCCCTCGTTGTTGCAATGTTTTAGT
>JAZEWU010000001.1:12450879-12477941 GCA_036362915.1 Geotria australis
TATCGGATTATGTAATTATTCTATCCCATGTTCAAGAGGTGGCGGTGGATTGGGAATGTATTGATGGCAGAATAAGATAATATTACAACTCTTTCATATACTAATTTAAAACCAAATAATTTGTAATCATTACATGATTTATATATATGTACGTATATATTTTTCACGTCTTGAGACAGCAGTTCCTGTTTTGTTTTTCTAATTTTATTCTGTTTCAGATCGTACAGCGGTGTGGCACATTTGGTTTGTAGGCACTATTTATGTAAAAAAAACGTATTATTAGCCAAAATACTTAACTTGTTAATGCAATGAAAATAAATCTACATTTGACAACAGCCAAAAATCCCGATTGAAAAAATTCAGTAATGCTGCTCCTCACAGAGCCTCGCCTATTAACATCTGTAATGGCGACAGTTTTCAGTGAGCCCGGCTGTTTGTTGGCAAATTCACAGAAGGGGGGGGGGGGGTCGGGAGGGGTCGGTGGAGGGTAACGCGCAATCTGGGAGCCTGTGATCATGGCGTGGAGAGGAGAATTTCTAAACCACTGGGATGTGAGTCAGCGAAGTCACGCTCCAAAACACAAGCCTCTGCGGAGAAGGGCATTTTGTCAGTGGTGATGGATTTGACTGGTTGTTGATGACAATTACAAGACATGGGGTTGAGTGGGAGATTGAAAGCCATAAGGTTTTTTGCGGCCATTGAACCTCATGTGTGTAATTTGGTACTGGAACAAACAGGTCAAAACAATGATTGTATACACTATGGTACCATGATACGTGTGACGTGAACACAGAGGCAATTGGAGCAGTTTTATGAATGCAGTCATTTTCCAAATGTCATGTATCCCCCATGTGTGTGTGTTTAAGCATTTGAAGCTGTTTTAGCAGCCCCCAATAATTACACCATTCCTGTACTCTACACGGGTACAATATATTTTTTTGATAGCATGCAGACATATTTGTATAAAGTATGCGTACCACAGCAGCCTGGTGTTACATTCGTAATAATGAATTGTAAGTTGGACTGCACCTCCTGCCGTGCTAATGCTTATTTCCAAACCCATCACTGCTGCTGCTTTAGCTCTTGAATCCGCGATCGCTCCATCTCATCACGGCACTGGGTCTGCGCTCGCAGGAGGCACGTTCTTATGAGTTGGTTGCTCCTGCTGCCGGTAGCTGTGAGTAGAGTTGCTACCTGTCCTGGTTCTCCCAGGGATAATCCTCTTTTTGGGTAGACGACATTCTGGGAAATCTGTAATTCTTCCCAGGACATTAAAAGTCCTGCGTAGTAAATATGTCTGGGTCAGGCATGGAAACCTTAGTGGGAAGCGGGAGAGCTTGTGATGGTGGAACAGGGAGCTGCGTTTATGCAGTTTATGACCTTTATAATGAAGTTGTAAGTAGTGGTGCTCAGCTTCCCTACCCTCTAATGGCCAACCACCTCTGATCAAGACAATGCCCTACATGTAGATCGTCCCTCTTCTGGTATTGCAAGACATTTTTGCAGTGGTTTTTTTTACCTTAGAAATGGGAGCCATACCTGTGAGTCCCTCGAGGGTGTCAAATCCATGCCTCAGTGCCACGATATCCAGGAACGAGATGGTGCCATCTTCGAACCTGGAGAGAGCACCGAGGCAGAGCGAGAGAGACACAGAGTGTGGTTGCAAGCATGCTTCTGTTTGGCTGCTGCGTTTAAAAGGCCACCGCAGAAGCCAGAAGCCATTTCCCTTTGCACGTCAGACGAACCGTGCCACGACAAGCTCGCAGAAATGTCCACGTTGTTCGTTTTCTGCTTATATCTATTAGTTAACCGTATTTAGCCAATATTGCCGTGAGGAAAAGTCAAGTGGATTTGTTTCACAATATTACTCTTATATTCTTCTTCTTTGCGATTCTTCGAAGCGCGATGTTAAATTACAGTTTCCCATTTTCTTACACAGCCCCTTGCATTTTCATTGAACTCCGCAAGGTCTCTTGAGCTGCAGAGGTTGGGTAGTAGAGCAATGATTGTCCACAGCAGTGAGCTGTAGTGTACTACTACTGTACTATGCATAATCTAAGGCAGTCTGCTTAGTAACAAAAATCCACTAAATTTAAATATCGAGTTTTAACTGTTAAAATATACTCAAAAGGCATTTTAGGTATTGTTTCGCAAAATTACGATACAGCACTGATAATCAGCGTCAAAAAGGTGCAGTTTAGGCGCAAGCGTATTTCATTTGAGCTGTGAATATTTGTCATTGCTTCTACATGTACGCTCTTTAGGTGTGACTTAGACTCTTTGCATACAGATGCACTTGGTGAGACAGAGAAAACGTTGTGTGAGCAGAGATTATTTAAGTTGCACATATACCATGTGGGATTCTCCAAAGTCAACTTGATTAAAATTGCTTTCCTACTGTGAAATATGAAAACTAGCACTTGGGAGACAAAGGCGGCCAGGTATGGTGTATTATCATTTACCCTCAAGTGCTCACCTTGCCTTCTGCAGGGGCTGCTAATCAAGCTTCTACAAGCAGCACAGAGACAAAGTTCCTCCCTATATCTGTTGGTCCAAGTGATTGTAGCAAGGACCTATGGAGGTCAGCAATGTCCATGAGGGGGTGGTGTGGCCAGCACCACGCCCCACGAGTTTTGTATCCCCAGTCCGAGAGTTTACACACCATACCAGGTACTATTTTTTAAAGATCAAGTCGACCTGCGGGAGGCCTAGAACCAGTTCAGATATGTGTCACGAATGTTGGCCTACGCTACGCACAGACATACACAGCAGTACAGAAGCACATAGAATGTGCCTTAGTTGCCAGTGTCTTGATTAACCACAAGTGGGCTATTGGCCAAGTTCAAGGATTTGGAGAATTGCTGTAATCCTTCAATGCAAATGTATTTAACTCTAGAGCAATCAACATAATGGAACTGCATTAAAATATGTGTGCAATTAACAATCTACACAGTATGGTGAGACTGGTCACTGCCATTCAAGTGTGGAATTTCCATCACTGCTTGAGGGTTTAAAACAGAAGCCCCACACCCCATACTCGCTTAAAGCACGAACTATGTTATGTGAAACAGATCTATTGTATCTACTATTTTTTTTTACCAAGCAGATACAAAGTTTGGAGTAGCAGCAAGGTGGTTAGAGAACTGTGATATGGACCCAGCGAACTGAGTTCGATCCCAGCTATGGGTAATATTAGTGGTGAGCGATATCTGATCAGGTTCTTGTAGACCCCTTCACCAAAATGCACTTTGTCAAACTACCCTCACAATTGACAGGGCATGGGGAGGCCTTCATGCAGCCGTGGATTGACATAGGGCAGCAAATTGTTATTATTTAACTGCTATAATCTTAAGCAGATGAAATTGACAGCCGTTGGGCTGCCATCTGCGAGGTGTCTGGAGGTGAGGCGTTTCTGATTATATTGCACTTAGTGCAGTGGCTGTCGCAGTCCACTATGCATGCATGGCTGTTGTAAAATACGCTGCTCCAAATTGTTTTGTCACGAACCCCCTCCCTCTCCCACGGCACTCCCCAAGGCTTCAGCGTCAAAGGTCACAATGCACATCTGGTGGTAACATGTGTGACAAGTTCTGAGCGTAAGGAGCATAAATCTGTAGAGAAACAGTGGGAAGACAATGCCACATATTTCATGCCGGTATTGTGGCGTGCGAGGCACATACAAATGAATGGCGCTAGTCTTGCCCCATTTGTTTATTTGCTTATACGTTATGTCACTGTTTTATCTCGATTGGGCATTCACCGGGTGTGCTCCTTCATTGTGCAGTTGCAGGATTGTGAACGATAAAAGCCCCTTGTCGTCCAACAGATTTCTGCTATTCAACTGATGCTGTAGTATTATTTTTACGGGATTATAAGACGCACTTTCACCCCCCCCCCTATTTTAAAGCAACATTGAGGTGCAACCTGTATCCATCCAGTAGTGGTGTGTGTGAGACCACATTTTTAAAACGTTGCTGCGATTGGGAACGATCTTAGGGACACGTATGACTTTTAAGGAGGATCTACTACTCTGGAGAATGCAGAACATTGCTTATTATCCATGCCAAGGGACATTACAGCAGTGGAGTAACACAGTTCGCATGGGTCCTGGTGCAAGGAATTATATGGGGCCCCCCCTGCCCAATTCCCCACCGCCTTTTCGTAGCACATCATGTGAGTCACTGGCCCCTGAACCAGCTGCACCGCCTGCACACTTTATAGCTATACCACTGCCTTGCAGAGGGGGGGAGTAAAGCCACGCAGTTAGCTGCCGCCAACCCACCAGACACTGCGTCCTATATATTATGATATTATTGGCCAATTAATTAATTAGTGTTATTTAATTGTGGGAGGAAACTGGAGAAGCCGGAGGAAACCCACACAGAACAAGAGAAAACACACAAACTTCACACAGAAAGGTGCCTAGGCGGGAATCGAAGGTACAGATTGTTACCACTGTGCCGCCCTGCTCATTTACTTTTATTTGGTTACAAATGTTGTGTAGATTTTGCTGCCTCCACATTTAATCAGTGACACATTGGATTTATTTCTGGTTATGAATGGCTAGCTACGGATTGGCTCCCGATAATATATACCTGCTGTTATTATTACTACCTAAAACATACAAAAATCAACAGAAATAGTAGCACTCTTTAAATTCTAAATCATTCAGATATTAAGAGCACAAATAAATACGTAGTATATAAAAATACATAAAGATTAAGTTGTAAGAGACATTTTAAATATTATGCACAGTTATTGCTGTGCATTACGCGCAAAAGTACTTGCAGCCATAAAATTACGAATGGGTTAAGGGAGTAAATTAGAGTGTGCCCAATTATAAATCATGTAGCGGTGGTGGAACACCCTAAAGGAATGTAAATTTAATTCACAGCAGAATTTACAATATTTAGCATATAATCTGACGATTTACAAACAACGCTCACTTAAATAAAGGGTTTTGCTATAAGTTTTTGCTGAATTTGTATTTTACACTGTTGATTAAATTGTCTGGCTGCTAATTTAATTATGGTGAATGGAACAGCAGTAGAGCACAGATTGGATTGCTCAGATCGCTATGCTGGCATTAGAGCTTCCTCTGGTGGCACTGTGTGCCAGGCAATGGGGAACAGGCGAGTCGCGGCATGGGCCCTCCGCACTATCGATCTCCACCACTCGCAGCATGAACAGCAGCAGCGTGACAAACGGTGCATACACGGGGGATCAATCGCAGCCCTCTCAGCCACCCCAACATTCTGGACGGACGATCTTTCCTCCGCCACTGGCAGATACTGCCGAAAACAAAGCCAAGACACTGTCATCACGTACAGTACATTAGTACGATCCCTACCGAATCAGCCAACAAAGCTGTTGCAAAACAAACCGTCTGACAGTTGGCTGTGCCGAAGGAATATATTCCTTAGAGTTTGATTTCCAATCATTTCAGCAGTTTGTTGCCTGTCGCGTGTCGCTGACAATTAGGCACGTAACGATGCATCGAGTCGCTCATTAACATACATTGCTGTACTCAACATACATGCAAAGTCACGTGTGATGATCATTATTTATGATGCATGCAAATGATATGGAAATTATATGCGAATTATACATTTAGGCTAATGGATCAAAATGGGGGAAAAGAAAACTACTAAACCGACGGTAAAACCGAGAAAAAACCCCCATCAATTCTTGAATCGAACCGTGACCCCAGATTGTGACAATTTGTCCAATCGCTGGAGGGAAGAATTAATACACGTCTACTAAAAATGGTACGAGGACCTGCTTGTAATTGGCAATGTGCATTTGTCTGCAAAACGACCATTCATTGCTAAAATATTTAACATTTTGGGGGTAATAAACGTTAATTGGAAACCTTCAAAGGAAAACGCAGGATTGTAAGCACAAGCTGGAGTCAAAAAATCCCTCAAAAACATTATCCTTCAACATTAGTGCAAGGTTCCCACTTCCAGTGCTTGGTAATTTTTACGAGACTATAAAGGTCACTGCTTCCCACCCCCATTGAACACTGGTTAACTGATCTAGGAAAGCCATCCAGGCTGGGAATAAATTCATGCATTGCCATGTATTATGACTGGTTGGATAAGTCCTTTAAAGAGGGTGTGGAAAAAATCACGTTTTATATCCTATTTTCTTCTTATGTTTCTGAGATAATATTTAAATAGGTCCAAATATTTTTTCCTCGGCAACATGATAAAGATGAGAGGCTCATATCAGTTCAGTATTTACAGCAATCGTGAAAGTGACATGGGGATATGATCGATCACCTTTAAGATTAGGGGATTTTTTTTAATCCATCCAACCAAGGGAGAGGTAAAGATGATAAAGCTTATACACACCAAACAAAATAGAAATAAATCTACATTTTTTTTATCTGGCACAGAATAAGATTTGCAGGCTATCAGATCAGTTGGTGACATTTATAATATTTTTGGAGGCGTGACATTTGGGAGGCATTTAATGCTTGTCAAGTGAGGTTTTTTGTGTTATAAATTAGCACACTTTAAAAAAAATCTGCAGCTGTACTTTGTAACCAATTAGCCACAGAACATGTGTGTATCTCACCCCCGTGTACATCGTTGATGAACTATACATCGGGTGACTGATTTCAGACGGAGAATGGCAGGGATGGAACCCCCCCGCTGCAATTCAAATAATGTTTTGCAATACAGGGTCACCATTCACTTCAAAAATACATTATTTGGTTAATGTTATAGTGAGTGTACAGTGGTAGTTCACTAGTGGCCACATGGATCATGTCAGCCCATTGCACAATGCAAACAAATTGAGTAACATCGATTACATGTACGATTCGTTGCAGGCATCACGAGCTGGAAGAATTGACATTTGATGTATCGATGCATCGTTACATTCCGAGAGAGTAGTATGGTGTTTGGGGGACTGTGGCCAATACGTTTTCATCATCGCACTCTTGCATTGATTCCATACCTTTCAAAATCGTTGCACGAGGCAATAAATACATCCACATCGAAACCCCCATGCACCATTGTGGTAAAAATAAGGTGCTAAATTGTATTGAAGTTGCAATTCCTGGACCTTCTTTAAATTAAGTCACTATAGTTTATCTGGTGGATAGCTCCAAAAGGTAAATGCAATTTTTTTTGTAACAATTTGTTTATTCACACACATAAGAATGGGGTTCGGCTATGGACAAATAGGCACACCTTTATTCGCCAATGTACCATAAAGTTCTGTACATATATTTTGTATATACTGCATATATTTTTTGCATTTGTCTACCTTCAAATAAATCTTACTACACCATTCTCCATGTAAAGAAACAATCCGCCACTGCTCTCACAAAAATAAATCACTGTTACTTCTGATAGTGGATCACCCAAGGCAGATTTCAATGTATTCCTCATCATTCTGCCTAAAAATATACTAATTTACTTTTCAATTGCACTTAATTACCAGCCGATAAATTAGCACGCTCATTGCAGCGAGCACGCCGATGGAGCCCACCTGTCACAGAAGGAGTCTCGAGGAACATAGAAGTCTTCCGCGGGTAAATAAGCCGCGGCCGTGCCCCCTCCGAAGTAGCCTCCGTGCTTGAGTAGCAGGGCCTGGCAGGGCGCCCGAACCAGTAGGGCGCCGAGGCCGGTGGGAAACCCGAAGAGTTTGTAGAAGGAGACGGGCACAAGGTCGGCCGCGTGGGCCGACAGGTCGAGTGAGGCGGTGGTTACGAAGGACGCGGCGTCCAGCAGGACGTACCACCGACCGTTCCTGCACGCCACCGCTCGGCTCGGCAGCAGGGCCGCCGGGCCTGTCTCCTGCACGGCCGCCACCCAGCGCAGCGGGTACTTCCTGCCCGTGAAGTTGCTCTGTGCTGGGAATGCGAATAGGTGGTGGAGCTCCTTGGCATCGGCAGGGTTCTCGAGGCATTTGGGAGGCAGTGGCTCGTGATCCTGCGCATCACCCCTGTCCTGCTGAGCCCGTCCACGTTGCTGGCCCTCCGAGAAGGATTCACAAACCTTGTCGGCAGCTGTCTTTCTGTTTGTGTCACATTTAAACTTTGGGCCACGGGAGGTCTGAGCCGAGCCCGATTCTTCTATCTCTTCAGGGGTCACTGCAAGGCATACGGCGCCAGCATTCTGTGCCAAGACACGCATGCCAATCACCGACGTGTGGTTATCTGTGAGGTAGCAAAACGCACTTTTGCTCTGCCCGTCAAGCTCAGATGCTGCATCACCGCCACCATTAAAACTGCACGCGTCCTCTCTGCTTGAGGGCTGGACATGCTCCGTTAACCTCGCAGATGGATTCTTTTGTTTCCCGCTGGACCAGGGAAAACTTTCTGCCACCAATTTGAGAGCTGCCGTGCTCCCTGAGGTGAAGACAACGGCATATTCATCGGGGGAGGCTCTGAAATGTTGGAGGATCCTGGTCACAGAAACAAAGCATCGTTTTCAAAGAGTCTGTGGTCAAGCAGATGCATATGTTAATTGATGGCAATTCACTTGTGAAAGGGTGAATTCTTTTAAACTTAAAATACTATTCTGACGCGAAGATCTAAAAAAACCGATTTTCCTTGGCTTAGAGTTGGGCAACACATTTGCAACTCGGCAGTTATGGAGAAGCACTTTTTGTAATAACTTCCATTGCAAACCTCGGCCTGTTTAGTCTGTCCCATTAAAATAGCAATTTCATTTGGTGGCAATAGCATACTGTATAGATGTTCTGTTGGAAGAAAATAAACTATCAATGTGGTAAATGTGCACTATAGCAGTTTGGTCCAAAACTTAAGTTAACTTTTCCGTTTATTTTCTAACCAAACCGATGGCATGCTTTTGCATCATTTTCCACACACAATAATACAAACAAACAAACGTGTATCCATTAGTGTGAGCGTGTATGTAAGCATGCTTCTAAACTGCTAAAACCCAAACTCTGAAATCACACCTGTGTCAGACCATGAAATTGCAACAACAAACTTGGAATCCAGAAGCTGCGTGTGGTGACCCACTAGAAAGACAGGACTAGCAATGTACAATAAGTTAAAGTTATTGTATACTGTATCTAGTTGCTACTCCATAGCATGGCTGCAATAATGCTAAATTCCACCTGGATAGTTCAATACAACTCATTTAAAGACTACATGAAATAATTCCCATATTTATTGCAGAGTTGGTCAACAAGTCAACTTATGCTGTACAATATCTAATGATTATGTTGTCCAGCGAATCTCAGTCGTTGAAGTATTAACCATAAACATTGAAATTGCGTCTACAAATCACACACAAAACAATTTCATGGTCAATAACTTGTGTAATTATTACTAAATAAAATATAACGATGAATGTTGATGAATCTCAAATTATGTTCGTAAAGTGAAAATAAGAGCACTTCTGCCCCCCCCCCAAACAATCTCATATTATTCCCGGGTTAATAAAATAAGACTGTTACAAGCAGCAATAATCCATGCTGGTAATTGATGTCTTGGTAACAAATTTTAAAGCAAAATTTAACAAGGTAATTCCCAAAGATACCTCCAACAGGGCAGGAAATTAGATTGTATTCTCGCAAGAGCTAAACAACTCTAACTTCCTATAGAAAGCACCACCATTTCCGAGTAATCTGTACTTTTATCATTTTTGCTGTCATTATAATGGTGATTGTTACATTACTGCTATGATTCACCAGTAATACAGTTGCTACTATTGATAAGAGGCACTTATACTCTGAACGTATTTAAATTTCCACTACTGATTGATTATACTTTGTGGGGAATGACTTATATGGATAGGGTAATAAAATAAACACGTGTGATTTCAAGTAAAAGTCAATGTCAAAGAGCAGCTGACAACGCAATCGCTCTATGTTTAAATACTCTACATTCGAGATATATTTTGAGAGCATTCAATTGGGAAAACACAGTAGAGTATGTGCACATAGGGCAGCTATTGAAGGAAGACTGGAATCAACGTTATGATATAAAGAGGTTTAGGAGAGCATGCTTTTGGCAAATTGAACTTGATCACGAAAAGTATCATTCCAGTGTGCCCCAAGAAGAAGAAGCTTCTTCAATCAGCGCAGACTACGTAATATAACTGCATAAAATTACATGGTCATTAATAATAATAATAAATGGAACGAAAACTAAAAAGTGCACAAAGAGGCATTGAGAGATGCACGTTTGAAATTACAATGAGAGACCAAAAGCGGAACAGGTGTATTGGAGAACATAAGCACTTAAAGCCATAATTCACACTGTTAGGAAAAGTAAGTGTGTTTGTACAGGATATGTCACTCGAGGGGGTGATGGCCAATAATCAGGAATAATGACTGGCAGCCAAGGAATGGAACGTTTCAAAGACGACGCACTAGAAGGAGATGGAGTGATGACATCAGCTCGTGGCCATGTGCTAGGCAGATTATACCACAGGATCACTAGGGATGGCAGCGGCTTGGGAAGGCTTTCATGAAACAGTGGATTGGCCATATCCGATTATGGTGATATTATTAATGAAAAAAAAGAGTACAGGACGGCACGGTGATGCAGTGAGTAGCGCTGCCACCTCACAGCAAGAAGGTCCCAGGTTCGTATCCCGGCTCGGGTGCCTTTCTGTGTGGAGTTTGCATGTTCTCGCCATGTCCGCCGGGCACTCCGGTTTCTTCCCACAGTACAAAGACATGCTGCATAGGTTAATTGGCCTGCTGACTAAATTTCCTCCAGTGCCCTGTGATGGACTGGCGTCCCCTCTGGGGTATAGCCCTGCCTTGCGCCCCTTGTCTGCCGGGATAGGCTCCGGCTCACCGCGACCCTCTACACTCTACAGGATCAAGCGGTTTCTGACAATGGATGAATGAATGAAAAAAATGTACATTGGTACTTTAAACTATGGCGTTAAGAGGCAAATTGTCACAATAGGAACATTTAGAGTTGGAAAAAAGCACTATAGGTTAGGTTTTGCACATTTTGTCAAAAAAGCATAGCTATGCCATGTCAGAATTCAGTTGTTAGTCCGTATGGATGCCCGTGCATAATTTGTCCACCAACAACATCGCAGGAGGTATGTTGTAAATGTATTCACGTCTCCGGAATAAATTAGGGAGTCACCAATCCATATCTGCCAATGCAAGGAAATCCAACAAAGTGTCAACGAGGCAGCGGTAGAATATTTCTCATTAATTCCAATGGCTTTAACTGGTGCACACAACAGCACCATGGAGGGTGGTGGCTACAGATTTTACCCAGTGGAGTCCGTTGACCCAGCAGTGGCTGCTGTGGAGCCCAACGATGGCTACAGATGCACCTCACGTGCGGTTTTGTAATTCTGCTCTTTCCATCCATGTTTGAAAAATATGTCCGGCATGGTCAGCATGAATGATTTTCCTGAGGCAATTTCACAATCACTTACATAGCTTATCAATCTGAGTTGGGGTTTTTTTTGGTTTTGTTTGTAAAATGAAACAAACAATGCTTTTAAACGGTTACCAAACACACCTTTGTGATATTGTGAGTTGTTTTAAAATGATGTGGAAGCACACATTTTTTCACTTTGCTCATTCTGCTTTTGTTGCAGAAATGCACAAACCGGAGGATATATTGTACGTAACTTGTATCTGTGGTGATGAGGGGTACCAATATTAAGGACTGTATTATCCGTGTGGTTACCTGTAATTTTACCCCACTTAAGTGTGCAGAAAAGTCATGAATAGGAAGCCGTTCAACAAAGAAGGATGGGAAAAACTGGGAATAATCATAAATGGGAATAGTTACTCAAATATTTTCAGACCCAATGGCTCATGCAGACAATATATTGTGAGCAGAAAGGTCGTGGATCAAAGGCGTTCCGTATTAAGCAGGTATTTGAATAGTCTGTAGCCATAATGTTTATGAAATGTATTGCCAAGCTCAGCTTGCCTGCATTAAATGATAAGGGACTTCCATCATTGGTCAGCAGCCCTTCATGCACAAGTTGGTACTGCTCTATGAGCATTGGATGTCTAGTTCGTCTCTCAAAGAGAATTTCATTTCACAGTCTTACCAAAGATGGACACCACGTCCAATGTAAAAATATAAAAATACGAATTTAGAAACATTTGCTCCCATTGAAAAACGTTCTGAAAAATGTCAAAAAACTACATTGTAAGGTTACGAGGATCTTGGAAGGCTTTAAACACGAATGGTTTAATCATTGTGTTGATGTCAATATTTCAAATATTTTAGAAGCTGCAGTGCCTCTCAAACAGGAACGTAAACAGTTATATCAACTGGCTAGGGTAGAAGTTGAAGCTAAAAGCAAGATTACATGTACAAAATATTGTACTGTATGCTTACAATTTATAAAATGCTTGAGCACTGGGAGACAAATACATTTTGTGCCGACAATTCATTTGTCCTGAAATTATAATTAATTGGCCGACTCTCCATGAGATAGTTGCAGATTTGGCCCTACATCGGTAGTCTGGCAGTGTACATTTGCTTAATCAACAACTGACTTTAAACACTCGCCTGAATAAAAGCAGTACAGCTCTACCAGACTTACAATTTCCTCTATGGCAGAGAAAAATAATACACATGCCCTACACATTCGAAAATATTCAACTCAGAGGGCTAAATTATAAAATATTCATCTCGTGCTCTTACAGTAAAAATGTTGTTGCTTTAAATAAAAAACGTGTTTTCGATTTGTAGAACAAAAGTACAAGATGAAGGGCTTGCATATCTGGTTCCATTTATCATAAATGTTTCGGAGAAAGGTTTGTGGTTTTCGTTCCTAGATGATCAATCACGAAAAATGCATTAAGCCTGAGCTTTGCTTCACGACAGGTCAAGCAAACTGTATTAATGAGTCATATCCCTTATCCACCAGTTTTGTGGTCCATTGTATTAAGGGTTTTTCTGCGACAGGTTCAATAATAAGTGTATATTTATGCAGCATTATGTATGCTTAAGAAGCAGGTGTGTGTACAGCGTACAGTGTGCATGCACACCTTTGTTCCAATTCATTTTTACACTGGGAAGTGGGATTTTTTTTTATCAGAAAAATGTATATGTGCGGTCAAATGCGGTTTACACTAGGAATGCTAAGTGCCCCCTTTGCTATTTGCCACGATGGCTATTTAAAATATCTATATTCCTGTAAGCAACTTTAACTACACCACATGAAAACAGACATTCAACATCACTGCATCAATTATTAGAGACATCAAATTTTCTTCTACGTTATATTCCCCCCCCTCTTTCTTTATGCAATCGCTAGGCTGTGCCATCCGTCATTCATAATATATGAATCACCGAGCTGGTCTAATGTATCATTTATGCAAGCACTCTCGTGCCTGCTGCAGTCAGCACACCAGGCTAACCTGCACACACCGTAGATACACTTCACCCAGCTTTGGCTTCTTTTATATGTGCATTTACTGCAAAATAACATGTGCCCTAGAGCGCTTCGCTTATTAAACTTAAAAGTTGACGCCTCAGAATGCACATGTACACCGTGTATGAAAACCATAAATAAATGCATTTACTTATGGCACTATCAAACTCAAATGGCTGTACTTTATCCACTGCCTTCAGTTACCTGCGGCTCAAAAGGCTTACATCTTACATCTTGTGGCAAACACATCCTGTTCGGTCTCTTCCTCTGGCCCACAAGACACGTGCAATGGCTAGGGATAGTCAGCTGCGCAGTGGTGCGCACCCTCTGCAGGTGGATGCTGCTTTAATTAGGGGTCTTCGTGGCGGGTCTGCATTGTGACCTGTACGGCAGCCTAACATAATTGGGGGTTACAAATGAATATTGCCCACTAACGCTTTTTCAACAAAAGTATTTGAGATGCTTTTATCTGAAAAAATGTTCCATTTCGGAAATATAATAAGCATGTTTTGACATGTTCTCCTGATAAAATGTATTAAGTATTTGAATGTTAAGATCCTGATGTTAATAGACAATTGTAGTACCTATAAATCTAACATGATGTTTACATTTAGCTTTGTAACAACAACCCTGAGTCACTCGAAGTTAGGGTGTGTAAATATCTGCAGACGCAGTATATTATCGGTACGTTTCTCTCAATGAGTAAAATACGACACATACATCCATTTCACAATACGCTGCAATTTGAAAACAAACGTTAAAATGAAATGCTTAACAATAATAACACAGTATCAACAGACACCTCTTAAAATGCAATGCAATCAACAAACAGCTCTTATCTTATAGATACTTACCTATTCTGTGTGTAGTGGGGTGTCTGACATAAATTTGAAGCCATGGTAATGAGAAAATAAACTTTAGAATTCTTGTCAAGACTGCTACCAAACTCTAGTCACGTAACTGTATTTATGCATTGGTGTGACATCTAGTGACATCACTGAGAGGGTTATAATGACAAACCTGTCTTTAACTTAAATATCGTTTTGTGATTAACAAGGCTGTAAACCCACGTTGGACAGCCGAGGATACCCAACTAATGTATGCAATTAAAATATTTCCGTTGTGTTTTCTGTTATGAGGCACATAGGCATTTATTTTACTTTATTATGTGCAAATATTGTATACTTCTACGAACATCCCCTGGTACTCTACAGTTAAAAACAATGTTTCTCTCTTTGTGTATGCTTCAGGGCTTTCATATCGCAATCTTTAGGCACGCTCCCAAAACATACACCATGCATCAATATATAAATGTCCCGCCTTCGACGAGAGTGCCACTTGACAAACATCACTTGGCTGTGTGTGGGATAAGAGGCTAGATCTCTCATATGGTAAATTTAGTGGTAGGCAGGTGGTGGAATAAACAGGACGAAAAGTGGTTATGAAGAATAAGTGAAATATATAAAAGAGAAATGCATCCTTCTGAGGAACAGTGCAGACATGGTTCAAGCTAGAAATGCCTAGAGAACATTGGAAGCCTCCAGTGGCCGGTCATGTAGACAGAGACGGCAGGCATGCTGTGGAATCGTGTGAATGAAGAGGACACGAATATGATGGATTGATAGACTGGGTAAAACCCTTTAAGATTGATATATATAAAACATGCTAGGCAAGCACCTCAGGACACACCACTTGAGGAAATGTAATGTCACTAAAAGATGGCTCTCCATTTACACGTTTTTATGTACACGGTTCCACTTTTGCAGTCAAAGAATTGTGACCCTTTTTCTTACACGCTGTCAATTCACGTATGAATGAGGCATCTTGGTGGTCACATGGGCCTAGCAGAGCCAATTAGATGGTTTGGTGGCAGTCAATTCTATTATCGATATCTGATCTGGAAATGTATTTCCTTTCAGATTGTTATAAAATACAGCTGCGGCTCACCGCAACCCGGTATAATGATGATGATTGCCTGATTTGAAATTGATCATGGCGCTCGAGTCGACTTCACTATTCCAAAATGTAAAATCGACTTGTAGACGTAAAGGCACGGAATCGGGAATAAATTATCTGTGGCAGCCTCTGCCATCTTAACCTACAGCGAGTGGTTGGCCATCACTTAACCCACTTATTATTGCCCTTATTAAGTACTGTGGAGTATTCACCATGTTACCAAAAGAGGAATGTGAGTGAAAGTAGTATGCATGGTAAAAAAATCGCAAAGTAAATGTATGATTTCTACACTCTCACCAGGCTTAAATATTTTAGTTAATAACATATTTCCAGGGGTTTTTTTAGGGAATATGCCATTACTGAGGTGTACAGTAATGGCAATTTCGCCATTAAAAATGTCTCAACGGTTGATAACTAGGGCAAAAAGTGACAATTGTTGAATAATTTACAAAAGTACTGATGTAGGTTTTCACGGCTCAATGCATCGGAATTGCTTTCCAAAACTGTTCTTTCGGAATAGCCGTGTCGAGTGCTCCTCCTTTGCCCTTCACGACGTTTTGTCTCCCACGTTGGAAGCATCCTCAGGCATTCTGAGAGGTAGCTTCAGGCGTTCGCCTCTCAGAACACCTCCAACGTGGGAGGCGAAATATCGCAAAGGAGAGAGAAGCAGCACTCCACACGGCTATCCTGAAAGAACAGCTTTGGAAAGGAATTATAAGTTACAAAGGGTGAATATTGAAAATGAATGGATTGAATTTGAACAAATGCCTCCACATTTGAAAACTATGGCAATCAGTGACAATACACACTTGTTTTTGTATTTTTATGTTCTCTAATGAGCATAACTTACAGCTGATATCCTTGGTACATACCTGTATCTCACATTGTCAATGATGTCATGAGTGAATTTGCTGACATTATTATGACTGTGTGGATTACCTGCAATTCCAAAAAAGATAACATGTTTTAAACAGTTCCATATACATGTGAACTGTATACATTTCAATAGAGGATCCTTAAGGAAGAAATGTTTGCAAGTTCACAAATAATGTTAAAACTGAAAAGACATACATTTACAAACACAGCTTATCCAACTAGTGAAAGACATATTATAGTAACAGTAGATCATTATTTTATAAAATTCAGACAATTGACATGGTTGCCCGGGAAACCATGGGCAACATTACACTGCTATAAATACATACGTACTGATATAACCCCTTTAAATGAGAGGCAGAATTTTTCATTACCGAAAACATTTGACGACAGGTCACGCATGAAGCCCTGAAGCTGGCTCTCAGCGTAGAGAGTGGCTCCAGCATGATCGAGATAGGTCGTACCTGCACACCAAGACACATGAGTACCGCATGAATAGACACAATACTCATGGTATTGATTAACATCATTACTCATGAATATCTGGGGAACAGTTTCAGATGGAGCAACAAGACCATCTAAAGATTTAGCTGCACTCAAAGGATAGATTTTCTGAGTTAGATTAACATACGTCATGCTTACATTAGAATATCAATGCAAAGCAGCAGTACTTCTATTTGTGTTTAAGCTTTATTTGAATAGCTTAATATTGATGAAGATATGAATGCAATCCCTTGATTGAGATGATCAAGAAACTTCCTTAATTGGATAGGAGGAGGGAGGGGGTCAGTCCCAAAATTTCCGGCTTTTTAAGTAGGGCCCTACACTAATAAATAACTAAATTTATTTTCTCTGGTATATATCAAGAAAATACCAACATTTTGGAGTCTCAAGCATGGATATCAGTGGTGGGTCTGCAATTGTGTAAGTGTTCCTGCTCCTCAGGTTAGAAGCCCTTTGACTACACAAATGCTGAGATGTGCTTTTTGTTAGTGATACCAAATAGAACCATCATTCTCAGACATATTGGTATTGAGGTAATGTTGTCAGGACCCTGTAAATATTTTGCATGACCCAATGTGACACATATCTGACAAATTACCCAGGTCTGTGATGCCACATATTCTTTGTGCAGCTTTCAGGATATTTATGATTTAATGTAAACAGTGCTGATACAAGTGACATGGAGCCAATTAATCTTCTCTTGGCACTGACCTGGTTTGTGCATACATAATGGTATTATTTATCCTACACATTTTAAAATAGTTTTATTGCGGATTAGAACCTGTCAGAGCAAAACATACGTAAATAATTGTACAATAAACCACATCAAAACAACATCAGGAAATAATTATACATTGCAAGTCAACTTTAGCATTAGCACAGAGTGAACAAATGTTAATAATTATCCATCAAGCCATGCTGACAAACATGTCCATTTTTTGATGGTCCTGCTGCCCTGTTGCATAACATCAAGCCTTACAAATTTAACATTTTGTCAATGTCTTGGTATAAAGATATGTTGACATGGATGGACATTTTAAAAAAATAACTTAATTTAAAAAGCCCACATTAAATATACAAATTGGTGCTATTTATTAGAGGAGTGGTTCTTAACTTGGGGCGCACACACCACCTAAGGTGCGAAATGCCCTTGCTGGGGGTGCGTGACATTGCAGATTTTTTTTATGTATTGTATAATATATGTATTTATCACTAAGGGGTGTGGAAACTTATTTGAGAATCAAAGGGGTGCAGGCTCTAGTAAAGGTTGAGAACCTCTGTCTTAGAGCATTACACTCATTAACAGAAAATTGTCAAATTAAATGCCAGTCCTTACTCGTTTCAGCCTATCATCCATTTCGGACGAAAATAATTGTATTACATATTGACAGCCCTACCATGGAGATGTAGACTTTCCCACACTGACCCACAGAGAAGAGTGGATAAGTACAGGTGTATTGTTTGGGGAGTAAGGTGACACTTTTTACATTTTTGTGTAAATAATACAAAACTTGTTATAATACACAATAAATCCCAGTGGCCCTATTGAATGAGTGGGTAACCTTTATTTCAACCAGGCGAGAGCCCATGTCGATTGTCAATGGAGTCTATGAAGTGTGAAGAGGACAACGGAAAACACTTTGTCAGTTAATGTTTTTCGGTGATCAAAGGTCTCCATTCATTTGCCCATGTTTTTAGGAGTTACGCCAGCAAGAATACAACAAACACACTGCGTATATGCGTGAGCATGCAATGCAGTTGCCCTAAAACCACTGGCAGGACAAGTACCTTGGAGTCTGTTAAAGTCTTTCTCAACCATTGGTTCTATCTGGCCATCATAGCCATACCATCCCTTGGCACTGTCCAGAAACTTGGGTAGGTCCAGGAATTTGCCAGCAGGGCCCTGCTCACCACTGTCCATTCCTGAAACGCGCTCAGGCTGCTGCAGGCCTGCGACCTGTCAATGAGGAATGAAATGTGGAACATAGTAATTAACCTCGTGGTTGTCACATCGCACAGCACCAAATCACCCACCAGAAGAGATCCATTCTGTCAATTTCATACTGGGGGTCAAGGTAGAAGCGTTCACGTCGCGATCCCTGTCAGGTAATACTTGGTATTGCCTGCAAATTCTACCAAACACTTCGAGGCCGAGCTGAAAGACAACGATGTCCAGAGGCTGACCATCGTGCTTCGAAGAATCGCAAAGAAGAAGAATTTCATACTCGGAATCTATGCATTGCCCTTTAAGAAGTCATGTGTATCTTACAAGGGGATACTTAAGAAAACGTAGCTTCACATAATTTATTCATTCTCAATACCCATTTAATCCTGTAGAGGGTCGTGTTGAGCTAGGAGCCTATTCCGCCAGATGCAGGGCGCAGGATGGGACGCCAGTCAATCACAAGACACCGGCGATATTTTAGTCAGCATTCTGATTAACCTAGGCAGCAGCATGCCTTTGGACTATGGAAGGAAACCAGATTATCCGACGAAAACCCAGGCGGACACAGGCAGCACATGCGCACACTCCACACAGAAAGGCATCTTAGTCAGGAAGTGAACCCAAGTTTGTCTTGCTGTGAGACGGCAGCAATGCTTCACAGTACCTTCCAGCTTCACAGCAGTTACTCCGACATATTTTATATTTTTCTACACTCATGAGCGTTAGCCACGTGTAGTTTGCATTAAAGGGACGAACCAAAAGGGAAATAGCGCTTGCCAACACGCGGCTTTCAGACAGATGCGAGTTACGTTAATGAGACTTCAACGCGACTGACAGGAGCCACTCATATTGTCCTGCGGTGAACGTAAAGGATCCAGGAGTAACACTGGAGTGCTCCTCACGATGCCTTTAAAGTATTTTAAGTCATTAACACAAAGTCTCGGTCTCTGAGCAGACAAGCGCTGTTAGACTTGACAAGTAGCAATGTGCGGTGACATGGCCCAGCAACGGAAGTGATTTCTGCAGATTCGTTGTTCGATTCCAGCGGCTGCTCTTGTTATTCAGGAGGTTTTAATGAACAACTACTGCGAAAACTTGGCAGTACACTCCTGAAAAACTAGTCATGAGATGATGATTTATTTTCAAAGCTGTTTTTTACGGAATAGCCGTGTCGAGTCATGCGACTCAGCGAGGCTCTCCGGGGGGTTAACAAGCGCAGTACTCATAATGCTGAATGCTGACTAACGCACAGCAGGTCAAAGCGAGCGATATCGTCGACAGGGTATCAAGATATTTACTTTACAGAAAACGTACCCCCCCCCCGTTTCAAGAAGAACATTAACAGAGCGATAATAAAGAGCTCGCGTCAATTACCGGGCAGCTGTAGCTGACGTGGGAAAGCGGCGCCGCGGGTCAGCGCTCACTTGACAGCTACTGACAGGTCAGGGCGGGCCCTTCAACAATCAGTGGTCACGTCCACCGGCCCCCCCTCTAATGTTGCCACCGCGCGTCGACATCTTCGGAAGATAGCTTAAACACCAGAGAGATTCGATAAGGATAAAAAGAAGGCGCTACGAGGCGCCCCCGAGCTGACAGCGCGGCCAATACTGCCTGTGCGCCTCGTACAAAGGTCAGATGCGAGAGAAGGGGGTGGAGGGGGGGGGGGAGAGACCAGTGTGGAGGCTAGAGTGGGTAGCGCGCTGTCCTATGAACTCGACCATCCGAGTTCGAATCCTGCTCACGGCCCACCAACACCAGTGACGATTTTTTGAACCGATCCTGGGCCTCCCCTTGGTTGACTTAGCCTCGAATTAGTACCTGGTGCGGCGTGTAAACGTCACCACAAGGGAGACAAATGCGGTCGGGCTTCGTGTGCTGGCCAACCAACCCACCCACCCTTTCGTGTGCCGTGCCAGCTCTTAGCACTTGACCCTATGTTCTATCACTGCTACGCGGGTGATTCTTTGCCTTTGGAAGGCGGGTTGACAGGGAGAGAGTGGGGGGGGGGGCTTAAGTATAAGGAGGCGTGGCCGTAAGGACGTGGGCGTGTCACTTCACCAGTGGCAACCGCACTGACCAATGGGAGCAACTGAGCCCTTGCAAATCGAGTGCCGCCTACTACGGCGCGCCACGTGGGAACAAAAATGAAGGGAGGGTGGGGGAGCGAAAACAAATCGCGTTTTGTCGCCACGTGGTTCGCTCGCTGTGCCCCTCACCCGCCGCGGGGGGGGGGCGTGCGGGCTCCCGCCGTGAGCCGAGCGAGCTCACTGCGGCTCGCGTGTTGTCAGGCGGCGCTGCGTGGGTCGGGCGCGGGTTGGCTGGTTGGTTGGTTTGGGCTGGTGGTGTGAGTTTTGTATTTTTTCGGGCTAGGCTAGGTGCTTTTCGCTAGTGAGAATTGCGCCGAAGGTCTAAACTCAAACAGCACCTCCCCACCGCTGCTCTTCCTCCTCCTGCTCCTCCTGCTGCTCCTTGGCTCCCCGAGAAACCCTGTCCTTGCGCAGTCATCCCAGCCAGAACCCCCTCTTTTTGTCTTCACTCCCCGTGCATCACCTCCTACCCTAAAACGTACCTTAAAAAATATCAAAACCCCCGTTTTTACCAAAACCCCGAGGTGAGTGTGTATTTTCCCATCCATTGTCTTTATTTTTGTTCTCGTAATTCTGTCGCTGCTGTCTGTTGCATTTAAAGCGCCGCCGCTGCTGCCCGACGTGTTGTGGTGCGTATGTTGGTGATGTGTGATCTACTGTGATGCATGATGCAATGTGTGATGTGATGGATGTGCGTTCATTAGGAGCGGCGCACACAGTGCAGCGCTTAACGTTGGCATCGTGATGTCTCGAAAGGGGAGGAGGGCACTTTGGTTGTACCGGTAAACATCCCAACGTTGCGCTTTTGCTCGGTGTTAGCGGTATATGCATTTATCCATACACGCTGGGTGTCGTTACCCTCCGCTCTAAAGTGTTCCCTCCTCTACCCCCCGTCCCGTCTCATTTTTGAGTTTCACAAAGTCGAAGCTGTTTGCTCTTTGCAAAAGCGCGACTCTCCTCGCTCGTTCGTTCGTTCGTCCCTTGCCCCGTCATCTCTTCCCATTCACCCACGTGTGCTGCTGCTGCTGCCGCCGACGATGGTGCTGATGGTGATAGCGGCGCGCCTTTCCAAAACACCGTTCTTGTAAACTTAAAAAGGACAAGCACCCACCACTGTTCCAACGGCAGACAGGATAGACTGACTGACAGGGTTGACAGGCAGAGGAAACAACGCCCAGGAGAAACATCAACAACAGCAGCAGCAGCAGCAACAGCAGCAGCAGCTACAACGTTGGAGTGGAGGTCGGGGTCGCCAGGGTCGGCCCTGTCTGGCCAGGGGCCCATGGCGTGGCCCATGGCCCTGAGTAGACCTCACCACCACACGGCGCCCATGGCCAACCGGGCTCTGGAAGCAATGGCTTACGCTAATTCCTCCTACACGCTGCCAGCCTTGTTTAATATGCCGGTAATTGTCTGCCCTTTTTATTGTTCTTATTCTTTTGTGTTTTTTTTTCATCGCCATTTGTGTCACTTTGTCAACCACTTTGGTCCCTGCATGGTTCTCGTGATTTTCTTTGGCCTTTGTTACTTTAGTTTCGTGATGACAGTTATCGATATTGACAGTCCTCCCTCCTTCGGCCACGCTCATTATGATGTTGTTTTTCTTGATATTTAATTGCACATTTTGATTGTGTGCATGCTTGGACGGGAAGCTGATTTGTTTAATGTTTATGTTCCTCTCCGTGCTCTGAGCGTGCATGGGGTTTGCTGTGATTTGCATGTGAATTGCACCGTTAGTCAATGGGAGCTCTGTCGCTTTTACTGTTTGTACTGTGGTCAGGGATAGCTAGCTTGTCTGCCTGCATACAGCGCTCTCTCTATGTGTACTTTTGTGTGTGGGTGTTCCTTTTTCTAAATTATGGACTAAATAAGCCGTTACATTACAGCTCTACTCATTATAACGGGAGCATACCCTCGTGTAAACAGGTAAAGTGTGTAGTCGCGAGTAGTTAGTACGTTGTGGTCTTTGTGCAAATGCTGAGACCGAATTGCAATTCGTCTGTATGGTAATGTGTGCAAGATTCTGCTACCTGCAAAGTCTGTGAACAAAACTTTAACGTTGTTTTAATTGCCCAACCCCATAACTGCCAATGTCCAAAAAGTGTGTTGTAGACAATCATTGTGTTGTCAAAAGTCCACTTGAGAAAAAGGCGTTAAGGCCTCTAGAAATGTATCGTGTATTGAATGTTCATTTTGCATGAGGTACTTAAGTATTATGATGAATATGTTATGAGGTTTACTTGCGGAAAAATAATGCAACCATTGCTTAGCAACTTAGATGACGTGAGTCCTTGTTTGTTGACAGTGCTTGCAGATGTAATTTTACCTAACTGTAGTACTCTATTTCAAACAGAAACTCAAGAAAATATAGAATTACTATCTGCGGTAGTGCACTTTACTAAACGACAGTATAAGCTGCAGTTACTGAAATTCTAGAACCATTAATGCAATTGGATAAGGATTCATACCGTCATTTTACGTGGGCCAGATTAAGGCAACTTTAGTTTATATTTGGTCAGTGTGAATTGATAATACGATTTTAAAGTGCTAATTTTTGCCAAATTTACATCAACTTTTCATTTCTAGAAATTTTAAAAAATGCAAATAAAATAATTGTTCTACTTATATGCAACGTTTTTAATAAATATGTGCAGTTTTGTGAAATGTCCTTGAGAACTTCAGCGATTTAAAACATACAATTTCTGACACTTTAAGGGTGTGGGTGAGCACTAGAATTGGTCTGTGTAATCATGAAGTGGCTTTTTACTTGGGCATAGTATGACAACCGGATAAGGCTAGTTCAGATGAAAATAATTTAAGGTAAAATTTCTCAAATACTCTTAGTGAATTTATAATCATTCCGTTTGTAACACCACTGACATTCCGTAAGTGAGCAACAATTTTTTAAACTATGGATAATATGCTTCAAAATGTCACCCCACATTTATTATGAGGAGTATTATTTTTTAGTGTGAGGTTACCTCATTTTTGGAACTGCCCTCTTGCGACCCTTTGAAACGTGAATGAGATTAGAATGCAATTGTGTTCCTGCAAGTAAAACCGTGCATATGAATGTTCAAAAACAATTTACAAAATATAATTCTGTTCTAATTGGCCATCTTGTCACAACATATGATGAGTGTAATCAATTGACATAACGACAGGGAACATTGTTGACGTAAAATAATTACTCTGACGCAAAAGTGGCGTAGTTGATTTGTGACGGCATCTTGAAGAAAATTGACTGTCAAATATGAATTGGCTGTATAGTTTTATTTTTTTAAAGTCCGTGTTATATGCTTATGTGGAATATGTATTTCCAGGTTGATAAAATATATTTTCCTCCTTTTGTTATGATTAAGGTTTTTTTTTATATATATTGGTTCCACAAACCAAAAAGGTTATTCATGTTTCTTTTTAGAAATTAGACTGTTGAAAAGACGCAGTATTTAAATGAACCTCTACATTCCAAAGTGACAACTGTGTCTTTTTTAAGTCACCATCATTATAAAATGTAATTATGATTGTCTGGGCTTGCACATCCAACACCAGGATTAAGCACATATTTCCACAGCTTAGTGGCATTTGGCGTGTTAAATCGGTGTTAAGGATCAAAGGCAATGTAGGCTCGATTTACACTTCAGCATTTTTTCCACCTGAAAATGCAAATACATGCATCGCAATGTAGAGGATATAAAGTCACGTTAAATTATTATTCAGTAATTTACTAAGCACATCTTAGAGTGTTGTTAAAATCTAGGCTATACCAAAGAAATATTTTGAGCACATTAGCAGTGTAATAAATTATATTGGTATTTTCCTCTCCTGTTGATGTTTTAATATGTACTGCAAAGCACCACTTTATTATCTGCTTTTCCAAGGCCATGCTCTATTGAAATCCCCATGCCTGAAATCCCAGAGGAAATGAAGTTTATTCCCTGGTTTGAATCTAACCTCAAAACGTACGAATGTAAAAAAATGTGGCTGTTGCAATTTCATATTTTTTACATCACGGGTACGTGCAGGATGGATCTGCTGGGATGCATTAAAGTACCCTTCATTTATCACTGTATATTTATTTTGCGGATGTTAAACAAAGGTCGAACAAATACCAGACTTTGTCCTTTAAGCATTGCGTTCATCGTTTGGCTTAGCGTAGGCAAGTATATCCACCTATTCTACACGGGTGGTCCATTGACTTTAGGTAACACTGGCATGGTTCCCATTTACTGCCAGCGGCCACAGGCTGCCATGTACAGTGCTTTATAATGGCCCGTTTCCCTAAAAGCTTTTCATTAAAAAGTCATGAAGGGTATGACAGATATTACTGTGCATACTGCATTAATGCACATTGAATACGTGATAACCGTGATAAGGTTATAATAACCGTGCTCTTTATTCAAAACATCATACTATGAATAGTTACCTTTCATGAATATGCATTTACAAGGAAGAATGTATAAGTATCAGGCACGGCTCTAAATTGGGCATAACATTGATGAGCGTTAGAACTGTAACTAACGGAATCAGCTGGACGGCCTGACTTTATCCTTGCGTGTTAAAATTATGACATTAGTTTAAGCACAGTCTGTTTACAGATTGTATTTATAGTGAATACAATATAATTTCATGCGTTTAAAGAGTGGCAGGCACATACCAACTTGAGCAGCCAATTGCTTGAATTAAAATCTACAAAAGCAGACTGCCGGTGAATATCACAGGGGCACCCAATATGTAGCATGTACATGTCTTTTTTTAATGTTATGCGAGAGTACCATATTACCGACTTTTCGTTATTTATATATAAATTGCACACGCATTTATCATCATATAGCCAGAGATTATACGGCATATGAAAATGTGGCAGATATGACGATGTGATGTGCCTCCAGCAATTACTATATTTAAAGAGCATTATAGATGAAGTGGTGATGAATTATACTGAAAGATTAATGTGTTTTTGGTAACTAATTTGGGTATTTTATGTAATAAAAAAAAGTTGTCATTCCTGGCGATGACATACAATACACTGTAGTCAAGTATAGGACAGTAAGGGTTTGGAAGTGCTATGAATGAAGTAAAGGTGTTGCTATGTTTGGAAAAATTTGACGTCTTAAGAATATGTTCGTGTACATGAACACACCTTTTGTCACTCCACAGCTGGATGATGGACTCCCCAGGCTGTGTGAGTTGTGTGGGTTATATGATCACACCAAACCATGATTTCTGTTGGTTGGTGAAGGTGATGCCCACATTCGTGGGCGCATAGAAGTACTGTACAGTATAAAAATCATTTTGCGGAACTGCCCTCTGCTAACGTTCAGGTAGCATAGCTCTGAAGCTGCCTATGATAACCTGGTGTATATGATGGTCACCCATCCAACTGCTATCCAGCCTCATCTCTCCTTAGCTGTCGATGACTGATGAGTTTGTGTGCATTTTGTCTGATTTAGTTTTCTACTTAACTGTTGCATATATTATTCCTTTACTAGTGCATCTTACTCTGTTGTAACTTGCCTAACCTTTCCCGCTGGACAACTGTTTAAAAGAGCTAGATAGCTCAACGGTTCCTTCCAGCTTAAATAAAGACTGACTTGATTCAGCACTGATCCACTTCTGTAAGGAGTCAACATGCCTTTAACTATTTTCGGGGGGTGAGTCCTGTACATTCTTGAGTGTAACTCCAGCTTTACCGCAGTCCCTAACTAACAACTCTTAGTGATGCCACTTAAGTCATTCATTGGAGCTTGTTTGAGAGTGGTGGTAGGTTAGGTCAGTGTCTAGGTTACGCCAGGAATCCTAACATTAAATCACGTAAAGAGCAGCCAGTGTGATGTATGTATTTAATTGCCTGCCTTTTTTTGTACAGAACTGGTCAAATAAATGCTAAATTGTATCCTGGTTCAGACCCTGATTAGCCAGGGCAGTGTAACACGAGTACTCTTTCCATCCTTCAGAGAGGATGTTGTATCCACAGCCTCGCACTCCTGTGGACGTTATTAAAAGATCTGAAGAAATGTTTTGTTCAAGGGAATTGCATTGTGTAGTAGTGAGCCAGTTTGTAGACGTATCTTTACTTTAACCATACATTTGGCATCCTGGTCCTTGCTTGGTTGATCCTCTGCTTTAAAGGACGTGTGAGCATTATTAAATCAAAGTTCATTCTCAATCTCGTTAGTAGCCCTGATCTATACACAACTGGATAAAGGCCTCTTCACTCTGTTGCCATGTGATGCAACAGCACACTTGGACCCCTGCATATAAGCAGATTTCATCACTCCATCTCCACATTTGGTGAATAAGGTCCGTTCACTCCTTTATATGCCACTG
>JAZEWU010000001.1:12478006-12525782 GCA_036362915.1 Geotria australis
TCTGCATACTTTTCAGTCTTCCACTTTATTTAGCAATGTCCATTTTCTTTATTTAGAAATCACGTGTCAACAGTTAACATGCACTGATGTAACACGTTATTTTATACACACAACAGTAATACTGTTATTCCAATAATGCTCTCATTAGCCTCCTTAACAATTTTGGTTACAAATTCTCTGTCTATAGTTTCCTTTGAGATACATATTCTGTCTTATTTTGCAGATGGGTCTCTGAAAATATTTTTTGTGAACTTATACATTTATTTGTTTTGTCGTGCAGTATTGGTTTAGAACCCACATTCACAGCCCTCTTTACAATGGTCTTCAATCATTTCCCATAGATCATTGCAATTGGATTGTCATCAGCAATACGGATTGACATAACGAGAGGGTTAATTATTTCCCCATTTATGCGTACGCATGTATTTCTCCAATTCTTCAGGCGACATCGGTTGAATAGCCTTGGTGAAAGCTTTTCTCCTTGCCTATACATGCACAATTGTGTACGATAATAATAATAATAGCATTTATATAGCGCCTTTCACCCGAGGGTCACAAAGCGCTGCACAAAGCTGCGGAGAGAACGACATGTCAACGACAGAGCACGGAAAATCAGCAACCATTTTTTTTTACTATGTGACAGGTCACTGGAAAACTGGTATGCGTACCACATTTTGGGAGCAATTAGATTAGTGTTCTTTCTTTAAAAAAAAATTACAACTATGTCCCAATGTATTGCTTTCAGTTATTTCTCCAGTTCTACAATATTTGATTCGCCATAGTCTGTGTATTGTATGTCGCAACAGTCTACGTGTTGAATGTAGCGGTGATTATTACATTGCATTTCCTATACAGTACAGTATACATATAATTGTATACTTGCTTCAAACAACCTTTGTTTTATATTTGCGTGTGTTCTTGCTAGAGGCAGCATTGAATAATGGATGCTCTATTCAGCGTTATATATATTTTATTTGTTTTACCATATTTTCGGAGGAAATTGTAGCTTCCCTTGGCAGTTGATCCTGCTGATTTTTAGTTGTTTAGAAACTGGTGACCTGACACCTTTCAATTTACAGATAGGTTTTCAACATTTGGCCTTAGATTGATTTCATTTTCTTGTGATGTAGCCCCATTCAGCCCAATACTTACCATATTGATTGAAGAGCTGTATGTGCCCTTTGATGACATTTTTGAACATTGTTTGGTAAATCATAGATCATTTTTAGCAACAAAAAAGCACTCGATGGGCACACATTCGGGAACAGTGTCCTCTGTGCAAACAAGAAGATAGGATGCCTCTCATGAACGAATGCCAGGATATATATTTCTTTATAATACTGTATTATGATGGTGCAGATGGGATGTGTCATGTGGGGTGATTGAACCAATGAGCCTTGGCTGTAGAGGCCTGTATCCTGGACTGGTATGCATTGTCCATCTACTGCTAGTGTTTCATGTTGAAAGCAGGGTCCAGCTTCTTATAAAGTATTTACAAATGTGGTTATGATGTTTGCCATAAGCACCACACGTTTGACGGAGAGATATTGGTAAGAATAGCTTCCATAATAAGTGAAATAATGTCTTAACAATAATAATGTTTTGCTTTGCAGATTTGGAAAATGTGTGGTTAAAATATATGTTAATTGGTTAGGAAATTATATAATGCTTCATCTTTTAGTCAACACCCGCGGCAAGATACCCTATTTTACAGCTACTGTAACATAACCTTTCATGTTCTGTCATTCGTTAGTATTTTAAGTTTTAACGTGTTTCAGAAAAAATAGACAGTAATTGGATTTAAAGCTAAAATTAGATAATAGCCTGAGAAAAGTGCAATGCAAAGGTGTGAAGTTATCACAAGCAGACTTATTTCTATTTTTTTCCATCCATTAAAGGAGCTTAGAATGCTGTGCCACAGTATTGAAAAGTAATACACTGCTGTGCTTCATTTTTCATACATTTAAAGTTCTGTTACTCATTACTTTGCCCAAGTATGATTATACTAATTTTTGGCAACATCTTTAAAGTGTCTGTAATGTACATCCGCAATCGTGGAACTCCCCCGACTGGGAATATATTTGACTGTTTGAAATTAAATAAAGTGGTTTTCACTACATATGTTAATGATAGAGGATCATCTAGAGCTAATGAAATTTGCACAGTATAGCTTTACACCAAATTAAACTAAAATAGAGTTCATAAATTAAAATATAAAGCAGTGGCGAGTAGCTTGTGAACGCATCTACATTTTGCGAAAAAAATATTGGCAGAGTAGTGGAACTAATTCAATTTTTTTGTGAAAGTTTTGTTTTTCTGAATAGCCAGGTGATTGATAGTAGTTAGTTAAGTGGATTCTTACTGCAAAAGTGTTATTTAAATACAGGAAAAAAGCCGTTATGCGCTTGCCTCTAAGGCTTCTTGTACAAACGAATGAGTTCTATATTAAAATATGCATGAATGGGATCATCAAAACCACGTGTAGCTTTAAACAGGTCATTTCATAAAACATTCAAGAGTGTGTGGATTTATTAAGACTGCAATTTAACTAATTAAGTCCTGAGACAATTAATTTATATATCGTACACTGATTTATGCAATTGCATGTCATAGTGGACACGATCCTTTTTTTATTACATTTTGTGTGTTGACATTTTTGGTTTTAAATAAAATGTCATATTAAACTATTTCTCATGCTAATGTAACGCCTTAACTTTTTTCTCCTACGTGTGATTTTCACACGCAGTCAGGTCTTTTATTATGCAAGGCTGCACCGCTGGTGGCTGCAGACGTGCAGTGGGACTGTCAGGATGGTGTTTGGTGCCACTGGCTTTGGTAGCCATATTATACGGTGTGCAACAGTGCATCAGCAGGAGACGCTGCTGCTCACCAGACGCAAGAATTGATGTGTCAGCCACACCGATGGGGCAGGAATAAATTGGTTCAGGTTGACTTCTCTAAAGGCTTAGAGGAGGTGTGGAAACAAAACAAAAGCTGCTTGATTCAAGTCGTTTTTTTAAATTTCAACATCATTACAAGACATTGCGTGACACTATTTGCAAATGTAGTCTACCGTGTTCTAGTCCTCATCTGGACTTGCAACCTAAAATAAGGAATACCTTGGAGTACATAACCCAGTACGTAAGATCGTTTCTTTTTTTTAGTGTTGATAGGAATACATGCAAAATACATAATGTGCACGACTGTCCATACAGTTGCATAAATGTGCGTGCCTGTATACTTGATGATCGCATTGGTCTGGACAGACGTGCTACACATTTTCGCAGTGACAGTAAGCCTCACAGACACGCAGGATTTGCATTTTGGTAAAGCTAACCCACCAAGAAGTAAAACAGCAATGGCTTTGAGCAAAGAGTTGCGTGAAGAAAATAAATGGGCAGACTGAGGAAGGTGACCTTCCAAGGCCTGAAAAGGCTTCCTGAGTCTCGTATTATAGAAACGAAAGTAGGCTTTGAATGCATGTTCCTTTGGAAATTCCAGAGAGAGAATCGCCAGTATACCCATTACTATCTAAATGATCGCTTTCAAGTTTTTACCATTTATTTATTGAAAGCATAGCATTTTATCGTTTGATACTGTAAGTACGATCATGCTTCTGTGTGGTTCCCAATATTGTTTGTGTTATATTATTTTGTGTAGTAAAATTATAAAAAGCTAATGTTTATTGTACGTGCTAATTTTAGCAACAAAATAGGACTTAACAGATTACAGTACTTTCGTTTACTTTCTTGCAACAAAACTCGTGTGGCTATGATATTATAATTTTCTAAAATAATAACTTCAACAGCATCATATTCTTTATTAAATTATAATATATTCTCTTACTGCTAGCATAGTATCATACGAATAAAAATGAAAGGTATACACCAACACCGACTGAAACAGCAGCCAGTTTAAAAGATATTGCCAGTGGGCGTTCAGTTCCCAAAAAGTATCTTCTAGATATATCTTATGCCAGATGTGGTTACTTTAGGGTGAGCCAAAATAGACGGTGTAATGCAAGTCTGAGTGAAAATGAAAACCCACTTCTACTCCAGTGGGGCTTCAGTCAAAACGCAGCCCATTGCCTGGTGGCTGAACAGCTAACAGTGAACACAGGGCCTGTTGAGGGAATGGGTTTTTTGTGAGTGAATGTGGTGAACCGTACGATACTATTTAACATTACACAATACAATTTGGATTTTAACAGGTCCTAAATTCAATTTCATCTCACGATACTGTTTATTAATAGCTGTGACAATTATATTACACTGAAGGTTACCTCGGGGAAAAATATTTAACATTTATGTAGATTGGAATATATATTTATCATGCAATTATTCTTTGATTTTATATGTATTCTTTCTCTCATGATACATGTATGACAGTACGTGGGAGAATTTATTGTTCACAATTTCTGTAAAAAAATATGCAAATGATGTGCTAATGTTCCAGTGGGTTAATTGAGCGAAGAAAACTGTAAAAAAGGATGTAAAAAAAATGGAATACAAAACCCTTTTTTCTTGACAATTCATCAAGTTGTGGGATGTGTGTTTTGTTACATACCTGCTTCATAGCATATAAAAACTAAATTGTAGAATGTAAATGTGCTGTGTACGCATGTAGTAATAAAACATGAATATTTAACTAAGAATTCTGCACATGAAAGTAGAAACTCTTGCTTGTATGATATCTACGTATACTTGTGAAAAGGCATGGCTTGTGTTTGCAATGTGAGATTTCAGTGCCAATTTTAATATACAGTACTTTCCTCTTATGTTTTAAGTTGCTAGTAAAGTCGTGTTGGGTGTGGTGATTTTCATTAATGGTTCTATTGTGCCCTTGGCGGAACTTATGCCGAAGCATCGCAGTTAGAGCGGCATGTGTAATTTGTGGAAAATTAAAATATGGACTTTGTGATGCAGGTTATGTAGACTGGGTAATTCTCCAAATGGTAATGTTGGCCAAATAATAAAGAAAACAATCTGGTAAATAGTGTATTACTTTGGCAAGCAAGACTCAGTCGCAAATATATTTGTTTTAACGTTATTTTCTTGATATTTTTTGTTGTGGTTATATAAAATTGTTTTCATTAACCACCGTTGTGGGATTTGCAATAGTGAAAGGGTATCAAGCCTACACATATGCATCTGCTTTTCATCCTCGACCAGCCGTGGAATCTATGTGTGCGTTACAAATTGTGTTATTCTTATAATCCTGGGAATGTGGAAGTCGTGGCCTAGCCTCAATTTTAAACATCGTTTATGGTTAGCGTGCTCGTGACACGGCTATCCCAAAAGAACAGCTTTGAAAATCAACCATCATAAATCGAGCCGTGAAAATCTACATTAGGACACATCATTTGATCAAAATCCCCTTTGTTTGTGTACCTTGACACTGTTAGTTCAATGAAACAGACAGACTTTCTATCGCTATTACCATTGTTGCTGTTCCCATGCACTTCACTCATTGATTTCTTCCACCCATGTTGAGGACTCATTCTACCATATTGACTGGTGCATCTCATCCATGCAATGTTCACCCTCCACACTGCAGGTCAAAACACTTCTCTGTCCGATTCTTACCTCGCACTGGTTGACATAGGCATTTTCTCGCATCGTCTTTTCCTCCAAGCCCTTATAACCTTGTGCTTTTCAAAACACGTGCTGACTATTATCCATCAAAACTTTGATAGTGCTGGTTGTTGCTGGCTGCTTGACATTTTGGGCCTTTGGGTCTGTGCTTGCCAACTATTAAAATAACTAAAGAATAATCAGAGGTCGAACACTATAACATATATGGTAGACCTAGGCATTCGACCTAGGCATTGCTTGATCACAATTACCATTACAGAATAACATATTGACACACAGAACGTACAATCTGTCAAAAACAAAATGATCTTAAACGTCATAAGATGCTTGGTGTGAGTTTTCTTTATGGTAGCTGATTTGAAAAAGGCAGCTGAACCTACTGTCATTTACAGAAAACTTTAATTCTAAAGTCATTTAGCCTAAGAGCCTTCCAGTCATTAGCTAATTCAAGCATAAACCACCTACGACCCATTTAATTATTGTAATAGGTGGGCAAGAAGTCTATTTCGTGCACAATGACTGATCAAAAAGACATTGAGACTTGCTCCATATGCCCACAGAGACCGCGCACAAAGCACACTGCTAATTCTTATTTTTGCACATTTACTATATTTGGAGGGTTGGCTGTCAGCACTAATTTTGGTTTTAGCGAAACAGGTCTGTCTTTTATTTGAACCAGAAAAAGAACATTCAGCCTTGTAAATCAGAAGCCCAATGCATCAACATCAACAAATGTGCCAACAGAAATTGGTATGTGCCCACATATAGCACGACACTTCCAAAGTAATTACACTACGTAATATATAGAGCTCTCAATTGCTTCTAGGTTTGGATTTTTGATTATGAATAGCACTTAATGCCCCGTAAATGTAATGACTAGTTCGTTTTAAAGCAACATTTACGCATGCAATGTGTCGCTTTTGTATTTACAAAACACAGCCCCTGAATTAAAGAAAGATCCAGATTATATATGTTGGCTGCATCTCAAAACAGATTGGTTGTACTCTGCTGTAAAAGTTGCAGCTAAAACAGGTCAATAATATCTTCCATTTGTCAAGAAATTAGCTTATTAGCTTGAGAGAAAGAAGTTATATTATAGTCTTGCCACCATAATTTATGATAGTAATTACACATTGTCTAATTTGAATTTCACACTCCTGCTCGTGTATCAAGCAAGACATGAAAGGCATCAACGTCTGACTGATGATTCTGCAGAGAGAAAGCTTTAAAAGCTAGCCCGGGATTTATGCTCCGGAATAAAGGTTAAGGTTATATCTGGGGTTGGCGCTCTCCACTAACCTAGATATGTCGGTGGGTTCTCCATATCTCAGATGCCTTCTGTTTGTATCTGTCATCCCGTAAAGTACCCTCCATGAAGCGGGACTGTCTTCAAAGAGCTGCAGTTCAGTTTGACATTTTGATTTGACTTGCAACTTTCATGTGCCACTTAGCATTACAGCATGTAATTCGTTTCAGGCTGCATCTGGATAATGTGTCATTTCCAGGTGTTTCGGCAGGCCTATAGCAAACGTGGTTAGCAGTTGCAATGTAATATATATAGGTCACGAGCGAGACTTATTTCCACACTTTAATACAAACATATAGTTGCTTATGACACTCAAAAGTTTCTTGCTGTGCTAGAAAATGGACTAAACAATCAATTTATTTTGTAAGTGGGCAACGATGTAACTACCGTCCTATATTTCAACACATTGAACAGAAAGAGAATCAGAGGAAGGTTAATGAATTCACCTGCAGTAGTAGTGCATGATGAAAACGGGAATCAAGTTTAAGAAGTATAGGCTTGATAAGATGAAAAAACAATGTCTTGATTGCGTATGCTAGAATTTAGGAATGCACGTAATACTTATGGTTCTGTCAAAACGTTGACGTTTATAAATCATTATTACGAAAATTATTCACACATTGCAGTTATAGCACATTGTTCTTTTGGAGGCGGGATGTTTAGGCCAACATTATATTGTTAATACCAAACTTTTTTTTCAGCATAGCTAAAAAATCAGACGAATGGAACTGGCATTGGCCCAAACGTTGCAATGCTGAAATGTTTCAGATTACACAATTGGGGTTATACGCAGTAAGATCACCCATTACTGTGGAAGCCTGGTGGACCTTCCTGGAAATTAGTTGCGTTTTTTTTATGTACACAAGCATAATAATCATAGCAATTTGGTGAATGTAGCAGTCACTAGTAGCTGTGAGGATCAAGCAAATTCGATACAACGCATGAATTAAGAACACATTGATTCTTAACACTCGCAATTAAATGCATGTGTTATGATTTAAGAATTGTTCTCAGTCGACTGTTTGATGCATTGTTACACCTTTAATTGCAGTATATAACTGTCTTCAAATAGGATGTATATAATAATAATAGCATTTATATAGCGCCTTTCACCCGAGGGTCACAAAGCGCTGCACAAAGCTGCAGAGAGAACGACATGTCAACAATGACAGCACGGAAAATCAGCAACAACTTTTTTTGTTTTTTTTTATATATATATCCTTTATTTTTCCGTGAGATGAAATAAACCTATTGAGACACATTGCCTCTTGCAAGATGATGAAATTCAATGGCGGTTTAGTTAATTGTATAAACAATAGAATTAACTTTATAGTACTTTACACAGCAATTATGTATTGCTTAAATTATGTAATGCCACAGAAAACATTGCTAGAATGTTTCCAAAGTGCTGAGATGTCGAACACCATTTTTGAAAAAAATTCGATTCAGCTACAGCCTAAGTGGGGTTTAAAAAAAGTCTGAGTGGTTGCGCTTGACTCTCATTACAAATTAATCTATGATAGAGAAATCGGAGTGCACGCTATTAGTAGCGAGTTCTTTTGGTCGGCCCTGCACAAGGAGAAATGCTTTAACCTTGCCGATGTTCTTTCTCTCAAACTCGGCTTGTGTTATAATGTTGTGGAGCGGCAGTGCGAGTTGCAGTGCCCGCAGGGATTTGGTCAGGAGGCGCTCGATCTTGGGTTTCTTGTGTCACCGTTAACAAGTCAGCAGTTCCATCCTTGGTAATACAGGAGCGGTGATGTAATCTGGCCTTATTCATTATTCACAACTGCCGGCGAGACGCTATCAATTGCAAGCGCGCCAACCGCTTCTATTGGGGTGATGCATGAGCAGGTGGGATGGAGGTGTTTAAACTTCTCCCGTTTGTGGATGAGTCGTTGAAAACAAATTGCTTCTGAATTTTCTCCACCCCCCCTTTGTACACTTCATTGAGGACTTCATTCGCTGGATGCCTGGCGTGCCTTTCGCCGCTTTCTGAGAGAGCTAATGTGCCAGAAATGTGAAGTAAGGGTCAAGCGGGAACATATCTCGGGAATTCACAAGCATGCTGTCAACAGCCCAGCATACGTATGGAAATACATATTTCTTACTTAAACGTTGTTAGTAAAGTATTGCAGTAACGTGTACGTATATCATCCTGAGCATTTCACTTTGTTGAAATAATTAGCAGGTATGGTATAAACAAAACAGTAGTGTGCACATATGTGGCACGCATTCAGAGTTACGACAAAACATTGGGCTCCAAAAAAATGAAGGATAGTTAGGCTTTTCGTGATGAGTGTGGCTTTCTCATAACTTCGGTCATAATAAAGTCAACTTTAATAATCAACGAATCAGAACTAGCCTCTTTGAGTTAGCCAATGGAGTTATCGAGCCTGAGAGAAAGGACACCAGTGAGATAATAATAACAGCATTTATAGAGCGCCTTTTACCCGAGGGTCACAAAGCGCTGCACAAGGCTGCGGAGAGCACGACATGTCAACAACAACAGAGAACGGAAAATCAGCAACCATTTTTCTTTGGGTTTTTTTATGCATTGTGGACCGTGAAAGATGTCAATGACTTGCAGGAGGCATTCAACCAACGGTGGATAAATAATGGCTTATAAATAATTCTAAATATAGATATTGTAGAGTAGTACAGTGGTGCAGTGGGTAACGCTGCCACCTCAAAGCAAAACGGTACAGGGTTCTACCCCCAGGTGAAATGCATGCTCTGTATGTGCGTGAGTTTTCACCGTGTACTCTGGTTTTCTCCCACAGTCCAAATACATGCTGCTGCCCAGGTTATTCGGCCTTCTAAATAAATTGCTCCTGGTGCCCTTCGACGAACTGGCATCCCATATTTCGTATATCCATGCCTTGTGCTATGTGTCTGCTGGGATAGGCTCCAGCTCACCGTGACCCTCTACAGGATTAGGTGGTACAGTACTTATAGTGAATGAATGAAATAATTGTAAAAACAAGCTTCATCATTGTTCGTTTAAACACATATTAATTTGCATTTAATACAGTACAGTATTTAAGGTTTACTGATGCAAACTTGCAAGGCAGAGCATATGAACTGTATACCTTAAATGAAAAACCGACTATACAGGAGTAAGCAATTTTTGTCCTAATTAGATTTTCGTCTATTCTTGCTTTATTGAAACTTCCTTGAGGGATTGGTTGATAATGAGATTTTAGTGCCTTTCAAGTCACCTTGAGTGCAAATTACGTTTCTGCTCTAAGAATATCAAGCACCGTAGTTTTCCTAACAATCTCCCGGGGGTTTCAGGACAAGGAATATGAAAGCAGCCTCAGCTCAGGTGCTCGTGGAAAAGGCTGCCCCCAAACTTGGCTCGCCAATTAGAGCCAAAACGATGCACAATCACAATACACGTGGCATTGTGCAGGATGACGAACGCCGCGCCGGTGAGCTGTGGTCTCATTCATCATGACAACCGCCACCGTCTTGTGCTTTGATTCACTTTTGAGGCACCGCAAATTACTTTTATTGTACACGTATAAACAGCGTCGTCGTGCAACTGCAGCACTAAGAGTTTTATTTAAATAATGTAGAGCCATGGTGGACACTTTCCTCTTGTCATTTTATAATGCGGTGTTTTTGTAAAATGCGCTATTCATTCGCGCTTTATAAGCATGGTGCACCACTTTAATGGAATACAGCCTCCGGATATGATAGTTTTAGACATGTAAGTGCTGTATTAGCACCCGTGGGGGTGGTGTGTTGGAATATGAATGGTTTGTGTGCAGCTCGATATGAATTTTAATGACGTCTGCCAAGGTCATGTAAAAGTGAAGCCTGTTTGAGGTTAATAGGTTGTTGGAAAAATGGGTCATGAGAATATGTAGGTGGTTCATGTAAACGTTGAAAACTATTTTTTGTGAAATGATTTAAATAACAGGTTTACAATCACAGTAATCCGATTTTTTTTACATACGATATGTAAAGACTCAGACATTATGTTTTATGCAAAACCAAATGCAGTATGGTATAGCACTTGAGAAAGGAAGTGGGCTTGAGCAGGCGACACAACCAGTATGAATGATGGAAAGTGGTCAAGAATAATGACAGCAGCAGCCAAGGAATGCAAGACAGAAACCCAGAGATGGAGCAATCAAATCGACTCCTGTGTAAGCGCGAGGTGGTTTTATTACAGGATCGCCGGAGATGGCAGTGGCTTGGTGAGGCTGTGATCCAGCAGTGGATTTAAAGGGATGATGGCATGGAAAAGAATAGCAGAATGAAACATGGTTTTTTTCCCCTCAAACTGCATACTTCACAAAAGTTAAAGTACATACAGAATTCATTAATTGTGTTGGTAAGCACTTAACCAAAAGTCACCAAACTTTTTTTCCTGGTATGCATTCTGTTGCTTTGATGAATGGGCGACGATGCTTAGGCTCATGCGCTACTTTCCTTGCAAAACGTCAGTGTGTCTCGAAGGCTGATGTGATACAGTGAAATTGTTGTTGATAATGAAACATACGCGCACTACGTATATTTAGCAAGGGTCAAAGGCTTTTAATAGATCAAAGAAACAGCCACTGGGAGCAGCACATGATCATTAATGGTTTCCTGTGAGTGGCACCATGTGGCTAGCAGCTCTGCATCAGTGATTGACGTTGCAGCAGAGCTGCTCTGGTTGGTTTCTGTAGCTCGATGACTTTCATTCAAAGGTGATAATTAAGCCAAACGACACATTTCTGTTTAACTGCAGTTCTATAATAATTTCGGTTCAGGAGCACAGTTCTTAAAATATAGCAGATTCGTTACTCTGCTGTACAGACAATGTAATTTGTATGAGTTACTGGAATTGATGGTTGCTCTTCAAAGCTGTTCTCTCGGCTGAACTCAACGCCTGAGGATGCTTCTAACGTTGGAGGTGAAACTTCGTGAGGGGGAGAGCGCTCGACACGGCTATTCCGTAACAGCATCTTGAAGAGCAACCATCATGAATCGAGCTGTGAAAACGTACATCAGTAAATTACTGGAATTGTCAATTTAACAGTAGTCCAAACCGAATCCAAAAAAATAGACTACCAGTTAATCGAGTGCATGGGTATTCAATATTTGCTGTTTTGCTTGTTACAAACAAGGCACCTTCGGCAAATGCTGATGAATGATGTTTTTTTTCCCACGCATTATGGACCGCGATAAGCTCCACAATGTTTTGCGCCTGCTGTATGACTCAGGTTGCAGTTGTATTTTTTTAAATGGCAGAGGTCAAATAATTCTGCCTACTATGGCTGCTCAACATTTCGAGAAGAATAGTCATTTGGAACAAAGTGGAAGCCAAATCCATTCCAAACTATATAAGCCTCGACGGTGTTTCTGTCTGGCACTGATTAGGTCAAAACTAATCTAATTTTAAAACGTGTTTTTTCCCCTCTGGTTGGCTGTTAAGCAGCGAGATTTAAGTTTCCATTCACTGGTAAAATTACTACATCAGCCTCAGTAGCTGAAAACTATTTTTATTTATTTAAAGGCAGAGGTTAAAGATTAGTAAAAAACACAACAATAATTTTATTTATACCATGCTAAAAAGTCTTCTTTTAATTTACTTTGACAATCGATGTATTAGTCAGTTGGGTTAAGGAATCCCTGGGGGTCAACGCGTGCAAATCTTTCACTTTGTTAAAGGTTAATCCATCCTGGAAATGCTAATTCAAAGCTATGGGATTTCTACCACATTAGACAAATGGAGTAGACACTTGACGTTTACAATTAAACAAAACAGTAATTGTACACAGGAACAGAATTATTGTGTACCTCAGGTTCTGGTGCATTGTTCTCAGAACAAATGCAGCATCAAGGCCCTGCGTTGCCTTTTCAAAACATACATCATGATGCTATACTTACCGTATCACATTGAGTGTAAGGATAGGCTATTGTGATGGTTTTGCATAGTTTTTCAATTCTTGTTCCACTTTGTCAGCGCCCCTGTTTCGGTTGATCTCACGGCAGACAAACAACTGGTATGTTCTTATTATCAAACAACATTTTCCAAAAGTACTCCCAATTTTCCATTGCGCACCTCTGTTGTATCATTTTGTTTATGATCTGCCATTATTCGCTTCCCTATTCTATTGGTAATAAAGATCAGGGATTCAGAAAATAGACAATGGTTTAGAGGCCAAACAACCATCTAAACATGCTGGATTTAGAAACGTGTTTTCTACCATTGCTACATACACGCTTATCAGATTCTATTAAAATAAATGTATGACAAATATCATTATGCCTGTCTTTTTGTAGATTAAAGAAACATCGTCTGCTTAACTGTAGGAAATGTAGGCAATCATCCAAGCATTCACAAATCAAAGTCTTGATAAAATGCACATATAATCTCAAATATTTTTTTAAAAACATGATAAGCTACACTCAGATAAATGTACTCTTAAGTACGCATATAATCCTTGTTTAAAACGTGCTACATAGCAATGCTATTTGAGGAGTGAAATGAATTAACGAGTACAACGAGATACCATTTATCACGTGGAACGACTCCGTGACGAGCCAGCTGCTGTGGGCTCGAATAAAGTTCACACATTAACCTAACAAATGTGTGAAGCAGCTAACCCCACTGCTGATGGGGCATTGCTAACGTTACTGTAATGACTTGCCTGACACTCCACCGCAGGCAAGTTAAAGTTCAGTTGTCTTATTTAACCAGGTAAGCGTTTTTAAAATATCATCGTCCTATTGCAAGACAAGCTCAGGTGTCTGAAAGAGCATTGCCTTCTCTAGGTTATAGTCCCATTAGTGGTCTGTAACCCGCCATGTGGAATTGCAAGTGACAGTTGTGCTCGGTGACCATTCTATGTGCCACTCAGTCTATGTGCTACTCTGCCCGTCAAATGGTTTTTAACGAGTCAGCTTTAGAAAAAAAGCGTGTTTTACCGGTACAATATGCGAATGCATTAAAATTGTTTTAGCTTTCATACATGTGGACATGCATCCCGGATTTATGTTTAGTTTTTACTGGTATTGAAACAAATACAAACCTTCGTCAGTACTTTAGATGTATTGTAACGGGTATTATAATTCAATAATACATGGTGTGTCTTACTTTTCCCTACGCTTTAAAATCTGGAGATTACTGTAGTGTATTAATTTTAACACGTATGAAAATGAATCGTGGACCAGAAATATTGCATCATGCGTACATTTCCACTCTGTGGAGGTCAGTGTTTGTAGTTTAGCAAGCCATCTGGAGGGGTCGTGCACGCCTTTATTTCAGCACTGGAGGTGAAGGTTAGTTGATTGGGCAACTGACTTTGCGATGCTCTCTTCCCATGTGCATCGAGGTGCAATACTCTGACTCGCTAGCAGAATGTAGTACAGCAAAGTGTCGACTGAGTATATGGCGCCTCTGTATGGGATATAATAATAATAATAGCATTTATAGAGCGCTTTTCACCCGAGGGTCACAAAGCGCTGCACAGGGCCGTGGAGAGAACGGCATGTCAATAACATCAAGACATGCATGGGTTATATCCACTTGCTCTGGTTCCCTCTCACATGTACAAACACTCACGATTTGACTGAAAACATCTTAATATATAGAGATCTGCAGAGCAATTGTCGGTGCCTGTTCGCCGCCTGACAGCCTTGCAAACTTGTCTGTTTCCTAAATGATTGTGAGATGCAATTTGCACGAACCACGCTATGTAAAATTGATTATTAGATGTCCTTTGTTTTAGATGTATAATTCTCTCGAACCAAGAGCTCTTAAAGACAGAAATATTCCTTACATAGGAGTGTGTTATTTTTTTTCATGCTTGTATCTGAATGTGATAGAATTTTTTCTTTTTAGAAATGTGGGTGTGGCAAATCATGCCACAGAATCCTTAGAATTGACTTTAAACCAAACAACACTCTGCTTATTAAGCCCTGTAATGTTATCATCTTCACACAGCTGCAGGAAAAGAACGGTCCATCCGGCACAAAGTGGATCAGTGATGTGTGCGCTAATGGCCAGTGCTGTGTGGTAGCCTTACCAGCACTCTTGTAGTCCCCACAGCGCAGAGCTCATCCAGCTTAGACACGCGCTTGTGTCCTAGCCACGCATGCACAATTTGGAATATACTAGGTTTGCTGTTTTCTTTCTCCCATTTTATCTCTTTGACCTCGTGAACGCAAAACTTTTGTTTGCCAGAAAATGGTCTGAAATTGAATGCTGGAAACATACTAAAATTGTTAGTTGCAATGTGCAATTATTATGATCGTCAATGGACAATTGTGGATGAGTGAAAAATAAAATGTCGCAATTATAGCTCAGGGTAGCCTTTAATTTTACCCGTGTTGAAGCTGTATAATTATGTATTAACCCTTTTAATGAACCACATATCGATCATGTATGAACACTTTTTTCTCGTTTCCTCATTGATAGTCAATTAAAATCGAGATTTGGCATACTTTGGCAGCGCTTTGTGACCCTCGGGTGAAAGGCGCTATATAAATTGAATTATTATTATTATTATTATTTATGGTAAGCGTAAGTGCCATTTACAACATTGTATTTATTTGCACTATGGGGTAGCGATTCTTTTTAAGTAATAGAATTATTGGATTCCTCTTCATATGATGCACGTTTCAGCTGTTACGTGATAATTCTTACTGCATTGGTTTGAATGGAAACCATTAGGCAATAACAGATAAATGATCCTTAATATGTGCACACTTGTACTCCTGTGTGTATTTTCTCAGTCTTCCCACATTCTTATAAGTACGGTAGCTGACTAATCTTCTTGCAATAACAGCAACTTTGCGGTGAGTGGCGATACAAGGGGCACATTTGAAAAGCCTCCTTGCTATAGGGCATGTTTTACAAATGTTGAGTGTCTCATAATCTGCAAGCAAGCATTAACCCCTTCAATTCGAATGCATGCCAACTGGTTTATCAAATGTTTCTCGCTTTGTGAAGACAGTTTTCAGTTTACCTTGTGTTATCTCCCAGGCACCCTGCTGAGACAGACTTAGTAACTGACGTACACAAATGTGCCCCCAGAAGCATATTGTGCTGGGACTTTGTAACCGCCTTATTACAGCTTAAGACATTGCTTTGTAATTCCAGCCATCATGCTGCTATCATGGGAACCCTCCTGTAACAAAGTTCCTTTTCACAAGGGTCAGTGTACAGGCCCTTGGCCATGTCTATCTCTGACAGTTGTACACAGATGGTTTATTCCTTGGATCTCTCTTAAGCCATGTTTGCATTAATGACCTCAGTGTCCTTACTCACTTCCCAACCGATGCAGTCATCTATTTTAAGACAACACTGCTCTGTGTATGCCGGTTTTATCTGCCAGATGACCTAAGGGTCTGTTAATAATTGGTGCCGTGTTCTCGAATCGTCCTTTCCTATAAAATATGTTGTCATTTGCTGTTTCTAATTGAGAAGAAAACTGAAAAAATATTATATCAACGTAAACTCCCCTGATCTTGTCTGTGTCGTTGTTGTGATGTCTGTATGATCATAAATACAATAATACAAGTTTTTTTTAAAATAGCATCTGGATTCAAGCAGACAATACAAAACACATGTAGACTGCACATGTAGACTACAGCATAAATATGGGCCCCCTGAACATATAACTGTTGTTTGTGTTCGACAAGGTTGTTTAAAAACGTTATCCCAGCCATTATACGGCCAATCGGAGCCACGCAAGTGTTTGACCGCATTTACCACTTTCCTGGTGGTCTAAGCCCCGAGTGCCACGAGTGCTGTGACTTGACTTCCACACACTCCGAAGAGGAATTCACCCCTTGGTTTTTGAAATGGTCCGGTTTTTTTCTAAGGCCAACTGAGTTGGCTAAAATAACGTAATGCTTCTGAAAGGTTTTGATGAAATCTTCATTCGATTAATCTGATTCCTTTGTCATTCTCTCGAGTGATGTATGTTTTTAAATGGGTTTGCTGAAAATAAATTATATTGTGCGTGAATATTCAGTGCCTTAGAAACATTCTGAGGAATTGCTGTGTGCACACGCAATTCGGAAGCACAGTGCCATTACCTGTCAGGCGTTTAAACTTGCTTATGATTTGAGTGGCACCTGCCGGCTTACCCTGCACTCCCGTGCCTCCTTCACCACTTCTTTCCATCCTTCGGTGTTGTTGCACTATCTTTTCTTTGTGCTGCTACTTCTTCAAAACCATCCATCGTTGGAAGTATTAGTGCACGCTCTGCCTTTCCTTTGATGCCACTGAATCCTTTTACTCCCTGTGTCACTCAGAAACATTTCCAGATTTTTTTTTCGTTCAACTAGGGCAGGGAATCCCAAATGCACATCCCCTTTCCCACCACTATGATTTAGTTCCCCCCCCCCCCAATTGTCACATGAATAATGTGTAGCGATTGCATTATCTAGGTTGGCAAACATAGAAAGGCAGACTGGTGGCGTGCCAGGACGAGATTTGAAAGCCCTTGGCTATGCGCTGCTTTACTTGTCTTTATTGCTCGTTACTCATTATTATGGAATTGAAACAGTATCTTCGGCCCGCTTGAAGCATGCAGGTGATAGGTAGTTTGTAGATAACACACACTTCATTAGATGTTCATTTTCTTGTTTAGAAACAAAGGGCGAATACGGGTTCTATTCCAGTGATGCAGTAGTGGTTCTTGATAAATCCACATATGCCTGTCCCTATTATAGTTCTTGCCCTGTATTTTGTCTCTCGTGGCTTTCAACGATCCACTGCTGAATGAGGGCATCCCCACCACGCCGTGCTGGTCGGGGGGGTTTATTCGGCCATACTTCATCGTGCTCGTCAGCGCGGGTTGGCGATGGCGGGGACCGTTAGACTGTGAACGTAGAAGTAGACTCGCGTGGATATTGCCCAATTACAATAATTATTTGTTGTTGGCAAGTCAGTGATAGTGCTGTGTGTCAGGGTGGTGTGCTAGAGAGCATGGCCGAGGGTGAGTGTTGAACAACACGTAATTAAAGCAAGAGAAGCAACATCTGTTTGCTCAACATGTATATTGCTAAGCTAATTATCTCTTAATGTCGTTTTTTTCTCAGTGCAATATTAACTCTTTTAATGCAGCACAACCTTATGTTCTAATGTAATGTTTCATGCAGGCAGATAGGCATTAACGTGACCCATAAAAAGTCAATATCTACAGTATATGTATATAAAAAACAAGCCCGTATTTTTGTAAAATACTGCGCTGTACAGTATATTATTTATCAAATGGTTAACGTTATCAGATTGAGTGTAGTACTTATATACTATGTTGCATGTTTCAGTAAGTTATTTTATTGTGGGTGTAATAATGCATTTATTAATATTGGTTAACTCGCATTACATGTATGAAGCTTTATGTTTATGCATATAAAGTATGTAGAGGTAACTCACTGCATTCACAACAATGTGGGACAAAGTGAATTCTTGGATCATGACAATTCATTGAATAACTGAGGGTAGGGTGAATCATTATCAACTCCTATTGTATACAGTCGCGACTAGAAGATACATAATGCAGGGTACGTTACACGACTGATTGTTCGTGAGAGATCGTGGTTGCTTTGGGAAACCTTCATCCAGCAGTGCATTGATCATGGCTGCCAATGATGATGATGGTAATACGTATCCTGACAGAGCAGCTTTCATGAGCTGCTCTTTCAGGATAGCTGTGTCGAGCATTCCTAAATCTCTACTTTGCGATGTTTCGCCTCCCACGTTGGAGGCATCATCAGGCTTCTGACTGGTTTCGCTAAACCAGTGGGAGGCGACTCGTCACAAAGGAGAGAGGAGGAACGCTCGACACGGCTAGCCCATAAAAGCAGCTATTAAGAGCAATTATCATGCATCGAGCTGCGATAACCTACATCAATACAATGATGTAGGTTTAATGTTTTCAAATGTCAATTGCATGACCTGTAAACATACGGCATTACGTAGAGTGCACTTTGACTCATTTTGGAATTCAGGATCAATTTTCAAGCTCACCAAGTACCGATACAATATTTGTTTATTGCGGGCGTTTACAGTATTGTAAATCATTACGAGCATAACCCCGCCTGTGTTTGTAATGTATACTGTGCAATTTCCCAGTGCCATATGCTCACGAGATAGAAGTGCTTAGCTTCAAAAACCCATTTTCACTTCCTGCAGGGTTCACACCTTGCAGGAGAATATCCGGGCACCGCCATATCTCTGCGGAGCCACACTCACGCCTCAGCGTTGATTGGAACGGAGCGGTCGTTTTAACTCATTGCAACTTGGACCAATATCTTCACGCGCGTTATGGTTGCTGTCCTTTACACTAAGGCAGTTATTTCGTGGCTAGTTGACCGCAAGGAGTATATAATGACGCATTAAACAATGTTTGATACAAATAACAGCGAGAGAGAGGATACGGCGATGTGGTATGTTGTTAAAACATCTGCAATGTATTGATGCTCTAAAGTCTAAAGGGATGTTTTCTGCATGTATTTAAATTATTGTGTTGTATGTGTGGCATGTGGATGTGGTGTCATATTTGGCATACAGCACTTGTATTGCAGAGGTCACCGGTTTGATTGTTGATGAAGCAGCTGAAACGATACAAGTTGGACCATCCTAGTTTGTTGAGTTCTCAAGAGGTTAAACAAAATAGATCGCATTTGAAATGGGAACGTTTCTTAAGCCCCTCCTGACCTGTCCATCAGCAGTAACACGAGTATACTGCGGTCAATCGAAAGGTCGCGTTTATATGGGTTAAAGTGTGGATACTCGTACCTCTTTCAGGACACCAGCCGAGACTGAGTGTGTTGACGAACTGGTCCTCTGAAGGGGTTTCGCTGGAGCTCCCTCTAGTGTAGGATGTTTTACAAACATTGGCGTGAACAAGCAATAGATTATGTAAGTGGGAGCTGTATGCATGGGCTGTAGCGTGAATATGGGGACAAATCACTTCGCATATCTCCTTCACGAAGGGAAAATGAAACACAAGCCACAGTGCAACTGCGGCCATCCAACGCAAACTATGACCGTCTCGTGAACCACTGTAGTCTATACTGCTGCAGTGGAGGAGGAATAGCAAATTACATGAACTGTGTCGTGAAGCCCTGTCGTGGCCAGCTGACCTCGACATTGGCATTCAGCTCCCGAACACATAGCCATACGCAAGAATAGAATGGAATGTGAGAAAACTTGAGATAAGTGTACATACTTTGACCAACCATGGGTACAAATTAACGCGTGTTTGCGTGTCAATAGAACTTGTAATGACTTATGCTTGTGGCAGCATTGATCGTCGTTGGGCAGCTGCATTCTTAAACATTTACAGGATTGAAAATCTCTAAATCGTTTGGGCAGTGAAAAATGTTGAGCAGCATTTAACGCCACTAAGAAGTTAATTCATGTTTGCATTGAAGCCTCTTTTGCCATCCAAATCTTGTTTGCTGCAGCTTGGGGGGGCGACTAAACTATGTAGACTACGTTAAACACATAATAGCTGCCATTAGTATTCTGTCTCATACCGTACTCAGTTCATTTACATTGTCAGCAGGCACGTTTGCACTTATGGGTGTCCTGAATATAAATACTCAGGAATAAGACAGCCCCTATATAAAGGCACAGGAGTACAGCAAATCAGCTCATGTAATCTTGGGGGTTTTCATGAATATCTAATTGTACATCCCTTAATCTTCTTCTTCTTTGCGATTCTTCGAAGCGCGATGTTAAATTACAGTTTCCCATTTTCTTACACAGCCCCTTGCATTTTCATTGAACTCCGCAAGGTCTTTTGAGCTGCAGAGGTTGGGTAGTAGAGCACAGACAAGGCAGTGTTCCATAGTATGATCTGCTTCTCCACATTCACAGGTGGTTGGGCCGGTCTTGTAGCCCCATCTGACCAAAGCATCATTTGATCGTCCCGTTCTAGTTCTCAGGCGGTTGAGTGTCTTCCACTGAATCCATGGTGCATCTGAGCCAGGAGGGAAGTCTTCAGCAGGTGGGATTCCCATGCCAGTTGCAGGAGGGTCACTCTCAAGCGTTTCCGTCCAGAGCTGGAGTCTGGTTTCCCCTCGAGATGTTGTTAGGGGCTGCACATGGCTGAGGAAGCTTCTTCTTGACTTCAGTCGTTGGGCCGGGGGTTGACGTCCATGAAGGAGGTGGCGTTCATCGCTAGTAGCCTTTGTCATCTCGACTCGACTGGCCACTTCCCGTCGGATATCAGCAGGGGCAATGCCAGCGAGGAGGTACAGGTTGTTTGTGTGTGTGGGTTTCAAGCAGCCAGTGATCAGGCGGCAGGTGTTGTTCAATGCCGGGTCAAGTTTCTTGGCATGGGTTGACCTCTCCCAGACAGGACATGCATACTCCGCAGAGGAATAGCACAAGGCCAGAGCAGTAGATCTTAATGTGTGTGCTGTGGCTCCCTATTTGGAGTTGACCAGTTTTCGTAGGATGTTGTTTCGGGAACCGACTTTCAATTTGGTGTTTTTGACGTGCTCCTTAAAGGAGAGAGTGCGGTCCAGGGTTACTCCAAGGTAGACAGGGTGCTTACGGTGCTCAAGTGGTGTTCCAGACCATTTGATGTTAAGAGGTCGGTTGGCTTCACGATTCCTGAGATGGAAAGAGCAGACTTGAGTCTTCACTGGGTTGGCATGTAGGTGGTTGCGCTCATAGTAGAGGTGTAGCTCATCTAGGGCTGAGGTGAGATTTGCTTCCACTGCTTCAAACGTACTCTCTTGGGATGTTACACAGAGGTCGTCGGCATAGATGAACCGTTCAGTATTCTGGTCCATTGGCTGGTCGTTAGTGTAGATGTTATATAGTAGGGGAGCCAACACACTACCTTGGGGTAGGCCATTCCGTTGTCGTCGCCAGCGACTTTGCTTGTTGTTCAAGACAACAAAGAAGCACCTATCTTTTAGGAGGGCTCCAATGAGGTCTGTAAGCGCCAGGTCTTTTGTCAAATCCAAGATCTTTTTCAGGAGGAGGCGGTGGTTCACACTGTCATATGCGGCAGACAGATCAACAAAGACGGCTCCTGTTATCAGTCCTTTCTGAAACCCATCCTCAATGTGCTGAGTGAGATTTAGAAGTTGGCTTGTTGTAAAATAATATTAGCACCGAATGAATGCTTGCTCACATCGCGTCAGCAGGGGGCTGTGTTTGACCATACTTCACGACGCTGGCTAATGATTTTTAGCTCTGGCCGGAAATCGAACCCAGGTCTTTGGGCTGACAGCACAGTGTGGTAACCACTGCACCGCTGCTTCACACCGTTTTCATTAATACCATATTACTTGCCATGTTGCGTTCAATTACAGCACTAATAAATCTGATGAATGAAACATGTAAAATTGGCCAGCTAGCATTCTGTCCCTTGGATTACAGTATTCGTAAAAAAAAAAATCCATCCATACTGGACTGTTTGGTTATAACAGTTAAGGAACCATAGGCTTAGTAAATTGACATTGCACAATATTGCTATAAAGTATAAATAATTAATGTACTGTATGCAGTGTTTAGTTTTGCCAATTTTATTTTAATCACAAGCAGTGCTTCTCAGAACATTTGCAAAGAGGGGATCGAAAGCAGAATCTAATTGTGCATTTCAAATTACAGTACTCTGTTGCAGTCGGTTATGAGCAAGGCTTTAGCTAAGACGGTGACATAACTCACCGTTTAGACCTGAGACAAAGACGCGTGGCTGGGACCCAATCGTCTTTGTTCTTCTGTGGGTGCAATCACTGTTATAACATTGCAGAATTCCAGAAACCACCATAAGTCTGGGACCTTAAGTCGTAGCTAATATTGAAGGCAAAAGTTATGCCAGTGAGACGTTGACTATGATTTATTTTGGCTGCTCAAGAACTCGGAGGGGTGCTGTTAACCTGACAACCTGATTTCGATTTCTGGCCACGGCTAACGGCAGTGCCGAGTGACGCAGCATGGGGAAGGCTTTTAAAATTTGTTTAACTATTTTCATTGCGTCCGTTGTCCCTTGTAACCGGAGAGGCTCTTAGCCCCAATTAGCACAGCTTCGTGAGATTTTACAGCATAACTCCAGTAATCCATGATCCAGTAATCTCTGAATTCCTGTAATATTCGGATCATTGGTGATTTGCGACTCCTCCCATAACCTTCGGTACGCTATGGTGGATTGAAAGCGCTTTGCTGACTGCGAACCGTAGAAGTGGGCTAATGTGGGGCTGCAGGAGCAGAGCTGCAGAGTAACACTGAGTACAATGTTTGTTTGGCATCAGGACATCTAGTTTGTGCTGATGTCTTTTTATTATTTTTTAAAATCTTCATTCCTGGATATCTAGTCTATAAAAAAACATACAAAAATAACCTGGAACCTAAACCCTTATGGCAGGTTTCCTTCATTTGGGTCTTAGAAAAACTCGACACCTTTTAACTCACAAATTTATCATAACTTAATTTAGCTGCTTGTTATGGAAAGTGCTTCCCCTGTAATATACACCTTTTTGCAGATTATTTGAGTCTCCAGGGCACTTTTCTCCAATAATCCGCAGCATCACGTCAGTGCGAACACATTTTTTGCGGATTGTCAGTCAGTTTTTATTTAAGCTGGAAGGAACCGTTGAGCGATGTAACTCTCTTCAACCGTCGTCCAGTGGGAAGGGGTAAGCAAGTTACAACATCTCAGGGCACCGGGGGCAATTTAGTCAGCGGGCCGATTAACCGAGGCAGCATGTCTTTGGACTGTGGGAGGAAACCAGAGTACCCAGCGAAAACCCACGCGGACATGGGGAGAAAATTGCAAACTGCACACAGAAAGGCACTCGATTCCGAAAATTGAAGCCGGGACCTTCTTGCTGAGGCAGCAGCGCTACTCACTGCGCCAACATGTTTCCCGATTGTAGAATTAAGCACCGGCAGATTGTAGGATGCGCAATGTGGTCCCTTCGTATCAACACGGATTATTGGGAGTTCTGCTTTACCGGACAGAATTGACGTAAATGCATTGGTTTTTACTGTTGAATCTGCCCCATGCTCCGGTTGCAGAGTCGCATTGCGTTCCATTGATGAGTTTTTATTTCAAAGTCAGATTTTTATGAAGTCATAATGGAGCCATGAGCCTTTGTTTCATTTCTAACTCTATAGAAACACGAAAAGGTGCAACAAAGTGGTTGCATGATCAAAACCTAGAAATTGCACACATTTTCTTACAATTTATCAACCGCTTTGTTGAAAGTGACTGATATGCTGGTCTTTATTTAAATCACAATGGAGCTTGTCCGAAATGGCAAATCTACTATTTTAGATATTTCGTCTGAAACTAATAACACTATAATCGGTGAAACAATACAGCACATCTGCTGAATGTTGCAGTCCAGAAGATGCATTTATTTTTTTGGAAGACTTATTGTCTGCGAAGGTACTTGCATACATTCATGTCAAATCGGTCACAATCATTTGTGACCTACAGTGTTTTATGGTTTACAATGCATCTATACTAAGACTGCTCCATTTCCAAACTAGTTACCTTGGGGATATTTTGTTATTAATGTAGAGCCATTGGTCAAGTGTGTCGAGTGACTTTAGATAACAGGATTACGATTTATGCACATCAGACTTTTTATAATTATGATGCTATGTAATTTTAGATAACAGTATTGTTATTGTAACACTGAACAAATGTAGCTTAATTGTTAGCGCTTTTTAATAAACTTGCTAAAGAAACCTTTCTTGTTCACATGATATGGGCAGTTGTTTCTCAAAAGAAATGCTCCTGAAACCCTTCACGAGAAATTGATTCTTATAAATACTGCATTGATGCTTCTCATGGTTCATTACTGCGGTTGCGAGTTTTAATTTGATCGTATTGTACATGTGATTAGGATAAATGAGCCATTAATTTACTGTGAACAAAGCAAATCCTGCTGCAATACATATAAATTGTGCTGCGTTTTCATGATGGGCCACAATTGCACTGCCTTTCCTTTTCAAAAATTGACGTTTTAGAAAAGGATCTTTTAAACGACTAATGCAAATATGACTGAAAACACTAAAATACTTGCTGATCCTGGGTGGTATATCATTCATCCATCCAATGTCAGAAGCCGCTTAATCCCGACAGACACAGGGCGCAAGGCAGGGCTATACCCAGGATGGGACACCAGTCCACCACAGAGCATCAGGGGCAATTTAGTCAGCTGGCCAGTTAACCTGTTCAAAAGCATGCCTTTGGACTGTGGGAGAAAACCGAAGTGCCCGGCGAAAACCCACACGGACACGGGGAGAACATGCAAACTCCACACAGGAAGGCACCCGAGCAGGGATACAAACCCGGGACCTTCTTGGTGTGAGGCGGCAGTGATACTCACCGTGCCACCGTGCCGCCCGGGTGGTATACCGAATGTAGAATGTCGTGTTTTTTGTAGTCGTGAGTAATACGCTAACGACAGCTCCCGTTCAAGCACTGCTGCAAACGCCACATCGTTGGGCACATCGTGCGGCACACCCCTGCCGTGGCGCGCGCTTGCAGAGACGTGTACGCCGTGTACCATGTACCCGTCCTGGGTAAATGATACGTTGGCCAGGCTCCCGTGTCGAGCCAATGTAACATGGATATCTGCAAGCTGACGACTTCCATCCATGGCAACTGATGCATTGTCCGAAATGCAGACGGGACGTTTATTTGGACCGTTTGTTGGATCAACTGGGACATTTAGCTGGACGCAGGGTGCATTAAAGAAGCTGCTGGAAATAAAAAAAACTAATTCGTTGTCAAGGTTTCTTTTCATCCTGCATACAATTGCAACTTGAGAACCGCCCTCGAGAGCTGCTCTTTTGGGATAGCCGTGTCGAGCGATCCTCCTATCTTCTTCGCGGTGTTTCGCCTCCTCCCATGATGGAGGCATCATCAGTCTTCTAAATAGTCTCGATGAGAAATGTATATCTGCAGTACAGACGTGTACTAGGAGAGGTAGGAAGTATGACATGCAGAGCCTTTCTGAATGTAAATTCATAGACTTTGCTGTGTACGTAAAGAGGTGCTGCATTGTGTGTTACACCTCAGTTCAAGAAATATGTGGATGTACACTGTATACATTAGCATAGCTTATGCATGTTTACCATTACACGTATATTAATGTAATTCATGTACAGGACGAAGCAGGTATAATACCAACACAGTTTTTCTTACGCTAGCGTGGGTCTTTTCTGCTACCTTGATGCACACGCACACACCTACGGAAAATACTTGTATTTCTGATATCCATTCACCTAATTATGCTACCGTTAAAGTAGCCCCATGCTACACCGCTAGTGTGTCACGTAAAACCTCTTTTGTTCTTTATTTAATCCAGCGGGAGTGGTTCAATTGGGGGACCAACGGCTCTGTGTGTCGCGTAAATGACCCGTCTGACACCGATCATGCAGAAATGCAAAAATGTCACGCGTAACAGTTCCCGGTAGGATCACTTCTAACGTGTACAGCTGTGGAAACATCATGGCGTTTGTTCTGGACAGGAATGCCGCTCATAATAGAGGCTCGTTTAGTAAAGCCCGTACAAGGCAGTACGTGGGCATGGTAGACGTCCATCATCACATGAGGTATCCCTATCCTTGAGTCACCTGCAGTGAACCCAAAATCATCATGCGCATGCTGCTAAATCACCTGGCACCTGAACATGCATGCGTAATAACCGTGAATTGTGTTACCGCCGTGTAGGTTTTCGGCGATTTTGTGTTGTGTGCGGCTCTCTGACGTAAGCTCCGGATCTTCCGTGCGTTGTACGGTTTGATGCCTGACGCTTGGCTGCATGTGCTGGGAGCTTCTTTGGGAACTAAATTGTTCGGACGTATCACTGAAATAGCTATTGTCGGACAGCTCAGCAGGAAATCTGCTGTCCTACTGACATGTGCAAGTCAATTAAAAATTACCCTGTAAATTGCAATAGCGTGTGTGAATTTTCGGCACTGTTGTGTTGCATCCACGCTTGACGCTGTGGGAAGACAGCGCACTATTCATTATCTGTGTTCGTCCCCAGCCTAAAAGATTACCTTTCATGCTGAGCTATATGACAACTTCACGCGTGGAGATATTAATATTTCCTGTTTATATTGTCGCTGTTGTTTTATCACCTGGTTGTCAAATGTAGTGAAATAATGCACTTGCTTTTCTCGTATATATAACATTTTCGCCAGGGTGCCATTGTATGGTTTTATTCAAATTTACTGCTTTAAGTCTCAATAAATAAAACCCTGTGTTGACACATGCCAATATGAATCTGTGCCACCAACCATTTGTGATAGCTGTGGAATAGAGGGTTGAGAAGAGGGATCGAGGGGGTTGGTTCCTGATTTCACGGTGCGAGTTGGGGCGGTGGTTTAAGAATATGGTTTAGTCAATGCCGTGTATTTGTCAGTGATGTGCAGCAGGAAAAAAGCAGTGTCTTTCTAGATGAGATATTGGAGTCGAGGAATAGTATACAGGAGTCAGCTTCTTTCAACATGCAAAGGGCATGCGTTCCATTTTTTGACACAAATAACAATGTACTGATGTAGGTTTTCATGGCTTGATTCATGATGTTTGCTCTTCAAAGCTGTTCTTTTGAGATAGCTGTGTCGAGCGATCGCCCTCTCTCCGTCGCGATGTTTCGCCTCCCACGTTGGAAGCATGCTCAGGCATCCTCAAATTACAAAAAACATGAATTATTATGAAGTTTATTAGATTTTATTTTTAGAACTGGTTCCCACCGCACTGCGCACACCAGTCTGCCAGTGTGGGAGATGTTTAGCCTTCCTTTTGAGACACCTCCCAATGGTCAATCCTGAATTATTTAATTCCAAAGTGCCCTCTTGAGATACTGCATCGTAAAAACATGCAAAGACTAATGTTGTTTTACTCGTCTTTATACTTGGTGTGCAATTACATTTTATATCGAACATGTCTAACATAATTATGATGTAATTCCCTTGCTTTTAAACGTCCGAAACGTGTACAAGTGCTTTAAAATACACATTGTTTCTCATAAATTGAACAAACGAATAATGTAAAAAAACATGCCTTCATAGATTTAGAGACTGAGGTGGTGAAATAAACACGGCATTTTTGATAATTACAAATGTTGACAGACTACATTACTTCGAAATTACACGTGCAGTATTTTTATTTGAACATATGCATTTTGAAGTCGTCTTCTTTGGTTGCATGTGGGCATCAGTGGGCACATTGTTGGAGATGTGTGGTCCTACCTTCACGCGCGACCTAATTCGTGCCAGCAGCAGTCCCACCCGCTGCCTGATGGGGCTTGCAATGCCGCCTTTCCTGATGCATATGTGCTAACTTCAACTGTACCCTGCATCCAGTCCTCCGGTTTAGTGTACTTTCCATAAACACTCATTTTGCTAGCTCCACTTTATTTTGATATAAATTCCCTGCGTTACACTGCTGCGTAGATTTTCACGCGTATGCTGTGTTGTAGCTCTGATGTTTTTTTATTGAGATTGTACCATATGTTGTGCGGTATGATGTCAGACATTTCGCTCCACGTGCTGGGAGCTCCTCGAACCGAACAGTTCTGAATAGTTCCTGAAGAAGCTGCCAGGACTTTGAGTGCCGGACAGCATGCCGAAATAATTCACGGTGCAATCTTGAAACACATCTGCGTGTGAAAAACTAAAGGTGGCTTTTAAACACAAACGCCCATTTTGACATTAGCATTACCATCTGGAGTGACATAAGGTGCCAGTTAGTGAGAATATCCACATTTAAAATGACATAATTATCACATCCTTCCAGTCCTAGTTGAAATGATTTGCCTCTACTCGACCATGGCATTATAATGCAGCCACCGCTGGGTGTTTCTGGAGGCTATACAAGTGTTTTGCTGTTATTGGTGAGAAATACGCCTGTGACTTGTCAACTTTGAACAACAAATTATATGTTTTCTTTAGAGTGTATATTATCTGTTTTTGGATCCACTTTGTACAAACATTTAAATATTGGGAGTGTGTTAATGCGTTTCCAGAAACCTCATCTATATGAAGGCGACAAAAACAAAGCACTCACGTTAATTAAATTGTACTTCATAGAAATGTAGTAATGGTGTCATGCAGTTAAAAACAATTCATCATTACGTAATGCACCGCAGCGCATTTGTTTACATTTTTCCCTTGGACATTTCAGTAAGCCAAGTTGAAAGTAATTTGCTTTATTAAAATACAACTGCTGTGCGGAATTAAGCTAATCATGCTCCTGCTGCTGCCTTTAATGAACAAGCTCACATTGCCAAGTGAGCGGTGCATTAATAGGCATTTGAACATTTCTCTTGCTTGTAAATAACTGCTGTGCAATGAACAACATATCGTGCGTATCACATTTGAAATTCATTCAGATGTGAATCACTGGTATGTGCGAAATAATTTCTTATACAGTCTAGTCAAATGTGTCAAAGGTTGTTATAGATATTTGTGCATTATTTCATTGTTTCGTTTAAGAGCAAGCCTTTGATAAATACATTAGTGTTTTACATTATTTTTTAAAGTTCAGCATCTGAATTTAGTCCTGCAGGTACTATAATTAGTGGTAAATAGTTAAGCCACAATAGCTCTTTAATCTGAATGTGACGTGCTGTCCTTTGTTGTATGTTAACACGTTACTTCTAAGCACCCATATTTTTTGGCAATTGATGTGTGAAGACGTTTGTATTTTTCCTAATAAGCTGCGCTTCTGGGGCTCTGTGTGCCTGCCACTCCGTCACTTCTCTCCTGCAGAGCCCCATGCCGGCATTCTCTGCCCGAATTACAATGCTGCTGTGGTCGCGAGCATAAAAAGCATTCTCCTTACTTGCCCACTGCACCAACTCACACCCATTTTCCAACTCTCTTGTGTTCAGGCCAAGCAGTTTGAAGCCAGGTATACTGGGGTTAGAGGTCACATGTATGGTCTGAATAACAATGTGTGGTGTCTCACTCGTTTTCTGAGCGAAATCCTGAAGAATGGGAATGTGGCCTGTAACTACACAAATTCCCAAAGTGGCTATTTGTAGCATGCCCCCTCCAAATGTGTTGAAGGTTGGGGTCAATTCGCTGTTCTTTATTTAACCAGGAGAGGGGCCACTGAGATTAATTATCCCTTTTTCCAGCGAGACGTGGGTTATCATAGTTTAGTGGGAACAGTCGTTATTTTTTTGTGGGCAATATTCGACTTTTCGGTTTGAGCTATGACATGTGAATACAGTAAGAGTGGGTATTTGCACTGAAGTTCAGATGCAGTGATAATGGTGTAGGGTTCAAGTGCTGGCCAAGCATGCAGTGCAATGCCATGAAGTCAATATTTGCCAGGATGGTATTATCATCTAATGGTCCTGATACAGCACTTTGCAACAAGAAGCGAATTGGTGGCAGTCTTTTAGTCTCATTAGATGTAGTGAGGAGCTGAGATGGGCAGTCACTGCTGTAAAACCAGTGAGGGGTAGCCCCTCACATTGTCAGAATAGCGAGAAAGAAAAACAACTGATGGTAAATGAATATCTTTGCATAGCATGCTTCTATTATTATAATATACCCAGCTTGTCAAATACCAGTGGGTTCCTGTTTTTGTATGGTGAGCATTAGCGGCACTGTTTATCGTCAGTGTTTAATACAAGCACGCTACCGGCTCTCTATATATATTTGCATTTTGTTACTCAACCCAGCCTGCGTGTAGTGCTGTAATGTATTTATCGTGATTTGAAACCTGAGATTTAAAACATACGCTTGGTAAATTGTCATCGCGAACACGGGCTTACTGTGGCAAAAGGATTAAGGGACTAAAGTTTAGGATGTTTTAAATATTCTCGAAAAACCCGTGTATCGCCATTGTAAGTTAAATTTGCAAACTATGCTCATTGTGGAAAATTGCTAACATTATAATAACCAACATCTATCAATGATTAACCGTTAAAAATATTTATGCATTTCATATATTTTTTGTGAAATGTTTCAGAATAGAATAGGTCGGGGTGTACATCCTTGGCTCTGCTGGCAGAACCATCTGTAACAAATTGATCTCTGGAGGGCTGACCAAAGGTTATTTGAGGATCGACCTTGGGGGCGACTGGCCCAGAGGCAGGTTGAAATGCTGTTGGTGTGACCTTGTTAAGAGGGCTAGGGAACTGTACGGTGGTCCCTAGCAGTGAAGTGAGACCTATTCTGGATTAGAGAAAATATTTTAAACCAGCAAAGTGTCATTGATAAAGTTAATCCGATGTGGGAAATGATCTTTCACTCAACAGTTGCCTTCCTACTTTTAAAACCGACCCATCGAGATACTGTATTGAATTGCGTTTTTTTAGAAGTCTCGTGAACATACATTACATTGTGCAAAAGTAAAATGTATGACACAGGCTGTAAAACAATTATGGCAAAGTCAATGATGGGAAAAAATATATTTAGGCAAATTATCAGCTGCACATAGAACGTCTGTTAAAAGAACAACAACATAGAGGTTGACAAAAAAAATACAAGTGAATTGAAGTGAACAAAGCAGAATAAGCAAAGCTATTTGTAACTCTGGCCCCAACTGTCAGCGTTAATTTCCTAGCCAAACCATCACCACAGCACCAAACCCACGAGTGTTGACTTTCCCCTATTCCCTGACTACAAGACGGCTTGTCAGCACCTTTGTGTTGTTGTTACAACTTGAACATTTTTTCGTTCCAAAATTTAGGGTTAAACTGCCATCAAGAAGATCGTGTGGCCAAGCCGACCGCAAGGTTGTATGATGCGCAACTTACGTCGAGCCATCGCTCTTTGGCGAGACGGTATTAGGGGTGAAATTATCGCTGTGCTTGGACTTAGCCGACACTGGCCATTTTTAACAAACGCTAATGAGCAGCGTCAGATCAAATAGATGCCTTGTGCGTCCCATGCTGTTTGCGAGAGCCACGGGATCGACCGCATGAATGTGTAAATTGTGAAACGAGAGGCAGGACGAAGCGCGCATCGCGTGACCCCTCTGCATTCCTGCCTTTGGCGGCCAAATTGCACTGGGAAAACGTTTAACACGTGTTGGGTAGGAGATTACATAATTGCAAGGTTGTAGAGATGATGGAGTGTTGAGACCGTTGTCGGTGACGCTGGTGAGCAACATGCTGGATTCATGTTGGCCGTCACCGGGAATGACCTGGTTGAATACATCTCAAATAATGGTTTTTAATAATGAGTCATATTATGAATCATTGCAATGCTAATGATTGTGAAAAGGGTACAGATGACTTCCTAGGGCTAACATGCATGGTCACGCACCGCTCGCGTTCTGCTCACAGTATGGGGAGGCTGCTTCAAGCCAAACACGAGCACGTAACTGGAGAAGCATAGGTTTTTTTAAGTTCGATTTCTGAAAATTTCAGTTGTGCAAAGGTGCCACCTAGTGCAGGCAATGTGTATTAGTAGCACTAAGCTTCTGCCGTGAATTCAACACTCTATACAGGTTTTTGGCAAGGCAATGTGATTTCGCATCTTGTATTATGTAAATAGTGTAATTTATATATGTACCCTGTGTGCAATGTGGGTGCTTATTTATACCGTATAATGTTTGCTGGTTCAGCAGCAATTTATGTTAATAAAATGCACTTGCTAATAACACAATTTTAGCTGACAGGAATTTATCTATATCCATCCATCCATCCATTTTCTAAACCGCTTGTCCTGGTGAGGGTCGCGGTGACAGCAGTCCAAGGAGAGTGGACCAGACATCCCTTTCCTCAGCAACAGACTCTATAGTGAACAAAAATATAATTGAAATATTTTTTTTCTACAACATGGTTATCTATATATTTCTTCTGGACAAAAAGGGTAGCTTACACGAATAAAACATCTATTTGGAAAATGTTCTCAATAATATTAATTTACTCGGATTTATTGAGTATTTTGCTTCCTTTCACCATTGCCCCATAATGCCACCGACGTTATCCGTTTCTGGCATTTACAAGTGACAACTGGTATGTCAATCAATTGGCCATTTCTCTCTCCATGAATATGCTTTGCTTTACTATGCGTTCTGCTTTATGACAGTGTGGTTTGTAAACCATTACCATGTCTCAAGCAGAGGGAGTACAGTGTTTTCTGTGAGCCCTGTGGTCTGCCCACCGTTATCTCGCATGAGAAAGGAAAATAGACGCTTCTGCCTCTGGGAGGAGAGGGTTGCGGTGGCAGGAGATGGGGATGTGTGTTTCTGTTTATCACTCGTGGCCTGTCAGAGCGGCTCGCATGATTGATGGGGCTCAAGAGCCAATCGCCGCTTCCTCGATGGTTTCCGCAGCTTTATAACCTCTGCCCAAACCTATCCGCTGATTTTTATTTCTCCTCAAATTAAGTCAACACTTGTAATTTTTGCATTTGCCAGCCGTTAAAAAAAAATACGTGGCTTTGAACTTTAGTGGGGTTTTTATGTTTAAAACCCTATCTCTCCGAGAACAGGAACCTGGCTCATGAGGCCCATTATTCTTACTTAACTTTACATTTGAAATGTGGAAATTGCATGTGTGGTATTGTTGTGCCCTGGGTACCTTGCACAGCTCATAACTAATCAATCTGATTTACATATTTTATACCAAAATAAGTGCTCCGCATCGTCACACATGAACTTCTCAAACAGGAGGTATTAGAGACAAAGGTGTAATGCTCTGTGGTAACACTTGCATTACCAAATAAAGTCAAAAGTGAAGCTTCGAGGCAGGCTGTTAGCTCAATTCAATATTCCACCATTTCATGGTGAGGTTCTGTTTGTGAGTTTAGCTCATGTGAAGGTGTGTAATGCCAGCGAAACATCGGTGCCATCTCTTGAGGTAAGTGATGCATGTGCTCATTCGTTTGCTCTGGTATATCGACGGGTGCACTTCACTTACACACCTTCACATGACCTAAACTCACAAACAGAACCTCACTGTGAATAACATTGGTCATGAAAGCCTTCGAGTTAATTCCACCATTTCTGAAACATTTGTGCATGGTTTTGGCTAAAAAAGCTATTTTACCCTACAAGGCTTCCTGTTGATATTGTTTGTGGTTGGTGTTAGAACCCTGATGCCCCTAGTGTGGGCCCTTTTCCATTTACATTTGATATAAGATTGACAATAGTCTACTTTTATGGGGGTCAAGGTAGAAGCGTTCACGTCGCGATCCCTGTCAGGTAGTACTTGGTATTGCCTGCGAATTCTACCAAACACTTCGAAGCCAAGCTGAAAGACGACCATGTCCAGAAGCTAGCCATCGTGCTTCGAAGAATCGCAAAGAAGAAGAAGATGGAGCCCTCTGCCCTTTACATTTGATGTTAAAGTGACACAATAGTCTAACCATATCCCGTCCTCTACTTTGAAACAATGCTTTAGAAGAAAACAAATCCCCAGCCACAGCTGTGCCGAAATCTTTTTGCGTGTGTACTTATTTTCGGTGCTGGTGTCGCGTTGCAAAACACGGATATGGGGAGTGAACAGGCGCTGTGGCACGCGTGGCAGCCACGTGCCGCCCAGTGCCAGGGCTTTGTCTCCAAGGTTGGGTCGCGAACGGCTGTTACGGCCTAAGCGGCAATGCCTGGCGCTACGAGGGGGAAAATCTTCATAACCGATAAATCTGATACGGCCGACCGGCTGCCATTCATTTCCATAGCGATGTATTCAAGTGAACCCCATAGCGATCTATTGAAGCAAGGACGCCATTCACCTTCATTGAGATATGTTCGAACCATCACCACCTTCCGTGCAGATGCGTTAAAAAGATGCCCCCGCTCGCTGTCATTGAGGGCTGTTAAAGTGACCGTCACTCACTGTCAAAAAATAATAAAATAACTGTAGTGCATTTTCATAAAGGTCAATTAAAGCAAACGCTGTTAATTTTCATAGCTATGTTTTAAATCCGTTTACATAACGTTCTGTAGTATTTTTTTAATCTGTTAAAATATAACCCTAACCTTCTGGTGACTGTAATATGGAAACACAATTTATACGGTAGGACGATTATGGACATCGCATAAATGGAATGTAGTGAAAGCGAATGCCATTTACTGTAATATACATTAATGCATGTGAATGGCAGCATTTTTTTTATCAGTTTTGCGGATATTATCTCATCGTGCAGCCGTTGCTTGCTCAAAGTGAGATGGTTAGAACATGCTGTGATACAACGGCAGGACAGTCGCTGTGTTTACCCGTTCATGACGGGGGGAAGCTCTCTTTACAGTCCAGCCTTGACATGATCATGAGCAGGATATTTAATGCATTGCCTCTTTTCTGACATTGACACAGATATTTTCTTAACGGGCAGAGCATACCTGAAAACGATGTAATTTGTAAACGCTGTTCAGCAAATATTGAAAGAAAACAATTGTAATGATGTAGGTTTTCGCGGCTCAATGTATGAGAATCTCTCTCCATAGCAGTTCTTTCTGTATAGAACAGACTATCCTGAAAGCACTGCTATGGGAGAGAAACAATTGCTATTTATTGACTCCGTAATATTTGCATACCTAATGCAGCATACTTAGTCATTGTAATTTAACCATCGCGCTTCGAAGAATCGCAAATAAGAAGAAGTCATTGTGCAACTCTTTAATGCATTAAATGACAATCGGACAAATCTCGATATGATTTTTTTTTTTCTTGCGGCAGTTGTGTGCGGTGTTCGAGCACCCTGTGTCCCTTCCACCATTCTCCTTGTCCTTCTACGGTTCGTCAATAATGAATGTGCCCAGCTGTCGGGCTCAGTGCAGTGAAATTCTCGAGAGACCACCGCCGCACCATTCGAGTCACACCGTTCCATCAGTGCGCGCCGAGTCTCGTTGGACGATTGCTCTCAACAGCGGCCCGTTATAATCAATCCGCCGCAATAACGTGAGTGAAACTGACAGTGACAGCTATCACAGAGGCAGGCAAGAGGTGAACATTGTTTCGACATTGTTATATTTGCTGTAAACTGTAAACAAACAGTTTGACTAACGTTACTGCTGGGTTTGTTTGTATTTTTTAGACGCATCAAGGGCATACCAATATTGTAAAAGGCTTTTTTACGTGCTGCAATTTATACTTAAAACAATCACGAAACTATTTTACTTAAACAACAATATATGAAAGGAAGCAATGTATAAATCTTTGATTTATTTCTTTGATCTATGGTTTTATCCAAGTGTGCAGATGGCCCAGCAATCATGATTAATAACTATGCTGCACCGTGCCTGGAATGCCTGGAACGCGTGTGTGCACAGGCGTGAGCAATAGAACATTGTATTGATAGTAATAATAATAATAGCATTTTATATAGCGCCTTTCACCCGAGGGTCACAAAGCGCTGCACAAGGGCCGCGAAGAGAACGGCATGTCAACAACGAAAGAAAAAACAACCAATAAAAACCAAAGGAACATAGTGTAACATTATCAATATTTTCTCGAGGGAATGACCTTACATGTAAAAACTTGTTTCCTAGCATACAATTTATCGGGTGGTACATGAGTATCGGAGATGGACGGAGTTCTGTCCTCCTGGTGCCGATGTTTATTCTAATGCGCAGCCCATTGCAGGGCAGTCGCACATCAAGCGCTGAACGCGCGGATAGCACAAGGAGATGCGTTCGCACCGCAATGAAGACACAGTTGCCACCGAGGTTTTTTTTATTTATGCACAGCAGATGAACGCAGTACTATCGATCGCTTCAGAGAGAGGGCAGCTGGTGATGTGAACATGTGTCTGAACCCCGCAGTCTGCCCGGGGCTCAGCAGTGCAGGATGTCTTGATTCTCATCTTGTCAACGGAGCCTCCATCCTCAATATGGTCATTGTTGGTTGGGGATGTTCTTGACCAGTAACTGCACCTTGGATCCATACGGGTGGATCGTAGGCGCGTGATGAGAATACACAATAAATCCGCGTGAAAATGTACAAGCAGAGTCCATTTAACACTTGAAGCTGCACCCGTATCGATCCTGATAACGTTCCCCGTAAAGTTTATGTTGTGTTCCACGCTGGCAGCAGGCCCATAGTATGTATATGTCGAGACTTCTGTTTTTTATTTTAATTTCAGTCATCTGGACAAGCAGCTGTGCACACAGATGTCGTTGCACACAGTGACACCAGTGTAGAGGGCAAAGATAAGTACAGTACTACAATATTCCGGCAATCCGGTGCAGTGGTAATGATTGTACCAGAGTCCGCTATCAGCAGTGGAGGGGCCATGTTGGTGCTGAGGGGAATAATGTTGGGTAGAACAGAACATGTTTTGACTTTTACCTTTTTTCTGTCCCCGCAATAATAGGCGAATTACGGCCAGGTTTTTAAATACTGCATTTTAAAATAACAAAGCATTACTGAGGAATGTTTATGGTCTGGAATATGTTACAACCGTTGTTTTTTACCGAAGCAACTGCTATTTCCAACTCTGTCGAGCCCATTTTATTTTGCAGTAAATATCAATATAACCACTGCCTACACATCTCTCCTAAAGGCGTGTAGCGTTTAACATTATTAAGACTTGTGTAAAATATGAGTATAGTATTATACAACAATTTACTTTGTTACATAAGTAAAAACAAATTAAAGTCACGTGTTAACCAACGTAATGACGACCATCACATTAAAGGCTAGCCTACGATTGGCAGGCTGTTGTGTGCTTTGTCAGCGTAGCTTTTAAATTCACTATGAAAGTGCCAACATTGTTATTGAAACGTCACACTTAAAATATGCCTTATCTTATTGTGTTCATTACTAAATTGTGTGATGAAATCAATCCAAGTGTGGGTGGAAAGGAGAGAGGGGGGTGGGGACTCACAATGCAATGGTGACAATTATATTTACTTTATTTTACTTGTTTTGCTCTTGTCATTTTGGTGACCCAGGTCACTCTTGCAAATTAGACTGTTCTGGTCTCTTGAGTTTTCATCTGGTTAAATAAATAAACTTGACTTGTCTTGACTTGCTGTTAGCCTTTATCTTCAGCTGTCAGCCCACACTTCACAAAGCCCCACTACTAGATAATAATTTATAATTTATAATAATTTCAATTTATGTAGCGCCTTTCACCCGAGGGTCACAAAAGTTCAGTTCTTGCAATATACTTTTCTCAGCATTCACAATATACAACTGTCCTGTGTTAGTTGGCCCCAACAGAATTGTTTTTATTCACTTGCATTTTGTATTGCATGTTCGTATCAGAATTGAAGGCACGATTTTTATTCTAATTACATGCTGATTAATTCAGTAAATTACCCATCTTATAAGTGTTATTTACATGAATACAGTGATAATATTACCAGTGGATATGTGCGATATACTCTACTCAAAGTTAAATAAATAACAAACTGCATTGTCACGGAGCTGGAAGACAACGATGTCCAGAGGCTGACCATCGTGCTATGAAGAATCGCAAAGAAGAAGTGCTGGACGATAGTCTATCAAGTGCTAGTGACAATAAAACAAAATTGAGGTTTTCTCTTCCTTTATATTCATGAAAAAAAATGGTGTATTTTGAGTTGGATCCTCAGTTAGTAATAATAATAATAATTTAACATTTATAACGCGCACATATTCATTCAATGTCGAAGGTATTCATCGACGAGAGAACGACTCAGAGGCGCGAGGAAAGCGCAGAGAGGCGGAGGAGGCAGCTAGGCGGTTTGCCTAGCTGCCTGTCACTTGTTTCTGTGATCAATGGTAGGATTGTAAATAAAACATTTGTAAATAATCTTAACATTATTTTTCTGCCGGCATAGGCTCCGGCTCACCACAACCCTGTACAGGATTAGGCCGTTACTGACAATGAATGATTGAATTATTGATCCTACTTAATAATGAGTAATTTTCTCAATTTTCATTGTGTTCGGGAAGAGTGTATGGTGCTGTCATGTTCATACAAGTGATAATATTGCAGTATATTACTGTGGAGTTGTGGCTTAATGGTTAACACACTGTGCTGTGAACCCAGCGATCCCAGATAATTCCTGGTCATGGCCCCCAACTTCACCAACCCACACTGACCACCGTGGTGTGGTATGCCCAAACAATATCCATAACTGGTCAGCGTGGGGTAGCTTTCATCCGCCAGTGGAGAGTAAATTGATAAAGGATTCTATCTAATTTATTTATATTTTATTGCTTCCATCATTTTGGTAACTGTTAGCTCATTAATCAGTGGGATTTAATGCTTGTAGGTAACACATAAATCAATGGCGCAGTCACTGCTCAATATATTTTCCCTCAAAAAATATTAATCATGGTGATGAGAATTGCTTTAAAAAAAAACAATTCATCGAAAAGTGTAGCACTTTCAGATTGTTCATTGATTAAAAATTCCAGGGTGGGGATACACTGTTTAAAGTTGATAAGGCCTAACACCCCTTTCACAGCACCTGCCATTCGCACATTGGTAATTCTGAAAGTTATAGGCTAATGTATACTTCATCAGTAGTTGAGCCATAAGTGTACCTTCCAAAATGGAGTCACAACATCGGGCAGTTCTTGACGCTTGGGCATGGGTCGCTACTGAGAGGGGTACACATCCCGCTACTCTCATTACAATCCCCTCTTGTGTACTGGCAACGTTAACAAGCTCTATGGAAATATTTCATGGCTCAAATACAAGCAGCCGTCCTGCAATAAGAGGATCACACTGTAAGAAATGGTGAGCAGGGCATAATCACTTGGCTTGCGGTCAGAGGCAGCAACTGGATCACAAATTCAAGCATTTTTGAACACCTACCTTCAGTTGTTTTGCTTCCTACATATAGATGAGTGGAGGGTGAATGTCGACAACAGATTATTATTTTGAATGTGATGGCTTGCCGAGGATATTCTTCAGGGTATTTCTCCATGAGGATATTTTTAATGCAAGCATTATATTTAGATTGGTCAAATCTGTTGAGGCAATTAATCCGAACAGTAATGTGCAATATAACTTCTCACTTGTGGATCCTATTAAAGCAGACATTCAATAGTGTCCGCAGTTATTTATAGTCTGTTGACATGTGTTTAATCGCCACTCATGTTTTGTTTAGTAATTAATGTTGCCATCTCCTTTTCTCATTAAATCGTTTTTATCCTGTCCTTATCCAGGAGCATCTAAATATGTCTTTGAAAATCATTTGCAGGTGTGCTCTGCGTGGGAGGTTTACAGTAACCGTAATTTAACACATAGTTTGTTAGACCAACAATATGATTTATAATAGTGCTTAGTGTTCGATTGTGCACGCACAAAGCCAAATGGACACCTATACCATTACAAATAGTCACATTTTGTGCGAATTGTCTTTCAACAGACCGGTTTGTTGAAATACTTATCAATTGGTGTGGTCCCTATGTGAACACCTGTTTTGTTTGGCTGTGTCGGGTGGAGGCAGGTATATGACACCATTTGGCTTAGCAATTATGGATCAAACGTCTGTACTGTATAAGTATAATGCAGGCGTATGTTGTGTTTCAGGGCTTGATTCTAATACTGATGCATTGCTGAGGATGTAAATACGTCATAACAAATTAGTTATTACAGCATATAATACCGCGACCCTCACCAGGACAAGCGGTTTAGAAAATGGATGGATGGATAGCATATAATACTGTGTCTGTCGTCTAGATTTGTATGTATTAACATGGTCAAAGGTGTGAATTGCACTTGTTTGTTAAAGGTCATCTCGTGAGATTTGGCGACAGCTTGGGGAAAGCTATCATCCAGCAGCAGATTGATCATGGCTAATGGTAAATACGATAATTAATGGTAATCTTTATTTCAAACACAATACAGTATCTCGTGTCGGGAAATGAAATTACAAAGCAGCTTTTCTCAGCATGCAGTGGTAATACATAGCGCCTTGGGGCTTATTTCGATAGGACATTAAGGTGGAGTCTGTTGTGTGTGGTGATGGCGAATCTTAGATGCATTTCCTGTGGCTCATTAGCCCGGCGGTTAGTTTGGAGGTCATGGCTTGTTTCTCGCCAGGCAGGGGATGGCGAGTAAGTGGACACGTATCGACAGGCCTGGTGTGCATCGCCTTTAGGGCCGGGGGAACCCCGAGATCCTTGAAAATAAATGCGTCCACTAAACAAAAAATAAATAAATGTAAATGCTGTCCATATATAATTGACATTGTTAACAAATAACAGTAATTTATTAACGTGATTTTTTAATTAAAAAAACAACAATTCAGTGGTATATAATTATATTGTACATTGAGAATTGATTTCCAAAGCTGGTCTTTCGGGATAGCCGTTTGGAGCATTCCCTATATCTCCTTTTCCATGTTTTTGCTTACCACGGTGGAGACATCTTCACAACCCTTCAACTGAACTCAGAAACTGTATAGCACAATGTGGGCAACTGAACTCAGGAATGCCTAATGATGCCTCCAGCGTGGGAAGTGAAATGTCGTGAAGGATATAGAGGCAATGCTCGACACGGCTATCCCAACAGAACAGCTTTGGAAAACAATTCTCATACAGTACATCGAGCCGTGAAAACCTACATCAGTACATTGCAGATTATGAAGTTGTGATAGGTGGAATACATTTTGCAAAGCGCTTACATGTTGACCACTCTCGACTGGCTACCTTGCGAATTTGCTTTTCACAAGTGTCAACACATTTCTCGAATATCTCATAAAGTGTCACTGTAACAGGAAGATTGCACACTGGCGCAGAGCAAAGTTTCCCTCCACACATCTAAGAGTGTATGTCTCGTACATTGCAGCATGTTGCCATTTGCAGTCTTGTCATGGTCACAGGGCATCATCACACGATCGAGACACAGCTCAGACCTGTACTCATTAGCATTAACATTTGGATTAGGGTATGTATTAAAGGTTGTTGCTTGGGTTATTGGAGATGTAGCACCACAACAGGTGACGTAATTAAAGCCAACAGTCAGGGAAAAGGATGGGAGCATCTGTACACTTTGTGCGCCTTTCAAACGTCATAATCTCTGATAGTAATAACACACCTTAAAATGTTGTAGGGGGGGTGTGGTGATCTGAATTCAATTTCGGCCACTTCAGTTGTGAGTGATATTTGAACTTGTTATGAGCCTCCTCCCCCTTAACCAACGAACACTGACCAGCGTGAAGTATGGCCAAACAACCCCTATGGCTGACAGTGCAGGAAGGCCTTCATTGAACAGTGGATTGACTCGTGGTTGTAAAAATAATTAGATGTTTTATTTCCTAGGTGCATTCTACAGTATTTATGCTTGTTACTTGAGGGACAATCAAAATGCTAATGTAATACATTTAATTTTAATGCCGTTTTCAGAATTTCCTGGAATTAAATAAGTTACCTAGATTATATCTATAATAAACAAAAACGAATGAGAATGCGAGTTATAGCCTCAAGGTATGTCTGAAAATGATGTAAAATTAAACAAGCCAGTGATTTACGTATGCATTCATTAATGTGGCAGGGTTACACCCCCTTTCAATAATACAGTACAACTATACAAATAAATATTTTTAGCTTTTAAATAAGTAAAAATACATTTAAAGCCCACATGGTCACACAAGGGACGTCATGTCCATGCTACTGTGGAATGCCCTCTCCTCTTGGCAGATGTGATTAATGCTTCACATATCTGTTCCACGAGGGGGGAATTTTGGGGAGCGGTGGTTCTGGCGGATGTGGGCTGTGGGGGTCATATCGAGCTGGAAGTGTAATCCAAGGATTTCCTAAAAGCAGCACTGTGCTTTTGTTTATTTATTTCGTAGTACGTAGGACCTGTAGTTGATTTATAGCTATTTGTTCCAACACTCCGCCGGTAACTTACATAGTTTTCTATTTCGATGTACAGTACGTTAATCCATACAATTTTCCAAATGGTCACGGATTGTTTCCATCATCTCTTATATCAATAAAAGGTCAAGGGCCCAACGTTCTGCCATGCCACGGTGTGAATGCAATTTGTTCCCGTATTCGTCATCATTAAACAAGCCATAGAATATTGGGCTGTAAGCCATGTGTGTTCAGCCCATGAATTACAATGCTACGCCAAGTATTACGATTTGGGTGTGCTGGTCCATTCAAAATGACCCACACTAGAGTGCTTTATGTCAATGCTTTGTTAAGTCACACATTCAACATCATTTATAAGTATATTCTTTAATATTAAGGGACCTTTTCACTAAATAATGGGTGGTGCAGTTACAGGAACTGAACTGAGAAACGAGCCACCTGAGTTCGACACCTGTCTACGGCTAATATTCGACACCTGTCCACGGCTACTATTGATGCATCTTACTCTTTTGTAACTTGCTTACCCCTCCCCGCTGGAAAATTGCTAAAAAGAGATACATAGCTCAACGGTTTCTTCCAGCTTAAAGAATGACTAACATCGCTGGTCAATAAAATAATCGAACCAGTCCTGGGCATCCCTCTTCATTAATCTGCACTGACCAGTGTGGTGAAGTATGGTCAAACACCCTCCTTGGCTGAAAATGGTATGGGGAAACCTTTATCCAGCAGTGGATTGAAAAGTATGTAAACATGCTTTATTATTACCACATGTTACCCCATATTGAATGTTCACAGGACTGTTTTGAACCACTGCGCCACCACTCCCCCGTGGTAGCATTGCAGGTAAAAATGCTTAAAGATGCAATCTCCAATTTAAAAATAATAATGTTGTTACTAAGATTAGGAATATACATAGCTGTTTTCAATACACAATCGCTTACTAATGCAGCCTGACTGTATTGTAGAGCACCAACCACCTGCACTGCCCATCATTTCGTTCAAAGGATGAACTTTAAGGACAAAGCGTACCCCTGCTGGATTAGCTTCTATTTCCCACTGCGTTTGATTTGATCTATAACATATCCCCGTTCATTTAGGCCCAGCAGAAGTCCGTCTGGACATCCCTGTGCCCCCCCCCCAACTGCTTAGATGCTCTGCCATTGTCAAGCTCCCAGCCGGCACTCACACCAGGCATGCTGGGCCTGGTCCGAGCCCGGTCCATTTGCTGATTGCCTCTGAGTGGATTTTTCCATGGAGATGTTATATTTGTCTGTTCAGTGCTGTGTCACGCACAATGCGCTGATGATGAGTGGATCGGAAGGGCCAAGCAGCCCTCGAGATAAGCCCGACCTTGGAACCAGTGCTAATTCGGAGAAGCCTTTGTACAGTAGTTAAGTAACGCAGAGCAGAGTTTCTGTTTTGCATGCTTGCAGTGCCCGCTGGCTTTTATAGAACGGAATAATGTGGCCATGCCATCGGTCACTGAGAGGGGAAATGCTGAAGCCGAAAATGGCAGCATGTTGTCTATACAATAGTTTCTCTGTGTTCAGAAATGTCATGAAAAGCTCTTTGCCGTGGTCTCTACTGTGCTGTAAGTGTTTTTTGTTATATAACAATAACGACGGGGCAGAGAGGAGAATTAATGAGAGATGGCATATTGTTAACCTCAATATTTCCTAAAGAAGGATCGGTTGGCTGAAACATCAAGATCTTCCTTTCCTCTTATTGAGAATATTAAAACACCTGTTGTTATTTTTTATTAACATTCCATATTATACATATCGTGGTTATCTTTAACTATAAATTAATTTAGTTTTTTGAAGTCCTGCATTTACTTTTTTCTCATTTTTCCAATCTAATATGATGCCTTTCATACTTTTGAGTTTCACGTAATACAGCAAAGAGCACAAAGTATATGATTGTGACGGCCCGACAATACACCCACTGTAGGTGGGCAGCCAGGAATGCCAGGCCTCATGGCAGACGCATGACCGCGCATCACTGCTGCCAGAGGCCATCATCGAGATTGAGGAAGGACCCACGTGGACACAAACCCTACCATTGTCCCGCTCGTCCTTTTTTCACCACCGAGCAGGAAAGAACAGAACAGACAGCATCTGTTTAAGGTCACGTTGCTGCACCACGGCCCGATAAAGGACTGCGTGGGATGGGGGGCCGATCGTGCAGGAGGACAGCGGTGGTCACGGCAAAGTACAGGCTGACGAGCAGGCCTCTGGGTCTCAGTGCCTCACTCGATGTGATTGGACAGCCAGACAGCAGCTTTGGATCAGCTGATGGCAGTGCTCACTGACCCCTTAGCACACCAGCTAAGCCCCTCAACCCCATCTGTCCCACCGTAATCATTATCAATCATTTCTGCTACCGTCAAAGCCTGTGTGTTTTTACTTTTCATGTTCCAGTTTATTTTGCTCCTCGTTAGTCGTTATACTCGTCCTTCTCGTGATCGTTACTCTAGAGACGCTGCTTGGTAAGGGATGTGTAGTTTTCAAAGTTTGGTTTGTTTCGCTCGGTGTTAGTTTGCTCTTGTATAAGAACGACGATTTATTTGATCCTGCGAGCAGGGTGCTGCTGTTGCCTGCCGCCGGGGGTTTAAGGTATTGTGTGTTGCCTCTATTTCGGCTCTTGTGTGGCGGAGTAGCAAGTGAATAGCGGCTGTGCGACAAAGCTGCGTCATTAATTTGTTATTTTAAAGTGCTCTCATATAATGGTTTCCTAAAATGAGTGCTGTCTCGACGTAATTGTTGAAATGCAACCTGAAATTACGCCGTATTGCAAATGCAATACTCTAATCTCGCGCAATTGTGGAAATCAAAGAGCCCTTAATACGGCGATGTGCCGACGAATGGGGCTTTGCATGCGCTTAACGCGTACATTTGTGCAAGTGAATTGATTGGTTATTTTGTAAATTGGAAGGAATCTCTTAAGCCAAATAAATAACAGCCGATGCCGGGCAGACACGGTGAGGGCCGCGTGTGGACGGGGTGAGTAAGCTGTGCTATCTTCTCGCATCTCATCGATGGATTTAAGTGTACTTTGGGACCAAGGCATTCTAATTTGTGCAAATATCCATTTTAATCCCTAATGTAAAAAAAAACTACATCGGCGCAAACTGGTTTGCGCGGTTGTCACACGCCGTTGTATGTGCGCTCGTGAAAAATGTAATCTTTGAAGAAATGTTTGGGAGAAAAAAATGCATAATTTGGTTAAAAGGGAAGGTTTGCTTGTGTCGAGTGCTGTTTTACTTTGCAGCTGGACACTGCATTGCTCTGCGGATGATTTTTGTCAGCTGCCGTCAGATGTGTGGGTCATGGAGGGAGTCTCTCTGTGCCAGTGAGAACCACCCTTGGCTAGAGAGAACGGACAATGGATTTTCCAACGAGCTCGTGTTCACTCTCACAGAACATCGGGCTACGATTATTAATACATTTAATTAAAATACCGGCCGGACAAAATATGTGCTTGGTCATGGCTTGGTGAGGGCTTGTCAGTGTTAGGGTGGTGGAGACGGCTGTAGTAGTGGCTTTGCTGTGCTGACGGACAGAACAAATAAGTGTCGTAATGTAACAACCTGTGCCAAAACGGCGGACGTGTGTGTGGTGGAAAGAATCCTGCGCAGACGCGACATGTTCATTTGGGCGTCCCTGCCGCATTGCTTCCGACATTTAAATACTGTATCACTGCTGTGGTTGCCGGCCACACAACTGTCAGTTGAACTATGGTTTCGTTTAAATAACTGGACAGCTGATGTTAATACGCCCAACACTTACGTGATTCCCGGCAGCACTGAGTGATGTGGCATTATAGTTGCTAGCCCATGCCCAATGTGTTTTTCGTTTAGTGACGGTAATAATAATAATAAACGCAATTGTTATTTACCACACGTAGTTCCACATTTGATGTTCTGTTTTTTTTTGCACTTGCTCATAGGAACCAATTTGCTAATGCATTTGAAGCTAATCTTTAAGTGTCTTGTTACTGCCACTGGGCTAAAGCTTTAATTTCAATTAGTTTTAGTTTAAAAAATAATTCTAAGTAATGTTTTTGCTTTAATAATAGTTTGCTATGGTTATGGCAAGATCCATTTGTGGCATATATATATTGCACTTCGAGTTCAAAATGCTTTTCACTGATAAATAAGAGCTGACCTATACTTACACAGGCTCAGTCTCAAACATTAAGGTGCGTAATGAATTGTAAGCGTTATTTTTGGGAATTGGATGGCATGGCGTATTGCTTATGCATTAAATATGTATACAGTAATTGTTTCTGGCAGAAGGTACATTTTGGCTGCCTGCAATAAATGTACAGTAATACGCCCAATAAACGGCCTCATTTGGGACATACTGATGTTTATGTTAGCTTTTGTACAGCGGCGAACATAAAAAAATAAAATAGAACATCAAATAGGCTTAGCTTGTAGGTATACGTCCTCAAAATTTGCACCTGTGATAAGTGAAAACGCAGTGATAAGTGAAACCAATGTCCCTGCGCCATCCCTGATACCTCGTCGTTGGTCCCATGGTGTGTTAAATATTCATTGGTGTGCTCTTAAGGGCTTCCAGCGGGTGGAATGTTGCCCGCGAGTGTTTCGGCCCGAGCTCGAGGTGGCCGCTGCGCTCACAAGTAGATCGAATGTAAAACCGCCATGGGTCCTGTGCCTCATCTAAGTTTCCAGAGAGCGTATTCTTGCGTTAAGGCCCCTTTTGTCCCAGTGACAGGTCTTGCAAGCGTGCCCATGTTTTATTAACATAGATGTCCCCTTTGTGCGCGTTTTATATGACTGGATCTTTTTTAAGTCCGCAAAAGTTATGCTTTAAACAATAACAAATACTGTAGATTGAAATTAATAGAAAATTTGGGTTGGGGAGTAATTACTGTACACTATGTAATTTATTTAAAAACATGGTTTTCAATAGTTTGCACGCTACACATGTATTAGCTTCGAAATCTTACGTCAACCACTGCAGTTTTGTCGCAACATGACAGGCGTGTTCAGCCCCTCGGTAAAATGTCCGCATGCTCGTCTGTAATTGGAATAATTGGAGTGAAAGCCTTTACAAGAGGCCTAGGCTCATTAGCATGTAATTACCCCCCGGGGATAGAGTGAAGGGATGGAGAAGGCACATGGATGGAGGGGTTAGTGGGGGTGATCGAGGTAAAGGGATGATGGGTGAGAGGGGCG
>JAZEWU010000001.1:12527373-12542960 GCA_036362915.1 Geotria australis
CCCCACGTTCTCGGCCGGACGATTGATAGTGTTCCCCCTTTAGCCCCCCACGACCACCACTGCCTAGGCCCTTTGTCAAAAAATAGCCGTCCCTTCTCTGAACAAACCCCCTCCCCCAGCAGCTAGCGAGGGCAGCCTCGGTGTCACTATTGTGGTGTGACATTCCGTGGCCGGTGCCGTATTACCTCTGGCAGCGAGCACACCGATATAGGGGTGAGCGCACCGACTCGGAGTGAGCAAACTGATACAGCGGTGAGCACACTGGCACTGGGGTAAGTGAACTGATACGGGGGGGGGGTGAGCACAGCGAGATAGGGCTGAGCTGAGCATACCCAAGACAGGGTGAGTAAACTGACACAGTGGTGAGCATACCGACACGGGGGTGAGCACACCCACACGGGGGTGAGCACACTGACACAGGGGTGAGCTCACTGGTATAGGGTCGAGCACACAGACAGGGGTCAGCATACCGACCCAGGGGTGAGCAAACTGACACAGTGGTGAGCACACTGGCACAGGGGTGACCATACCGACACGGGGGTGAGCTCACCCACACAGGGACCGGCACACCGATATGCTGCGAGCTGTCTAGGGGACTCGCAGGTCTTCATAGTTGCACTGGACTTGACTGGGCAGAACGTGGGACCTCTGTAACTGTACGTCTCGGTCCTGGGTTGTAGAGGTTTGTCCGGCATGTTTAAAACGGCACCTGGATAGTGGTGGCCTTGTGGCTCAGGGGTCAGAGTGCCAATCTGACACCGATGAGATTGTGCGTTTGAAGCCTGGCAGACGTCTGTGAACGAAACTCGGTTCTCAATTGTTGTGAGTTGAAGGTCTCGGCCCGGTCAACAATGATTTCACAGTAACAAAAAAACCCCATCACGTTAAAATTGGTTCCGCACTTAATTCACCAAATAATCATTCTGTGCGAAGTAAAATTATTGGTCTGACTGCGACGCGAGGAACATTACAATGGCAGGACCAGTGGAAAAGTGCTACCCCCTACCGTGTTGACCTAGAGGTCACTTGAAAGAATTTGAGAGGTAGCTCTGTGATATGCACGTCTGTGGACATTTCTGTAACAAAGGGTTAATATTAACAACATTTATATAGCGCCTTTTATTGAGGTCTGAAAGTGCAGTACATGACAGGCGCAAACACTCTGCATAAAAATAACTCATGAACCTAAAATAAACCAAAAAAGGCACAATAAAATAAATTCTAAAAGACATTTACTAAATGAACAAATAGTTGAATAAACAGAAGCGGATAAATACGTTTAAAAGACGTGTTTTATAAATGTCCACAGACTCGGATTCTGGTCTGTTGTTAGAAAAAAGTTCCAGAGTCTGTGGGCGACACGCGAAAAGCTAAGTTGCCCACAGACCAATGCCTAGACCTGGAACCGCCACCTGCTGTGCGTGAGATACAAGTGGATTCGTTGTCTTATGACACAGCACAATCACATTATTATTGATAGAAAAACGGCTGAATGCCAAACTGAACCTGGCAGTAATTGGCTTTGTATGGCTGTCCAAGATATTAATGTTGTCGGTGGGAATTTGGGGATAACAATAAATTATTTGATTTAAGGATGCCTTACCAATACTCATAGTGCTGTACAAAAACTCAGCAATATATCGACAGTACAGGAAGTTATAACGGCTAGAAAAAGACCAAGGATAAAAGAACACCAAGGGATATTTGGTCCATTCTTATCCGGATTTTCTAAAAACTCTTGAGAGCAAAAGTTAATTTTGGAATGGAGACATGGGTCAACTATAATATCCACACCAAACAGAAGAACAGGTTCCTGAGTGAAAGCAGTGGTTGTCCGATGGAGATAATGGCGCCTTAATGGCAATGTGGAATTATCAACACCAGCTGAGGGCTTTTCACAGAGATGAGTGCTGCTCCAATGCCTTTTTGAGCATGGAAATAGCCTGGGAAAGAAAAAAAACGTTTTGCGCGTGATCTAACGGTGTGGTTGTACGTGCCTGCGAGGTCAACATGGGCCCTTACGTGACTGTGGCTTTACATTGTTACCCGTAGCTGCCAGGCTCCACAGCACTGCACGAGGTGGCACACATGCGGCCGCATGCTTAGAGCTGAGCGTCATTGTGAAGATTGGTTGGGGGGAGGTGACCCCCCTGCAGAAGCGAGATAGGGGGTGCGTGCGCAACACTTCGTGAATGTGGTGCTGGTGACTCCTCCTGAGCGGCGATGGGCACAGCAGTGACGGTGGGGGAAACTGGAGTGGCAGGCTGAAGGTTGGGGGGTATAGTGTGGGCATGATGGATAATGGAGCTGTTTTCGCTAATAGCATTTGGAGAGAATATTGATCCACAGGAGGGGAGGGGGAGGCAAGGCAGCTGGCAAACCTGCTTAGTGGGCCTGTGTTACAGATGGCTGCTGCCTGCTTTGTGAAACATGATAAATGGTAGTGGGATGTGCTTTTTGTTTTTTATCTGATTGCCACTCAGTAGTGAAAGGAGGCTTTTAGCTGCTGTGCTTGCAGCATAACAAAATTACCATTATTATTATTACTGGGTCTCATTGTTTGGCTTCTCGATAACAGTGTTAGTAATATCCAATACCCCCAAAATAGCCTGATATCAAAGTAAAGTGCCTAGCCTGCGAATAACCGTATTGAGGCCATGTGCAGATCAGCAATGAATACATAAATTATTTAGAATTCATTTATTCACTTCTAACGGCAAAAGGCACGCAGGCGTGACCCTTCATGCAGGCAGCGCGCAAACGGTGAGGAGGCCTTTGCAAGGCAGCACAACGAGAGGGCTTATATGAATTACAATAAAACACTTTTCTTTTAAGCTTATAAAATATCCATCCATCCATTGTCAGAAACCGCTTAATCCTGTACAGGGTCGCGGGGAGCCGGAGCCTATCCCGGCAGACACAGGGTGCAAGACAGGGCTATACCCAGGATAGAACGCCAGTCAATCACAGGACAGCTTAGGAAATATTTAATGAGTCATTTATTTACATCCTAACATTTCTGATGCACAAAAAAGAGCAATCCATAGAGAGTGAAGAGCCATTACGCTGCACATAATATAATGACCAATAATTAACCCATAATGAGGGTGTATGTTTAAAATTCCTGCCTAAAAAGGCTTTCAGGGAAATTAAACAAATATATATTAAAGGTCCTGATCCGTATGTTATAAATAAAGCAGTAAAAGTAATGAAAAATATTTAAACGTTTTAGAAAGGCTATGCCGGTCAGTGCGTTTTCACAGTTTCGAATATAATAATAATACAATTTATAACGCGTGCTAATTCCATTCCGAGACACAGATACGGAGACCCGAGGAAACCGCAGATAGGGGGGTAGTCAGCCACACGGTCAGCCGGCGCCAACCCGCCAGACACTGCTGCCTATATATTATGATGTTTTTTAGTTGTGGAAGGAAACCGGAGAACCCGCACGAAACCCACGCAGAACAGAAAGGCGCCCCAGGCGAGAATTGAACCGCCCCGGGCAGGACTTTCTTTCACTGTGCCACCCTGAAAAGGGTCTTTTAATCAGGTGTTCATTAAATACATATTTACAATCAAGTAACAATTAAAAACATATATAGCCTTATCAACCAAATCTATTCCAAGCTTTTCAGTTGTGGGCAGTGCATGCATTGAAGCATGCAATGGCACACCTAACCTCCAACAACATTAGAAATATGTAACGCTGCTATTTTTGGGAAATTGACAATTTTAAAGACTGTCCAAGATTTTTGTGCCCGTAAAATCCTGTGCACGCTCCGCATTTAATGACTTAGTGCATATTCCCATAGGCAATGGTTGATTATACACAGTAGCATGCCGACAGCGTGTTAACATTTGTATTTGTGTGCACAGCTGGCTGAAGCCAACACTGGGGAGAGAGCGATTGAAGTGAGATCTGAAGTAGGATCACTGACACTAAAAGCCACACAGCAGACACTCTCCACTTTCCTCTTGCATCCTCCCCACCCACCCTTAAAGATAACTGCTGTAGCAAAGGGCACGGTTTGCATTTGTTTGTGTGCATGGTCGCACTTGCTGCCTTGTTGGGGCTCAGATGTTTCCTCGGCTGGCTGGTGACAGCTTGGTAAGCACATGTCTGCGTGCGCTTTGATTGACCAGCAGAAGCCCTGTTTTGGGGTTGCAGGGTGGCGCGCAGAGTAGCACTGCCGCCGCACAATAAGAAGTCCCCGGGTTTGATTCCCGGCTTAGGTGCCTTTTGGCCTGGAGTTTGCATGTTCTCCGTGGGTTTTCGTGGGGTACGCCGGTTTCTTCCCACAGTCCAAAGAAATGCTGCTGCTTCGTAGGTTAATTGGCATGCTGACTAAATTACTCCTGGTGCCCTGTGATGGACTGGCAACCTATCCTGTGTATAGCCCTGCCTTGTGCCCTCTGTCTGCCGGGATAGGCTCCCCCCGCCCAAACCCTGTGCAGGATAAAACCGGTACCGATAATGAATTAATGAGGTCCTGTTTGACTTTGCATGAACTATAAAGTAATAGCAGTGCCAACCCCAATGTGGATAACAGAGATGTGTGTGTTATTTGCTTGATTCACTGATGGGCATACATACGTTATCACACTGGTTGCATTACTTAACATCAGCACTAACAACGGGGGTCAAGGTAGAAGCGTTCACGTCGCGATCCCTGTCAGGTAGTACTTGGTATTGCCTGCGAATTCTACCAAACACTTCGAAGCCAAGCTGAAAGACGACCATGTCCAGAAGCTAGCCATCGTGCTTCGAAGAATCGCAAAGAAGAAGAAGAAGAAGCACTAACAACCGCCATGATCAATCCACTGCTCGATAAATGCTCCCCCCCCCCAAGCCACCACCACCTCACGATCGTGCGATGTAATATAGTCCGAGGGGCACCTGCACACTAACGGATTTCACCGCTCCGTCTCACCGGCGGGCTTACACTCAGACGCATTCCATTCTTTTGGCTGCCATGGTCATGTTAAAAAAAAATAATCGGCGAGCAGTCCCATTAGGCTGAATGGCATACAGGATTTGCAACCACAGTTTAAATAAAACATTATTGAATACAATTTCATATGCCAGTGCAAGAATTTTTAATACCACTCGGACAGGTTTTTGTTTGTCATATGTGACTTGAATTGTAGCCCGAGAACAATTTACAATAGCAAACGCTGCCCAGGACAGGAAAAGTGACAAAAAAGCATTAACAACAGCGGCGCAGCACGTTATTAACGCGCAAACCGTCAGATTTTTTACGCGCAGTCTAGCATGAGATGCGATCTCTTGCTTCTCATTTTTTCACGGCTACTTAGGTGTCGGCTCTGAGTCATGCAAAGTGTTTTTCTTTTCACAGCAATTCATTTGCAGCCGCATCCTGTACTCCTGGGTATAGCGCAAAGGTTATTTTCCGCAGTACATGGCGAATACATCTACCGCGGTGTTTCCACAATACCTTATTCCTAGGTCTTGTTAAATATAATGTTTGAAGAACGTTACTTTGTTTGAGAAAATCTCCTGTGGCCTATACGATGTATAATTATGCATGACACAAAGCACCGTGTAGAACATAACTGCTACGTAGTCATACGTCGCGCGACAGGCCACACTTAACTGTACGAGCCCTCCGATGATATTTCACTGGTGCCATTTTCTTTTGCTGATTTAGAAATAACTGTAGTGCAAATTCTCACTCTGGTTTAAAATGCACTATTAATAGAAATTAATTGGTAGTGCCGAAGTTTTCTCAGTGGGGTTGATAGGCACGTCAGGTTTACGTTCTTCTCGATTAATGTGATTGAGAGGGCTCTTTTTTAAACGTCTGTGTCACTTTAAAATTCTTAACCCCATTTTGGGTCATCCTGACGGTTGAAGCTCTCCACTGCTTTCCTATTCTCACGTGCGTTTTTATGTTTCAATTTACCGTTCCCTTAGAACCAGGTGACCTGATGAGATGCTCTATATATTATTATGTTGGGCGTTATTATGTTGTCCTGCAAAATCCCTTCTTTGAGTTTGACGAGTTGTATTCCTAGCAGACGTGGATGGAGGAACGTTCAGGCATTTGATGGTCATTTGAAGCTTTTGAAATTGGGCCCAAATTAATAATAGTAAAATAAATTAATTTCCTCAGGTAAATATCAATAAAATATATTTTTTTGAGGACCTACGGTGGTGGGGAAAGGTGTGGATGGGATTCACCACCGATTCCCAGCCATGGCTGACATCAGTGGGAAACAATGTCTATGTCCCCTTTCACTCACCAACCCACCAGTGTGATGAAGTATGGTCAAACAACGCTCGTGGCCAACATGACATTGCGAAACCTTAATCCAGCAGTGAGAGTAACAACAGGTCTGCACATTAGTCTTAGACATTTATTTTAAGAGAGTCCAGAGTAACTTACTTTGATGGTCCTAATCTTCTTCTTCTTTGCGATTCTTCGAAGCTCTATGGTCAGCTTCTGGACATCGTTGTCCTTCAGCTCGGCCTCGAAGTGTTTGGTAGAATTCGCAGGCAATACCAAAGTATTACCTGACAGGGATCGCGACGTGAACGCTTCTACCTTGACCCCCATGGTCCTAATGAAATGTGAGTTACCCGGTTGTGGGTCGTCTTTAAAACTTGAAATTCTTGGCTGACATGGCACATAATGGCCTACTTTGGCAAATGATGTCACAGTCGATTAGAGATCACTTTACAGCATACGGCAGCTGTGAGAATCAAACTGTCAACACCATACAAACTATCTCATTCGGACACAGCACTAAGCACTCGCCAGTTTTGACTATGCCTTCCGCTGTGCTTAAAGGATGCCTCCTTGGGCAGCAATGTGGTGGTGCAGTGGTAACGCTTGTGCCTCACAGCAAGAATTGCCTGGGTTCGATTCCTGACTTGGGGGCTTTGTGTGTGGAAACCCACGCAGAACAGGGGGAGAACACACAAACTCCACAAATAAAGGCGCCCAAGGCGGGAATCGAACCACCTCGGGCAGGATTTTCTTTTTGTGAGGTGCAGCTGTTACCACTGCGCCACCCCGTTCTATAATGCTCACGAGTTGACGCTTCAGAATTATGTAATTTCTCTTGGTGTTATGCTTACATCATGGTACATTGTTCACTAAAAGGGTTGAGCTATTAGACAGTTCAATTTCCTGTGGAGTGCTGCACTGTTTTTCAGATATTTGTTTTTTAAATCCATATCTTCTCTACGTAATGAGGCACATGGCACGTTATGAGGCACATGGCACTTTAATTGCAGAGTGTGTTGACAGATTGGTTAAACACTTTTCAATTGACATTGTAGGCTTTTAATGATACATTGATTCAACTATTAAAACTGATTCTTATGCTCACAATAAGTTGATTTAATTGCATAAAAATCGATTATGATTTAAGCGTATTATAAATGCATTTGTTAAAGTTAGGCTCGTGGTGACAACAAACTGTGCAAGCAAAATAAACAAACAAATGAAACAGAAACAATGAGAAATGGTCTAAATGAGACAAAAATAATTTGTTTTAATCAATCACAGCCTCATCTTGTGACAGTAGTTACACACATCTACACTTTGCTTCACTGCAGATTTATATTTGCTGACATGTTAGTATGAATGTAGTTAAACCCAGAGTGAACAATGATAGTGTTTTCTTTTTTGTAATCCATTCACCCAGGAAGATGTCATTAATATAAAAAATAGCAGACATTGTAACCATCTTTAAAAAACGAAATGGCTTGCAGTTTAAATCAAAACGTGGACAATTGGCTTCGACCACAAACCACCGGGTCCACGCATCTAGCTGCTTCACACTCCTGTATTTTCTCTCAAGTCTCACCTTGGGACCTAGCTGTGAATCACAGAGATAGTCTGACATCCAACATGGTCTTTTATTTCCACAAACACAGCGATTACCGGACCCAGGGGTTCTCTCTGAAGGGCAACTTCTCAAACACCTCCACTGCAGACCCATTCATTACCCATTGCACTTTGGAATACCTTTGGCAATTTACACCAGTGAAATAAAATTCAGTTTCAATGTTCATTGAGCACCTCTGGAGACCAGAAGCTAGTGGCCATTTCGATAGTTGTTGGGAATTTCACTTATGCGCATTATTAGAGTGTCTGACAGGAGAAAAAAATAACGCTGGAACTGAGAATGATCTTGGCCTCTTAGCATTGTATTTTACAGTGGGGTTTTCGATCTTTTATAGTGTGCTTTGTCTTTTCAATGCTTTAACTTTATATGCCAGTGCATAAAGCTGTAAAACACATGAGACTTCTTTGTTATGTGTTGTGCATTTCTGACACGATGCCAGTACAGTATTGAAAATATTTACAGCTTTAGAATTGCTTTCCAAAGGTGATCTTTTGGGATAGCCGTGTCGATCGCTCCCCCCTCTCTCCTTTGCGAGACACACTACATGGGAGGCGAAAGGTCGCGACGGAGAGAGGGCAAGTCCTACATCGAGCCATGAAAACCTGCATTGCTCCTTTCTGTGAGCCGAGACACTGCTGCACCTTCTTCTTCCATACATGTACACTTCATGCGAACCACCATCACGCGCCCAGTGGCTCATGCCAATGGACAAGGTTAACGTTTACCCATGAGGCCTCATTCGCTGTGAGTGCTTGCTTTAGATCAAGTAACCAGTTCACGGGGCTATATTTTTCATTTTCATTTCAATTGTATTTTTGAGATTTTGTGCGCAGAATTATATTTGTCTCTTAAAGGTGGCAGCGGTTCATCCTGTGGCTCCAATGAGCATCCCCGGATGCTACTGGACCACTCAGGGTGCCACAGTGCGGATGTCTCCATGGTGCCAAAGCCGATTAGTCTATGAGTCGGTGGATTAAGCCCATCATCCCTGGCCCGTCAGATGGGGCTTAGGCTGAGCCAGAATATGCACGTTGCCAGCAGACTGACTTCTCTTTTAATCAAGGCTCATGGACTGATGGCATAGCTCTTAATCAGGATTAGAGCATGGAGGCAAAGGCAGAACGTTTCATTAACCACTGTCGCTTTATTCTCTTTAATCATCAGGACAAAAAAATAAAATAGTGTTCAGGTAGACCGTACTGTACGCCGGTGGAGTGTGTCATGGCGGAATATCCGTTTACAGTAGCAGAGGAGACCTTTCAAATGTTTGAGGTGAGATGTAATGTAACGCGCTCTGAGATGCCCTGGCACGAAGGGTGCTTGGATCGAAAACTATTCACTCTTTTCATGTGGTTAAAATTCAGCGGAGAGATTACCTCCAAATCTTACAACACTTTGCCTAATGTTCTACTGTATCGTATACACCAATTCATCTAATATTCCTCACCTTCACACCTCACCTGCCTTACATTTAGTTCACAGGGTATAGTAGTTACATTGGTACTTTTATTAGATGCTTTACTGAGCCTCGATGTAAAAATGAAAACATACTTGGTTTTTAATATGTATCGTTACTTGATTGAAATGTATGTATCATTGACACCATGGATTTTTGCAATTGAGATTTTACATCTTAAGGCATTAGCCTAGTTAGGTTCTTTCATAAGAATTTTAGAAAACATACCGTGTATGTAGAAACTATTTGAAAGTACATTGTACATCTCAGATTATGTAGCAAAAACACTTTGAATCATGTGTACAGTACAAACATTTTTAAACTGGTAGATTTCATCAACATCCTGGTTTAGATATTAACACTATTCAAGTAACTTTTGAAAAATAAAACGCTCAAAGACCGTACGCGACTACATATTATTAGGACTGCGCAGTACAGTACTATATAGACAGTTGTTAAAATATTCCGTCGTGCATTGATGTAAGCTTTCACAGCTTGATAAATAGATTTGCTTTCATACGCTGCTCTTTTCGGATAGCCATGTCGGGTATTCCTCCTCTCTTCTTCATGGCATTTCGCCTCCCACGTTTATTCTGATGATGCCGTCGTGGGAGGCGAAATGTCGCTAAGGAGGAACGCACGACATAGCAATACCGAGAGAGCAGCTCTTAAGAGAAATTCTCGTTCCCTCGTGCGTGAACATAGTCATAACGTCACACAGGTTCATTGAGAATGTAGCCAGGATTCTAGGTGTTTCCAACTCACAGGTGGAGAGGTGAATTTCCATTGCATTACCGTGGCAGATGGGTGCCGGTTGATGGCTAGATTACAAGGCGCGGTGGTGAGTGAAACGGTATCATTTAAAAATAAGCCTCGCTCTTTAATGGCGTGTTGTTGTGCTGTGCGGGCCCCTACGAATCTGGATCAGGTTACCATGATGAAGCAGAGGTTCAACAAATGTATTAATTACTGGTTTGGCAGAGCAACTCGGCAAACATTTCCGGAACAACACTGCTGTTAATTTGAACACATTCTGCACCCTGTGCTGTAGCGCAGTATACTTATGCGAGGCGTATGAAATATTACACCAATGATGTAAATATATCGGAAAATTCAAAAGCCTGTAATCTTGTCACGTTAATATTGCAGTGGTAATTGTTTAAGTAAAAACCCTGCTTGAGCAAGTAGTCTTAAGGTCTCGTAAACCAGACTGCGCAGTACATGTTTTTTCAGTCTTGAAAGCACCTTGCCCAAGTGCTTCCCAGTGTAACGTGCCCGGTCGCTTGCTTCTATTAAAACACAATGCTTCGTGAACGAGTGCATCTTAGCGTTTGCCAGAATTTTGAACTTTGGCTGTCAACAGGCAGCGAAGTGGAGGTCATGTAACTTTGGAACCATGTAAAATGCACATCATGTGCTTTAACAAAAGAAGTGTAATACTTAAGCAAAGTGTTTTAACAACTCAAATAAAACCAGTGGTGCATTAATATCACAACGGTAATTACACAAAAATCACATCTAAATACAGGCAGTCCCCGGGTCACGAACGCCCGACTTACGAATGCCCGTACTTACGTACCGACCCCGTAAAGCCTATTATTTAAAAAATCGATTTACATACAATGGTTCGTACTAACGAACGGGCGGACTACTTTGCGTGACGCTCCAAACACTGCGCGTTTTCAGCGGTTTATTATTACCGTATAATTATATTTAAGATGTTTTTGGTAAAATATGTAGTATATACTAAGACAAACATTTGACTAATTGACTGTAGATATGAACCGTGCGTAACTGTTCTGACTTACGTACAAATTCGACTTACAGACAGACTTAAAAACGAAACTCGTTCGTAATCCGGGGACTGCCTGTACTATACAAGCTAAGTTGTAAAAATTACACATTGTCTGTTATGTCACCTGGACTTTCGTTGGGTGTTGTGTGTTCCTCACATTGCTATGCGCGTTTGTGTTGTTACAGCACACTTAGACAAGTTGAGTTGTGTAACGTGGTGAAACGTGTATTAAACGGGGTTGAAGTTAGGTTGTAATCCTGATTATTCCTGCGTGAATGCGAGACGCGGGGCCCTTGGTTACGCTGCCTGTATAGCTTTGCGACGCACTGCTAGGCTAGGCAAAACATTCTCTCTGCATAACTGACGAGCCACAGGTTATCCTGGCAAGGTAGATAATGAATCTCAGTGGGCTTAAACGTGGTTGACGTTATATCACCATTAAGCATTTTAAATACCATTTTGGGTTTGGGTTTAATCTTTTGAAGTATACGTGACTTTGTAGCGAGTGAGCTAGTTTTTATGAGCGAAACACGGAGGCTGCGGTGCTGTTTGTGATGTCAGAGCTGCAGAGGCAATAAATAAAAGTGCCGTTTGATCAGTTCACATGGAAAGATGAACGCTTGTTTGGCGTCCATATTTCCACGAGACCCGAAGCTGACTGTCCGTCACGCAAAGAGCGGTTCAATTAAATCACATGGAGATGCAGTACAATTGCTTATGCCGCTGCTGATGGAAGGGCCTTCATTAAAGGAAGCTCTGGAATCGCTCCTCTGCAGGGTATTTGACGTGTTACATTTTGGCCACATGTTTTGGAAGTACCCATACTTTACCCCACCACACGTGACCTGCTGAATTGACTCACTGTGGTGAGCAAGCAATTCCAGGGCTGTATCTTTTAAATTATAATCATACAATTAACTTTACACAATGATTTAAAAAATCACCTTTTAAATGTGCTAACTGGTACAGTACATCCGCAGACTGTATGCAGATAAAGCAAATGGTTGGTAATTTATCAACTCTGACGCATTATTTTAACGTTAAATAAAAGAGCTCCCCGGTTACATTGAGTCATTGTCTAAAGCTGTGCAAGGATAGGTGAGGTAAGCTACTCGGGTCCAATTAATAAGTAGCATGCGTTCAAAAACATAAAAGTGGCCAGCAAGACAGGTAGTCGAAATTTTAATCAATGCTTAGATAAGCACAAAGTCTTTGGCACGCCCAGCTCTAAAGCTTTCCTTATTTAGGTCCAGATTGGTGAGTGCACGTGGCATATTACATTTGATATGTCATTGTTCTGCTATCTTAGTCATTCCATATATATGTGCATGCACTACTGCTGTGTGTAGTCGTCTTGGTCCATATTTGAAATTAGAGAAAACAAAATCACCCACACATCTCAAACCAATATCTTTAAAACAGGATCATAAATGCGTTGTTTTATTTGTATGTGATGTTGAACATTTTTGTGTTTCGAACTTAACTCAAGCTTAACAGGACTGCTTACTGCGTGAATTATAGGACAATCTTTCTTGACACACACGTTTAGGGTTGAGAGGCAGTGCTTCGATTTAGATATCTGAGTTCATCAACTTGAACAGTCTCTAACGTGTCAGTTAATCATCAGTCTTGTTTAATACACTTCTGGATGCAGGCCTCCCCAAGCCGCTATCATCCCTCGCAATCCTGCCATGTAAGGCGAGTTAATATAGAGCGTTATGTCCAAAAATATTAATCTGTTAAACCATGCCATTGGTTTTATTTTATCAAATGTTAACTTGGCAGTTGGTGATGTTACGGTGGGTCGTGCGGCAGAGCACGTGATTTTCGAGTTAATTGCCTGATGAACCTCCAAGCAGTTCATGCGAAACGTCATAATTTGATGTTGATTTCAGGCATGGATGCCTTGAGCCACAGTTGAAGCGGACCTTGATTGCTCAGAGTTTGATCAGCACATTAGCCACGTATAAATAATATCTGTAAACGTGGCAGTATTTTCGACTAGTGGAGGCGTAATGACAATAAGCTAGGCAGAAAACCACCATGTAGCCAAAACCCAAAAACAAACATGGACCATTTTTGAATGTTAACATTATCATTGTGAAGATTTTCCTTATTTTTTCAAGCTGCTCCCACCCTGATTTATGTAGTTAACAAACATGTGGTCATGTGCTTACAGAGGTCAAGGCTGCCTATGATTGAGACGCGTCTGCTGTGCTATCCTGCTTTGTCATTTATCTGAAGCTTCAAATTTATCCAGCTTCACAAAATAAGCCCTAAGCTGATTGGGGAGACTTAAAGCCACCAAATCATAAGAACCAAATTGAAAACCTAGCCCGTACTATGCTACAGGCTTTGTTGAAGAGTAGCAACAACAAAAAAGCCTTCCTACACAATGATTGCATTTCCCACTCATATCACCACTACCCACCTTATGGTGGGCTGGTAGTTATAGGATCAGATATTCCTTTCAAAGAGTGGTGGAATAAGCCACCTTTGCTTTGTGCAATAGCGACTTATTATACAGATGTTTGCGATGTCACTGTAGTGTGTGTTGTTATGACGTGGGGAGTGGTAGCTCAGTGGTTAGCGTGCTATGCTACAAACCTGGCGACCCGAGTTTGATTCTTGCTCACGGCCACCAACACCGGTGACGAGTTTCTGAACCGGTCCAGGGCCTCCCCTAGGTCGATGAGTACCTGGTGCGGTGTGTAAACATTACCACTAGGAAGACAAAGGCGACCGGGCGTGGTGCTGGTCACCCACCTCCCCATGCGTCGTGTCGACCTTCATAGGTGCTCGTTAAGCGCACTTGACCCTGCAGTCTGTTAAGGCTATACGGGGATATTTGTCTTTGTATTCCTAATCAAGGGACTTTCATCATTAGGACTGCGTTAATGACACCGCAAGAGACTTTCAATATGGGAAATATACAGTATGCTCATCCAGCATACTTATACAGAATGCGTATATATACACACCCTGTATTAACGGCAAAAGCATACACGTAGCATATAAGGTGTCTTCTTTCCTCCTCTCCACTTTTGTTGCAATACAACCCGTCCAGATGTTACAGCCATATTAATAATCACGTTTTCTCAGCGGGGCAGCTGAATGCATTGTGTAACCCTTGTAGGTGCCGGGATTGTTACGTGTACGTTGCCGAGATGAAAATTACGTGTCAGCCCGCGCTGCTCCCAGTTCTGTTTCTCTTGTACGGCTGTCCCTCGAGTGAGAGGACATGGAAGCGGGGAGGCTTCTATGCTGCAAATGTTAACGTTTGCATTTGACAAACGGTGTGCTCTGCGTTTTAATAAGCCTCTAATAATGCTCCTCCCAAGAAGAAAGAGGTTAGATGTACTGTATTGATTATGCACCCGTGAAATGAAACCAGCAAAATGTTCTGATGTTATAAAGGTTATCGCCAACAGGCGTACGCAATAGCTGCGTGTGGTCGGCAACAAAGGGCCTAGTCGCATTACAGGGCCGCTGTGATGGACAACAGCTGATGGAAGCAATATTCATGTCACTGGAGAGCGTATTCATGTCACTGGAGAGTATTTGTATTTGTTTAACCTTGCAATCTGATAAACGAATTCCCCTGTTGTAGCTAATTATGGATTGTGGACGCTAATAGGTATTGTTTTTCTCCCCCCATCACCATGGTTTAAATAAGTCCTTTGGCAATGTTGAATAAGGTGGCTTAATTGTGATTAAAATATCTCTGGTAATGAAAATGTTTAAGCGCTGGGCAAGAGGCTTTGTTTGTGACTACTAAAATAAAGTGTCAGATGCAAAATAACTGGATCACATGGCTCGATTCAACATATCAAAATGCCTTTTTGGATCTTGGAAACGAGTAAGGCAAAAATATTTCCAATATTGTCCCTTAAATATTGTTGTCTGGCCAGCATGGAAGAGTAAGCCAAATGTCTTCTCGAGGAGCTCTCCAGAGTTTTCCCACGTGGAGGCCCTCCCACGGCAATGGCATAGGCAAGTAATTGCAGGGCTGCACCTTTATTTAAACATTACTGGGGGTGCCGGTGTGCCTAAAATGGTCATGTTTGCGGTGTCTCAGGAATCCCATAACGAGCTTGGAAGCTCACTGGGTATTTTTCTGCTTTAATAATGCACATGTCTATAATAATAATAATAAACATCTATATATTGCAACATTACATTCTTGTTTTGCCCTCGACTAACAATGGCATGCTCCTGTCATCCCGACCACCTCGCCCACGTCTCCCACAGGTGTACCCGTGCCTAAGCTTCCCGAGCCCCGTGCCCTCGTGGGTGGCAGAGACCGACGGTATCAGCCTGCACTGCGGAGGTGACGGCGGCGGCAGCAGCATGGACGGCAGCACCAAGGAGGGAGGCCTCAGCGTCACGCTAACGATCCGCCTGCTCATGCATGGCAAGGTACGTAGCAGACGATTGGTACGGCCGCAATGTGGC
>JAZEWU010000001.1:12542993-12587328 GCA_036362915.1 Geotria australis
AGTAATTCACGGTTGTTTTACTTTTGTATTTCTGTGAAAATGTGTTTTTGTTTTCGCAAAACATCGTTTTTTGCTGTTTGAGGCAGGTGCATTTCTGAAACTGATAAATGTAAATGTTTTATTCAGTTTACGTAATTGTTACATGCATTAATTAAGATATATTTTGTGTGTTATCTAGCAGAACAAAATAACCTTTCAGTACAATTTCATTTACATTGATTCCATCTGACATGAGCTGCATTTTAAATTATCTTTAAAGGTTTTGAAACTTTTTGAAAGAAAATTCTTTGACCTTTGGGAGCTTTGTTGCTTTGAGAAGCTGAACAGATATTTAATAGACCATGGTTCAGCAATTGTGTCCGTATGAATATAATTTTCATCCGTAATGTAAATGTTGATGGCTTAGTGAAGCTGTATTCTTGTCTTTGTAGGAGGTTGGAAGCATCATTGGTAAGGTAAGTGATGGTCTCAAATCCTGGTGAATACAGTTGAATACTACATTTCGGAAACTGCACTTGACGTAAATAATACAGTTTTCCATTTGCAGTTGTATTTTTTCGCATTTGTAACACGTAAAGTCCGTGCTTGTTTATATTTTTGTAGAAAGGGGAGACGGTGAAAAAAATGCGCGAGGAAGTACGGTCGGTATGGAAACTTGTCTTATGCATTTTTTATTTATTCCCTGGTGCGATTACTCCCATTTGCACAACTAGCTAACATCTTCATAAAAGGGAGGACATACTGGTTATTAATAGTAAACTAACTCTCCCCAAACCCTCGCATGTTGAAGCCAATCTTATCTCCAGATTTACCCCTAGCGAACAGCCAAAGCCCTGCCTCTGATGATTTACTATTGCAGATTTATTCACGGTCATCTACAGGGGTACGTTGATGAAAATAGCAAAATAAAAAATCAAACCCAAAGGAATGTTTCAATGAAGCAAGGCAGAAGGCGTTTGAACCAAAGGCCACTGCGGGAGGTTTCTCCACCGCTAATTGAAGCAGTCTTGATTTTCCAGCCTTGTTCTCGCAGACAAAAAATTGCACCGGCTCTCTGTGCTATTGTGTTTTCTGTTAACCCAGCTTGGCAGGGGGATGGCCCAGATGTAAATGGTGGGTAAACTGGGTGCAAGTAGGTGTCGTTGTGTTCATCACGATGGTCAAGGGTGCTTTGTCTCAGGGCAATAACCAGCAAGTCTCACCCAAGTATTGCAAAAGATTAAGTACAGGCAACACAATCTTACTTTGTAGCTTTTTTTCAAGATTTTAGTTACACTCTATATTTATCCCATTTTCATGTTATGTAATGTTTCATTGTTATATTGTTTGAATATATTTGAATTGCTTTTGCAAATTCTGTAAAGTTTACCTTTAACATTTGCTGCTTCCAGCCAATATTTACACATTTTTTGTTGGATCATTTATCTTTAATGTCGCGATCTAACAATAAAAACTCAATTGTGGTACTTTAACTGTAAACAAATCAACCCAGATAAAATAAAGCTGCCCGCTCTACGTGCAGGCACTGTAAACGTGTGCAGCGATGAAATTACTTGAAGTTGCTCGTCGTGTCTCGTTGGGCAGAGCGGGGCACGGATCAACATCTCGGAGGGCTCGTGTCCTGAGCGAATTGTCACCATCACCGGCCCCACTGACGCCATCTTCAAAGCCTTCGCAATGATTGCAGAGAAGTTTGAAGAAGTACGAAAAAAAATTCCCTCTCTTGCAAGTAACAACTCTTCCAATAGCTTCCCATGGGAATTTGAAACGTTTACTTGGTTACATTAGCACCTCAATCGGGTTGGCTTTATAGTTTTAATAGGATCCAGAAGGAATTAAAGCTAAATTAATGTATGGCATCGGATTTTTCGTAGGATTGCAAATTTCCAAATGTCTGTAAGAATGACCGTCATACATTTTCTCAGTCTTTCTCCCAACCACAATAGCATTCGGCTCATCACCATTGTTTATTAGGTTTTTCTAAGCATCAACTGGCAATTTACGCAATTGCGTTTACGCCTCTTACCAATTTACGCCTCTCACCAATAACGTCTGCTAACCCAGGAGCAGTTGTTTAACAAGCCTGACTTTGCTGATGTGACTTAGAAAGTCGTAAGTGGTCCCGAGTTTCCATGCTTAAATTAGTTCTGTGGTTGCCGGTTTAAACGGCCGGTATCCAGGTTGATCCGGGTTGGCCGGTTCTCCACCATTTATGGTAAAATAAGAGCAGAATATTACATCCAGATGCCCTTCCTCACGTCAACCTCCTTTAATCGGATGTTCTTTGGATGTTTATTTGTCTGGAACCTCGTCCCAAACTTATTCACCAAGTGAAACCCTATCAGGAGCGCCGAGACTCCAAGTAACATAGCTCTGGGGCTCAATGGAGCACACAAATCCCTGCATCATGATAAGGTTACAATCCATGGGGGGAGGGAGGGTTCTTAAATACATTATCCTGGATAGTTCTGAATATCCAATAGGCCTGTGGACTATAAAGGTATTTTTACGTGAACACAAATAACGGAGCCGTGCGTGTGTTTACTTTTAACAATAACGGCGGTGAGCGGATGACTTGAGAGATGCTCTCTCCCCACTGTGCGTGCCCACACCGGCAGGACATTAACAGCTCCATGACAAACAGCACGGTGACCAGCAAGCCTCCCGTGACCCTGCGCCTCGTGGTGCCAGCCAGCCAGTGCGGCTCGCTCATTGGCAAGGGTGGATCCAAGATCCGAGAAATCCGAGAGGTGAGCGACAGCAGCTCGGTAGTAGCTGTTTCCGGTTTAAACGACCGGTATCCAGGTTGACCCGGGTTGGTCGGTTGCCCCCCCCCCACCATTGGTGAGGGGATTAGAGCAGAATCTTACGGCCGGACGCCCTTCTGACACCAACCTCCTTTAGTCGGAATTTCTTCTTATCATTTTTTGTCTGGGATCTACTCCCAGACCCGTTCACCTAGCAGGAGTGCTAGACTCCAGGCGAGATAGCTCTGCAGTTCATTGGAACGTGTAAACCACTCTGCCACGATAGGGTTGCGAGGCACAGCTCGGTAGCTCCAGGGGAAAACAAAACGAAACTCACATTCGCTTTCCCTATTTGATGTACCTGTTAATGGTGCATTTCGAAGTTTTACATCAGCTAATCAAACGTCCAATTGGTGGACAAGTGCTAATGATGGAAATACCCCATTTTCATGCTTGAGGCCAGTCTTTCCGTGGAAGACCACTGTTGACCTCCCACAGAGTGGTTGAATTGATTTCCTACAGGAATTTGACCATGGCAACTTTCAGAAATATGAGTCCATGCACCACCCTATGCACACCATCATATGATCACGTTATGGAGCATGTGCAATTTAATAAAAAAAACCTGTGTATTTGTCCATTAAGTAATTATTTGAAAAAAGAGATGGGTCAATACAATGCCTGTTGGGCTTTGACGTCATTAAAATGAGTTTCATACATGTTTCACAGTGCTTTCTGTAACGTGAAACTGGTTTACGTGAATGAGAATTCGGTTTTATAGAGCATAAGTGGTGTCAATTCTTATTTGCATTTGTCATAATGTTAGGGAGACACACAAAAAAGTTTTTTTTTACGAATTATCACCGATAACAGTGATTAGAATGTTGTCAACGTGCTTGACTAACAGTATAAATTGTATTCGCAATAATATCAGTTAATTAAATTCATGCTGGGAAGAGAAATGCAATAAATGACATTTCTGCCGATGAGCTTTCATCAACCTGGATAAGAGAGACATAATTGGTTTTCCCCGTCAGGCCTTGATAAAGGCCTATTGAATAAAATATCGACGACGTAGTTTTCTTTCACAGATTTAATAATTTGCATACAAAAAGCCTGAGAACTTAACTTAACAAGACCCAAATTGTTTTATTTTACATACATTTCCTAATTCTAGGCATGCAAAGGCTAAGTGGAATCATCATTTTTCATTTCGAGGGGACTACTTTATATTATGTTATGTAGAAGATGACACCACATTCGACAAAGCTGCTGTGACACAATCGTTGCACAGTTGTGTAAAGCACTCCCACAACAATGTGGTGTGGACTACAGTTAAGATCTACCCACAGATCTACCCTCACCACGTTTAAGGCGGTGATGCGGCCCAGCGGTTTCACGTTCACCTTTAGTTGCAGAGGTTCGCGGTTTGAACCCAGGGGCTGCCCTCGTTATGACTACGGGTGTCGTAACATCGACTATATGCAACGTCCGCTTCACAATGGGCGTTAAAGGATCTCCTGACGTGTTGGCATCATTTTAAAATTATCTGCAAATTACTTCTATTCCTAGTAGCTGTCGCCCAATACTGGCAGGCTAATGCCTGAGGTCACTTAAAAATGAGACAGTCATGGTCTCTTGAGTGCAGACATGGTTAAACAAAATAAACGTAAACTTGAAGGGTCTAACCACTACACTACCGTTCCACTAAATTAATCGTGAGCACATGCATTATTAATCTAACACTAAACTCACGAAAAGCCATTGCTTGACACATCAGTTGCGTTTTCTTATACTGCGGTGGACGACTTGAGCCTAGTGAGAGTTAATTGTATCTGTTATTCTGTCGTGCTGATCCTGAGCTGTGTTTTTAGTCGACAGGGGCACAGGTGCAGGTTGCCGGCGACCTGCTGCCAAACTCCACGGAGCGAGCCGTCACAATTTCCGGCACGCCCGAAGCAATCATCCAATGTGTGCGGCAAATCTGTGTGGTCATGCTGGAGGTAATGGCCGTTGCAGCGAGTCACACGCACTCTTGAAATGAAAGGCTGACGTCTGCAGTAGAATTGAATTTTTTTTTCACAAGACGTTTAGAACCGATGCTGCAATTGAACTCTTAAGGTGATTGAATAATCTGTCAGCACTGTGCGAGATTACCCGTACAATATTTGTGCAGTAATCAGTGCGTGACTCCCAGATTGAATGGGAACATTCCCACGACCATAATGCGACTTAGTCAGGTTATACTTCAGTAATTATAGTGAATCATTTTTATTGCCACTAAAACATTGGTAAGGTAACTTATGTTTATTGTTTTTACGTCCGTCTTTCTGTTAGAGACCATAAAATGTCCTCACAAGATTGTGCCTTCCCTGCATCCTTTTTTTTTACAATAGAAAACACCTTCAAAGGACTCCTCACTTGCCCTCTGTCCTTGTCCTTTCACCCCACGTCCCTTACCCAAACCACTGCACCCCACCTTGAATCCCCCCCCCCCACTTCCCTCCACCACCCCATGTCGTTCCTGTGCCCCCTCACCCCTGACCCACCCTGCACACGTCCTGCCCTCTTTGCCCTGCCCAGTCGCCACCTAAAGGTGCCACCATCCCGTACCGGCCCAAGCCGGCCGCTTCCGCCCCGGTGATTTTCGCTGGCGGGCAGGTAAGGCCGGATGGCCTCGCTGCTCATGCGGGCAACCCTGCCGTCTTACCACACCACCCGCCAGCCCTTACAGTTAGTTCCCAATGCCTTCATTTTTTACTTGTTGTTTTTGAAAAAAAAAAATGTCATTGACTTTTTTGCTAAAGATTTATTATTTGTCTGTTTTTTTATATATGTTCGTGCTACAAAAATTAAATGTCTGCCGCTTATTAAAATTAACGAAAAAAATTAAGTAAAAAAATTGTTTCTAAAACTACGACATAGAGGGTTCTGTAAACTGTTTTGTATGGAGATTAAATGCATTCTCTCTGTTTATACATTTGTATTAACATAGCAGTAACGTTTTGAGTAAACGGATTACATCACCCTCTCTACCTGTGTAGATTTGTTGGATAATAAATGTAAAATGTTGATGCTGTTTCGTATTTGGTGTTGATCTGTTTTTGTTATGCAAGAAAGAGTGATTATTTGAAGTGCCAATAAGTTATTTATTTAAAGCTGTGCATGTGATTGTTTCGAATAAAAATAATTATTGTTTTAAAAAATGCTTTTCAATGTCACGGTAATGTGAATATGATTAGTTTTTTTTATGCTCGGAATAAAAGCTAAAATGTTAATGTTTACTTAATGCACGAGAATTGCCGCTCATGTGCACATGTATGCGTGGATCTTTCTGATTCTCGCGTATGGATTACGCCATATCCATTAGTCTGACTTTAATGTCAGTGCAATTTTTTAAACCATGCTAGATTTGATACTATAATCTTCTCAGTTTTGGTCTCTGCATTAATGTTTTTCAGGCGTACACCATTCAGGGACAGTATGCCATTCCCCACCCGGATGTGAGTCTTTCCTGATGACATTTCACAGATCGTTTGTATCGGGCAGTGCCAGCCACCTAAAGCATAAGCATTTGCTGCCCATGCAGCCCCTGGCGTTTGGTTGAACTGTTTGCAGTTAATTTGTTTGGAAGCCAATTATAATATTTTTTATTGATAGAAAGTGTGAAGCTAATAAGTACAAGAGGATATTGGAAGATCGTTTGTTAGGAATTGCTGTTGCCAAAAGGTTACATATGCTGCTATATGGTACATGCTAACGTTTTTTTCTATGATGAAATTATCGCCAATCTGATACATTTTTTAAAAACTATATTTTATTTTACAACCCATAAACACCTTAGTTTAAAAGTTGTGATTAATAGTTGTTTTCTCTCTTTTGTAATTGTTGTATTATTAACATTATAGAAATGCATAACACATAAAAGTAAGCCTGAGATACTGAAAGCACATTCAGTCTTTCTATGATCAGATTGTGTTTTTACTGTAATTACTCTAGGCATCAAGGCTCATTGTTTCTTGCTAAGAGTCCAGTAGGCCCTCCATTTATGCTGTGGTAACGTTCCAGAAAAAAGACGTAAGTGGAAATTAATTTTTAAAAATACTGATGGCCTATGGCAATAGGGGGTTAGATTCCGTGCTTACAAGATAACCTAACCTTTATTGATAATGCGATAAGGATGCTGATGTGTTGGAGGGGAAGTCAACTTTATTCTGCCTCTTTTCACTTGGTGTACTACTTTCACTCGATTTCCTCATTGGACCCATGGTAACTACTGCACGGTACTTATTAAGAGCGATAATACGTGGGTTTTAATAGCTCCGCTAGGCCGACGTGACGTAAAGGAATTGATACCATGTCAAATAAAAAGGGTCACTATTAATTGACCATCATTAAGTTAAACTGTGTTTACAGAAACCGCTAAAATGGAGGGCCGACTGTACGGTACATATAGCGGCAAGGCATGACCTATTGTGGTTCCTTACACTCAAGGATTTTACCTTTCATCTCAAGTGTGAAAATGTACATTCAGGTTTTGATTTAGGTGATCGTCCAAATGTGTTGTCGCTGAAATATCTGTGGAGTGTTTTGTGCTACATCAGTTTATGCAATATTCATAGAATTACATAAAAATGCAAAGCACTTATGTGGCGCTGCACAAAAAATGAAAGAAATTATATTGTACTCTTACAAACATAATTTTCGTTTCGTTTCACATCAGGATTCGTGCTTAGGGATAGATATATATGGGTGTGCACCATGGCTGTCCAGCATGCAAAAGCCATACGATTCTTTTGGAGCTGCTTCTGCCCATTACATGCATACAATGCAAAACCCGGTACATGATTTCATTTTTACTGTTACCAGTACTCCAACCCGCTATCCAGCACTAACTTTGAAGTACTGCATGGCAATAAACTTCCAAAGCGCTATTTTAGAAGAAAAAAACTGTCTAACAGTCATATCAGCCAATGTGCTCTAGCATCAATACGCTCTCATAAAGTAAGTACATGTGGGTATGTTTTTTTGTTTACTTTATACAAAATAACTTTCTGGATTCCACAGCAGATGTTGAAACATCTAATTTCCGCTGTGGTCCAGCTAATGTCTTTACCTATTGGTGGAATGTCCTTCTACGGTACTGCTGGGTAATATCACTTTTAGACAGTTTAACTTTGAGCTGTTGTGTCCTGGTCCAGTTTTATTTTTCCAACCTTTGCTACATATTGACATCCCCAAGTCATTATGATTCCAACCTATCGATACTATAACCTAATTCAACCTCCTTTTTCCTCCCCACCGTGATAACACCGTTAATCCTTTTTTTAATTCCAGTTTGCACTGTTTCTGTAATCTCTTCCGTTTGATTTGTTAGTTCTAATCTTCCCCTTCCCGACCCATCTCTCCTCCCTCTTTCACTCCGTGCCCCCCTCCTCTTCACTCCCCCTGCCTCCCAACATCCTTCACCCGACACCCCTCACCCTGCCCTGTGCTCCCACCACCCACCCACCCTGCCCTCACACAACCCTGCACCCCACCCCCTACACTCCACCCCCTACACTCCACCCCGTCCCTCCCTGCAGTTGACCAAGCTCCATCAGCTGGCTATGCAGCATACCCCTTTTACCCCCCTCGGACAGACTACCCCTGGTTTCCCCGGTACGTACCTACCCACCTTAAAGCTCCCCGGGACAACAAAGATTTTGTCGTCTCATGTCCTGTTTAGCGATATCTGATTGGGCAAAACAATTCTGTTTTCCAAACAGAAACAAAAATAACTATAACAAAACAAAGAAACCCACCCATAAATCTTTACCCTGGAGAGTCAACTGTGCATGCCCTTGCTTTAGTTGGCTTAGGGGAGATTATAATGAAGGTGAGTATGTTTCCTCCCCTGGCTTCTGCATTTGTGTTACTAACTTCTTCCTGCATCTATTACATCCAAACCATTTCCCTCAGATGTTAACCCTGAAAACCTCTTTTATGTTTGTTTTATTTTGTTGCAGCCCTTCAAACTGCTTCTTTTGGCACTACTCTTTCCATTATATTTTAGAAAATCTCATTGGTAAGAATGGATTTGGTCTAAAAACAGGTGTACATTTTGGGCAGGTTATACAATACGATGTTTGCATTATAAAACTATGTTTATGATTGCGAGTTCCATCGTTGACTGCAAGCCTTTTTTAAAGTGCTTTCTGCAAGTAAATAAAGGCCATTTTTTTATGAAACCTAAACCGTGTCCCATGATATCAGGTACGTGGGAAAGAATGCAGATTAATATCACTGGCCTCTGCAGGAAAACCCAGAAACGGTTGTTATTGAATTTTTGCTAAAATATATGAGTCTGAGCAATGAAAACGGTTTTACTCAGGTATGCCATGAATTCAGAGAGGATTTAGCCACACTTTTCTCTACTGCTTTTTAAGAGCTTCTATTTCACTTCAACCTTGGTTTGATATACAATATGTCTTGATATCTTCAAATCATCAGGCTCCTCTGGTGGTTCAATGATTCTTACACTAATGTTTTCACGTGGAAACCATTTCACACGTCTTGAAAGTTGGAGTTTTTTCTTGGTATGGGACAGTGGTATGGGATTTATCAATGCAACTTTTTGGCAGATTTTCGAGAGGTAGCAAACTCATTTGCATACAATAAAAGCAATGGGTCATTTATACATTGTGTTTGCTTAGTTTCTACAGTCAAACGCCAACAGTCATCATATGGGCACTACAGTAGAGATTCCTCTGGTATGGCTAAAATACATAAAAGACGTGCATTGTTTTTTGGAAATTAACTACGTTTAAAGATCTGTATTGAATTTTCTATTCTAAAATTGCCACTTCTGCTATCGCCCAGCAGGTCTGGACAATGCTCAGACAACCTCACATGAAATTACCATTCCCAATGATGTAAGTGTCACAAGTGTCAACTGTAAATGTCTTGTCAGTTTACTGCATGCACTCCACAATTTTCACAGCAGGGAGGTATGAATAGTACATAAGCTTAATAATTGATTTTCGGGTTGGGCCTGTAATGAACCCAAAAATCATTTGTGATTCATCCTACAGTATTGGCTGCAAAAACCTACCTGTTAAATAGACAATCTGCTTAAATCTATTGTGTTTTTGTAACAAGGTGGGAAAAAATATCTATTGATAAAAAAATCTGTTTGATCAAGGAGGCAAAAAACGTTGAAATGGAAAATTAAATATGAAATGAAAAGCTATATAATCTAAGTGTATTGTACTGACCAGATGGTTTTCTGCACAGCGCACTCTTATTAACTCAACCCCTACTTCCCCTGCAGCTGGTAGGATGCATAATCGGAAGACAAGGCAGTAAAATCAACGAGATCAGACAGATGTCCGGAGCGCAGATCAAGATCGCCAATGCGGTAGAAGGCTCGGCAGAACGACAGATCACCATCATAGGATCGCCAGCCAACATCAGCCTGGCACAGTACCTCATCAATGCAAGGTAGGCCTCGCAAGGCCTACAGCCTAGCCTGCCCTGCACTCGTCCTGGTCCACTGCAGCCCTTGCTCAGACAATGACTCCAGCTTGGTCGGAGAGAGCGCTCGAAACAAAGAACTCAGCGCTGTCAGTGCGGGGATCAGTTTGCGGCCCTTCGTGACGCATGTCTTTGTATTGTCGTTGCTAAAGCCCCGTGGGTAAACAGTTGGCATTGTGCGTGTTTGGTACTGCATATGAATAGTGCTCGTAATGAGTCTGCATTCGCCTAAGAGAAGGGCTCGAGTTCGTGTGATCACGCAGATATATACCAAGACTGTGGAATGCTTGTTACAATAGTGTTTTTTTTAAACAGCTGTTAAAATTATAATTTTTTGAAAAATGGGCCCCGATCTAAAATGTCACCCGTGGTTGGAAGAACTACACAAACTGACTGCAGTGCGTGTTTATGCTGTTTGCAACATTGGTCAGATTTTCTTAATAGCTTTAGCGCAGTGGTGTTGTGTATTTAACTTTCCATTAAGTAACACTCGTTACATTGTCATAATTGCTGCATTTTATGTAGATGAATAACCAATGTTCTTTAACCCCAGTAACACTTAACACATGGGGTTGTGGCTGTCACGCAGGGTATATATTGCATTTAAAATAAATGTGTTAAACGTAGACAGTGTGAAACGTTTGTAATAAACTGTATTCTCTAATTACAAAAATATACATTAAGGAGGATTGAGATTTATTGAGAGGATGATCATAAAGCTTAATTGACAGTTGTAAATATTTCATGATGGACAGTTATAGTATCACTGCTGAAAGACTTGAAGGGACATTGTAATTCAGCCTGGAAAACTACATTTAAATGCCACTTGAAAGCTATAGTATGCATCGTGAAGATAGTGTAGATTATAAGAAGTAACAATTACTATGAAATATGTTTAAATTCATTTTGTATCATTAGAATCTTAATGCTTCCTGTTAACGTTTATTTTATTCTACTAAATTGGTGTGGGCACGTGTTAATGTATGCATCAGTAGTTTTATCTGATCTTCATTGTTTGAAGATGTCCCTCTTTAGTCTGAAGCATACTGAGTAGAAGGCCTCCGAAGCATGATCGCCAACCTTCGAAATATGCTTATAGTTTTTGATTATGTTTTAGATTTTATCTCATTGTTTCCATGAAAAATAACTCTTCTTTGTTTATTATTTTGTTTGGCTGCATCGCACCTTTTTGTTTTTGTAATGTTTCTTCATCAGTTCATGGGATGCCCTTTTGTTGTTTCTATTCTTTAACACATTCCATGTTCCCTTCTTCCTCCCCCTGCCTCCCACCCCTGCCCTTTAACCTCCCCCATCCATGTACTGCCCTTGTGTTTGCCTACTTAACCCCTCCGTGAATGTTTTGACCCTGTCCCTCCCGTTGACCCTGCCACCCCCTTGCCCTTAATTTCCCTAACCCCGTCCCATGCTGCCTCCTTCCCTCGGCCTTTCCCATCCCCATCCCTCTCTCCGTTTGCAGCCTGGATATGGCTAAAGCCGCCAACCAGTCTGCCTCCGGCCAGAACCCCGTTGACCTGAACCTCCCTCAGCCCGCCTCCTCCTCCACCACCACCCCACTAGCCTCCGCCCCCACCCCCCTGGCTGCAGCGGCGGCTGTGACCCCCCACCACCACCCTGCTCCTCCTCCCACCTACGCCGTGCCTGTCTCCGTCTCCAGCCTGCTTGGCCTCAAGGCCGTCCCGCTGCTGGCCTTAAATGCGGCGGCGGCTGCCGCTGCCACCCCTGGGGCCTCGCTGGCGGGCCTGGCTGGCCTGACCGCTTACACGGCCAAAATGCCATCCGCAGCCGCGTCTGCCACCGGGGGCAAGAAAGGCGAGCGCCAGAAGTTTGCTCCGTATTGACCAGACGGGAGCGAGATGATGATGATGATGATGCTGGCTTGAGGCTGCTCGTCCTCATGATCTGAAGCAACCAGGGCCCAAGATAATTATTTAAAACAATCGTCATCCACTTTGGGATTTAGGTAACTGGCAGTTTGGGAATTTGCATGGCAGGGTGAGCAGTGTAAAAGGAAATGTTAATTAGTTTTAATAATTGGTGACCCAGTACTGAAGAACTAAATAAAACAAACAAATTCTGATCCAAATTTGATAAGTGTTAAATGCTACCTTGTTGTTTCGAAACGTCGAAAAGGCAATGCCAGCCACCTCCCAAAACAACAATCAAAAATGTAATCCAAGGTGTTACTTTTTAATTGGGTAAAATGTATGTAGGGATCAAACCTCAATGTTTAATTTCATGTAACAAACCAAAACCTAATTTCCAATTTTTTAGTAAAGGTTATGTCTTTCGGTTTTTTTCTCAAAACGGCAAGGATGTAATTTGGAGAAATACAGAAAATGGTGATAGAAACCTGCAGGGCACAATGCAAAAACAACCTTCATTGTTGACATTAAACCCTCAAACTGTTGTCAAGTTTATATATTTTGTAGTTAATACTTTGTTGGAAAGTGTACAATTGCTAGTGCTTTTTTGTTTATCATTGTGTTATTTATAACATTCATTGTTATACTTTTGTCATGTCTTCCACTGTTTTGGATGTGCTGCCTCTGCTGCGTATATCCTATGGGTTTGGATTCTCGTAAGCCTAATATTTGACCGTGGATGCATTGGATAGAATTGGACAGACTCTACCACATTCACGCACCAAATGCTTGCCATCCAAAACTTAATCCACACGTTTTGGTTGGCGTCTTTTCAGCATTACGTAAACTAGTCTTTATGCAAGCTATAGAATCTGAATAATCTTGTTCCAGTGCAAGATACATGACTAGTGAGCATCAGATAAGTGGCGATGAATATCTGCCAAAATGCTGCGTTTGAAATTAAATGGGGTTTTCTCAGTGAGATTAAAGTGAGCGAACAAAGAAATCTTAACGGTTTCGAGATATATTAAAACTGCAAAAGAACAAATGTTTCCTGCGGCTTTTAATTTACCCCGCCAGAAAGGAGTTGGTGCTGTCACGACAGTATACCTATCAACGCACACCCATACGTTTAACCAGTCCTGTTGCATGGATTACTAACGCGTAATTGATATGAAAACATTTTTTTACCTACTGTATGTAGTAATTGCATAACTGGACATTTGTATATGAGCATGATGCCAATAGTTTTAGATAGGTACTGAATTTAAAGCACTGCAAGGTTGATTACTGTACATATATGATAGAATTTTTTTTTTAGATTGTGATGCAGGCTAAAATGTTGGCCTGTGATTTTAGATCTGGGTTATTTTGTTTTCCTCTTTAGCATTGCTGTGGGAGTTTCTCATGTACACCCAGGTATGTTAAAGTGGAGGTATTGGTCAATGTATGGTGAAACCCACCGAAAGTATTTACAAACGCGGTGGCTTTCCACTGAAACGGCTGTTCTGCGTGTAACCGTTCCATCGTCAGTATTATACTCAGCTTCTGTATGTACGCTTTGCCTTTGTTAACTCGGACGGCGATGCACTACGTAATGAGCTTTTTTGCCGAGACGAAGGTCCATTTCTACCGAGAGCAAGCGAAGGTACTACCGCCAACCTGACGCTGTCGCTTGGGCTCCGTTTGTGTTTTCGTTCGTGGTGACCAACTTTACGAAACCATCCATTGCGCCCCCCCTCCACCTTCCTCTCCATGTCTGCCACCGCCGCAAACCTGCAATGTAGCCACCACAGACGCTGTAATCTTGAACACGTAAATCTGTACAATTATACCATAACCTGTACACCTTTATGGAATAACCTTGCCATTCAGCATGTTGTAGCTGTATTGTAAAGCAGCGCCCGCGGTGTGCAGGTGCGCGTTGCCACATTCAATCAGGGTTCCGCACTGGCATTCTGCGGCAGATTTTATTATGGCGACATGTATTGCTCTTTATATGCCCTTCCGGTTCCTCTGCGTTTTCTTTCAGGCTCACTTCAGAAGTGTCTGGAATGGGAACATTGTAGTAGCGAGCAACATCTTCCGAGTCACGCGACCATCCCATGTTACATTGTACATGGAAAGCTGCAGCTCGGCAAGAACAGAATAACTTTGTTTGTGCCGTTCTTTGCTCATCTGCGCTGCCCTGTTTATATCAATTAACATTTAAATTAAGAAAATCCATTAATATCTATGCGAGCTGTGACCTGTATTTGTCAAGAAATGAAAATTTGCTTTTGATTCCACGGGCATACAGGCTGTCATATTTTATAAGGTATTGAGATATAAACGCTTAGTCTAAAGACAGTTTTATTTAATGTTTTTGTTTGTTTGTTATACTGCCATTGCGACATGTATTTGATCTATTAGTGACATTGCTTAACTGTGGCTGTTATGAATTATTATCAACTGTTCACTTTTGTAAAATAAAGTAAATTAACTTTACAGAGTACTCTACATCCGTCTGTTTGTAGTGTGTATGCTACATTTTTATATTTGTTCTTAAAATGCGACACTTAATTAAATGTACTGTTTAGTTGAGACATAGTAGGAATTGTATTGTCTTGTTATTGTTTGTGAATACAAACCATGTCGTGTTGAACATAACATTCCCACTGACTCAGAATCACGTATGTGAATGTTTCGTGCAGTATTCTAATTATTGCTATTGGAATTGAGATTGATCTTCCATGTGCTACATATCTAATAGCTTTGCAGACAAGACATTACTATCAGATTATAGGATCAGAACTCCATTCAATGTCCACATAAAGTATGTTTTACTCCATCAGCCTATCAGTTTTCCAGACCACACCATTTGTTTAAGCAATTAAACTCTTGAGCAGTTTCAACCTTATCGGTCTCATCAGCAGTATCACGCTTGTTAAACAAATGCCCATATTACCAGATGTTCATTGACAAGAGCACTCCATTGAAACTATGGAACCTGGTTAATATGCCAACAGCATCTGGTAACAGATGTTTTGGAGATAGAGACTTGTGATTGTGAGCATCAGCACGGAGGAGGTTGATAGGTTGGTGCAACCCCGGTCTGCACATAGTCTGTGATAATACAGGTACCAATAAAAACTGAAAAATCCATAATTGACTCATAATACCAGCCTCTCAATCTTAATTTAGCGCCGATTTTACAAAAATCTGCTCCATATGAAATCGCGGTATTGTTGCTAATTGTTTAATGGCATCGATTTAGAATGGGTTATTTTGTACAACATCTGGCCAAGGGTGCTTTGCGATGGACTCGCACGAGTGAGGCTGGGTTAACCACCCCTCTGTCATGCTGCCTGGCCATACGGTGTGCTTCCCTGCTCTTACATCACAATAAATTGTAGCGATATGCGTGATTGATCAGCAGTGAGTTGTGTGACCTCCACATCCAGATTGCTGCGTTTTAACCGCACGTCTACATCGCTATAAAAAAAATACCAGCCCTGTTCAGTGTGTGATTGGAAGCAAGCTTATGCTTATCAGTGAAGACATTGTAAAAGTTACATGTGATCTGCTCTGGACAGTGGAACATTATGCTTGAAAAGTTTCCAACCAATTTTGACGACCCTGCGCTGAGAGACACGCAATACGCCGGTGTCTGAGATCTGGAAATGTCACGATTCAGGCCACATGCATCTCGCACCACAAAACAATACACAGAGGAGACACCCACCCAGTTCCTTGGCACCACAGCTAAACAGAGCTGCCATTGTTGTTAGTCTTTTAAACATCTTCACCCGAAACTTTTAAGAGTTTAATCAGACTGAAATGTATCGTAGGGCCGCAACTAGTTGATACCTTCAAAGCATGAATGTATGCATTATTTAGCCTCATGCTTAAATCATGTCTTAAAGACTATATTTTGTTGAAATACTGTTTTGTACAAACACGCTTCGCTACAAGTATATAAATGCATTACATATTTTGTTTGCAATGGAAAAATATGTCCCTTACTCTCACATGTGTAAACATTTAAACTAAAATAACCATCGCTGCGCGATGTTAGTAAAAGAAAATTGGTAATGTATCTGGTAATGATTACTAATTGCTATATGGGCCCTGTTGTTCAAATAAACATGTCTAAACCTGTTAATTAGAACTTAATGTCCCATTATGGCTTGATAGTTGCTACGTATATTTATTTATTTAAATCCCTGTAATTGACGATATTGTTGTTCATTGTTATGTATTTTTTGCATGCAAAATTCTAGCAGTCCCATACATCCGAATAGAAAAATAATTGAGATGAAGACAAGACCTACAATGTGCCACTCTCTACCAGAGGGCCCCACAGTTATGCTTGAATTATATAACCACAACCCTGTGGGCATGTCTCATTAGGCAATTATGCGCAGCGCAGCCAGCACCTGAGGCCACATTGTCACTGATTGACTTAAAGGCAATGTGGCTCAGTAGTAAATGGCGATATAGAGATCTCAATTAACTTTCCATTATATGCTGATGCTTGAATGCACAGAACTATATCTACTCGGAAATAATGTTTTGAACTGATTAAGCAATAAACACAGATTAGGAAATAGATTAAAACTGTAGTTGATTACCTTATAGATCCATTTTCTCAGTGGAAAAGGTGGCGCATGGTTCCACAGTCGTAACTGTTCCTGTGATTTATCTTTGAATGCAATGGATGGATGGAACGTGGTCCATGGTCTCAACATTTGTACCTTAATGCCATGAGGTGTAGGGGATTGCCGTGTTCATGGTGCCTTCTGCAACCATGTTTCTTGAAAGCACTCATCTGTAGGGCATTGTATTGTTCAGTCCAACAGTAGGAATACAGGAATTGATTTGCACATGTATCCATACATGTCTTGGTGAACCAATTCAAGTACAGAATTGTGTTTTCATTTGTAATGTTATAATTTATGTCACAGTTATGACTTGATGTTTTTGCACCAATATGTTTTACGGTGTCCTTTTTCTCCTTCTAATGTAAACATGGTATTTGTATATTTGTGGAGATGAAGAAAGGTGCTTTTGAATAAAGTGCTTTTTCTATGACATTGGCAGCATTCGATTGGCATCCTCCACTTCCGGCCAACCTCCACACCTGAGGCCAAAGTGACCATAATCTACTCTAGCTGTGATCAGAGGCAGACCACGTCTCACGATGTCTACGCGTGGCCCCTGACTGGACTCGACGGTGGTTTGAGGGACCTCCCTCCATGCTGCTGATGGGCCCTCCATCCACTCTACTGAGGAGCCCTCCTCCCTCCATGCTCCTGATGGACCCTCTTCCCTCTGCGCTACAAATGGGCCCTCCCTCCACGCTACTGATTGAACGGCTGTCGCTTGGCTCGGCAAGATGTACAAACGATAATAAAGAATAATTGGCGCCCTGCATTACGTCATGGTACGTAATGGCACGGCTATACCGCAGAGTGTTCCACAACTGTCAATTGGAACATTGCTGCAATAGAGGGGGGGGGGTGAACACAAGATCAAACAAGAGTGTAAAAATAACAACAAAATCATCTCTTCGGAATACGCTGGAGTGCGAAAGCAGCTGTGTCTGCGGCAGAGGCATTGTCGGGAGTTGCTGAGCGTGTGCACACGGCGAGAGAGCGCGTTTTGCCGTGGCTGAGTAGCTCGTGAGAAACGCGCAGCGTGACATTTGTTCGGCCGCATCATCGGCCAACTGGAGCGGAAGAAGCTGCGTGATTGCTCAAAAGAGATCACGTTAGAAAAATATCGCGGGGGCTCCGCGCATCTGATCCAGTCTACTCTGTGGGATAAAAAGCCGCTAACAGGCTTTGGACGTGGCCACTCTGAATAAAATGTACCAACCGGCCCAGTGAGCACGCCTCTCTTGCACAAGGGCGAGTAAAGCAAAACATTTTCTAAATGGCACGTTTGTAAAAACAAGAACATTCACAGTCATTATTGCATGAGTTGTTTAAATCTTGCCGATAAATCTGTGTTCACATTCATCCCAGTTAAACGCAAAAGCTAATTTTGTTGTCAGTGGTATAATTTACATCGCAATCGCATCAACATTATTCCAATAACAGACCTGTGGAAGCTGATGGTGTCCAGATCAATAGCCGCGGTAATGGATATTGATATCTTAAGAGCGAAGTGTTTTATGCGCTGATAGGCTTGAGTGACTTTTGGTAATTTATAATATTTTGACAAGGTTTTTAAACTATATAATAAATTATTTTGAACGGAACTGATACATAACAAGTAAATCAACCAAAATGTCCCACACTGTAGCAAACCTCATCGTTCCTTTAGGAATTGTAATCGTGCATGTTGTTCCCTCGTGAGCTTCTCACCCTGATATCTGTGCACACTTATCCAGCCGCACTCCCCCTTTTCGTTCCCTGATGAGCATAGAAATAACCCCACGGCTCATCACACAACGAGCATCCAGTCAGCACATCCCCGTAAAGATTAGATGATGTTTTGGATATGTGCAATAGAGAACAAGCTGTTGCTTTTGGATCTTCCTAATAACAATAGTTGGATCACTTTGGGTTGAGGCTGTTTAGCTGCAGGAGCCCAATAAAACTAAATAACAGGCATAAAACATTTAATTTGTATGAAATAATCCCCCTTAATGGGGAACAGCATGCAAACGCACTTTGTGTTTGCTTCCAGGATAATTTTCGGCAAGCTCTCATTATCGTTAAATGGCAACTTGCATTAAATGTAAAAAAAAGAAAAACCCCATCATCCAAATAATGGTTTACAATATTGGAGGAGAAATCATAATATGAAAACCTCATTTGTGTAGGGATTTTTCCAATATCTCTACATGGCGTCATTTTGAGAATTTGGTTTAGGCAAGATGACATTTGTTAAGTGCAAATGATAAATTATGCATCTCACATATATAGCGAAGTGTAGCAATCGCAGGATTGTGAGAGATGGTAACGACGGATGGGGAGGCCTTCATCTAGCAGTGGATTGACCATGGCTTTATGAGGACAATGTTGAATATTCCTTCTGTTGACTATTAGCTGCTGTTGTCTATATTGTGCATCCACGCTTCTGTGTTGCTGTTGTGCAACCATTTTACAAAACATTCTACCATCCACGAGTGGCAGGCCTCCTTGAAAAATCCCGTTTTGCTTATCATGGGAAACATATTGTATATTTTATACATGAAAAGAAATGGTAAAAAAAAATACGCAGAGAAAGCTCACAAAGGGGATGGCACAATAGCCTCAACATTCTCATGGAGCAGACAAGAAATAGCTGTAAGTGAAATGTTTAACCTATATCTACTTAGCCTAACCAGAAATGTACCATAAATCATACTTTTCATTTGCTGAAAGCCTTAGCAATCATTCTTTATGTGCTATAGACTCTATAAAAGTGCTGGACGTCAATGTGCTTAAATAAACAAAAGGCCGATACGGGTGGTGCGCAGCTGCTAGCAGCTCTGAATGAATGATGGCGTGGGTCATGCTGGCTGCAGCTACAGCAGCCTTTGCTCATAAAACCCGCTTATATAGGTGTGTGTGAAAGGGCCGCTCGGTCCCTGGTAAATGCGGTGGCTTTACTGGTACTTTGCTGTTATTGAAGAGCTACGTGTGTAAATAAATGTACATGTACATACAGCATAAACATATACTATACGATAGATACGTTTCAGGTTTTAACATATGAGATTTGTAAAGACAACTTTGTATATTTTCCCCTCCTGGATTTTATTTTACGTGATGTCTCTTCCTGCCACGTCACATTTTTGGATCGTCCGAAATTGTATATGCAAGCCAGATATTTGTTTTTTTGTAATACTATAACTTGGTAATCGGGAACATAAAACTAAACAAATTATTTGATGATGCTGCTTTGGCAGTGGTAAACAAGCACAATCAACAAAAATCTCAACACGTCATTAACGCTGCCTTACACACACACATATATATAACAGGTGACGTTTTGGGCAACGGTCCTTCGTCATTTATGTGTTATGAAAGGAGTGACTGATTAATTATCCAAAGGATGTTTTATTTTTTTGTTGGTATATTTTGATACTTTGGGCCTGAATTAAATGCTGATGAACGATCATTTTTCAAGGCTATTTTGTGGAAATGCAACGTCTCCATTCCCATCAATGATGCAAATCAGCGAGGGGAATGGGCTTCGCCAGTTTGGTCAGGATGTGAATCGCACATAGCGTGTGCGAAAACAAAACCACTTGAACCTTTTATTTGCATGCGTACACAAAGTGAGAGAAAGCAGTGTTCTGCTAACATTAGCAGGCATGGTTAGAAATCGGTGAGGATGTATTTCTTACAGTTATTGCACTTTACCCATGATACAAGTTTATACATTGTTGTGGATACAAAATAAAATCAATGACCTCATTTCTTGCTGTGACAATAGCCGCAATGTTAAAAGAAGGACTGATGTCAAATTTGAGTTACAGCCAAAGGCAAATGTCATTGGAAATGAGGCCACCCAAAGTAATCACAGCCCCCAGAGAAACACGTGTCAAGGCCCATCCTGGTTCGTGTGTTTTACTGACATGTTGTCTGAAAATGTTTCTTACCGAAATGATGTGCTATCTTTAACCAGGGAAAGAAATCTTGAAACTCAATCAATAGCAATTGTAATATTTCCAATATTTCCCCAAAATTGTAATCATGCTATGATGGTTGCTTTTCAAAGCTGTTCTTTCGGGATAGCTGTGTCAAGGGATCTCCCTCTCTCCCACGTTGGAGGCAAAGTTATAGGTAACGTGGGAGGCGAAATGTTGCGAAGGAGAGAGGGACAGCGTTTGACACAGCTATCCCGAAAGAACAGCTTTGAAAAGCACAAAACATGAATCGAGCCGTGAACCCTATATCAGTACAATACTATGATAATTTATAATTTACCACCCTTCATCAATCCGCTACTAGATGAAGACCTCCCCGTTCAGAATTGGTCATTGCCCAGTGTGGGTTGGTTTAGCGGAGAGCTGTGGACAGATTTAGACGTCCCTGATGTTCTCCATGACCTGGAATTAAACTCAGGTGACCAGGTTGAGAGCGCAGTACGTGAACCACTGCACCACCGCTCTCTCCCATACCCCATGTATTGTATTGCACGACCATACATAGTAGATTAAACACATTTAATATCACGTACATAACCAGGCGTAAAGTTGTTTGTTAGATTTGAATATGATTTAGGATAATTAAACATGTGAAATGTAGTCACGTTAAACTGTTTTCTGTAAGAGTATGACTTTTAGGGCAGAGTTAGGTTTATATTGAATCAAGGAGTGATGTGTGAATACTAAACTGCACTTAAATAAGGCTTATGAATTGCTCGACTCCCCAGTTGCCAGAAGCATTATTGAATGTGTTGTGACAAAGATTAAGATACAATGTCATTCATCATTGAACTAAGTCACTCTCGTGAACCTCTCAGACAATTCCAATTAGCCCATAATTATAGTCAAGTGTCAATATTGTCCCATCAACACCACCGTGGAATTTGGAATTCTGCAAATTTGTTTCCAGAATGGAATGTGAATCAGAGGTGTTGTGTTATATATGGCATAGTAAATAAATACATTTAACTCTTAGGATGCAGAGCATTCCAAAAAAAAAATCCATGTTTTTATTCAGCCATTTTTTTTTATTTTATTTTTTACAAATTGTTGGTACATAATTTAATAATTCCAATGAACTTAACGACTCTTCAGCCGTATTGCGGAAATGGGCACGTGGGATTTAAAATCATTCCGAAATTATTTTTTATCCTATAGAGCCCAATTTGAATCCATGTAATGTTAGCTATTGCCAAATAGGAATACTAAATAGACCTCAAAGGACCCACGCCCATTCATATGTGATACAATATAGTCTGTATGCAAGCATTTCATGCGCACTAATGTTTGCACACCGCAAGGCCAGGAGATGCCAGCACAGCACCTAGGGATTTACATTTGTTGCTAACTCGCTTTAACGCTACGATATCTCATTTCACAGTTGGCTTAGGTTTTGTATTTGAAGTCCCAAGAACAAAGAGCCTTTCAAAGGGTCCCCCAGTAGTGGGTGGCTTAGACGAGACATATGAATTGTTGAGCTGATGCTGGGAGCAGCTCTTTTGCTTCCTGCGTGCCCACCACAGAGAACACAATGTAGCCGCTGTGCTGAAAAGCACGGGCACACAATGCCATATGTGTACACAGACTGCAGCAAGCTTGTGACATTAACGCCCATCTGTAATTGAGTGATCCAAAAATAACCAAGAATGCTTTGAATCCAACTAGGCGTTTAGTTTAACCGTTGGCATGCATTATATGTGTTTACATAGGTTTTTCTGATGCCATTTGCAAATGCCTGTGCTTGGAGGTGAACCCGTGAAGAACAAAAAAAAACACCAAATATCGCTCGATCCTGAGATTGTTCCTTAAGTGTGTGGAGTACATTCTCAGCATGGAGGAGGGAGGGGGGGAGATGCCTAATTATAATAATAATAGCATTTAGTTGGAGAGGGTCAGACAAAATGCGAAATTGTTTGATGCCGAGTGTGTTGTGCTCCCCCACCCGCCGAGTTTTTGTATGCACCCCCTGTAAACAATGTCACGCTACAAGTTCGGTGAGGACGACAGGTGTTTTTGAAACCGCACAGGAACATGCATTTAGATGAACGAATTCCATCCCTCTCGTCGGGCTAGTGCTCACTTCATCACCGGTGTTCATTCCAGTTATGGTCCAGCAAGTCTGTACAAGATTTACATTTATCCCCTTGCAAACTGTAAAGGACAACCTACCCATCGTCCAATACTTCAGCGATGTACCTCGCCGCTGATTCAAGGCCAAATCCCCTTTCTGCAATCGTGCTTTTACCATCCTCGAATCTCGCCCCGATCCGAAAGAACGGTGGCGAACAGCGGAACAACGCAGACATCCAGAATAAACACCTGCTTTGAGACCCAAACATCACACCTCCTGACTTTAAAATTCACTTTAAACACTGGTGCAACCATCGACCGTATCAGAACATGAACAGGCCGCTGCACACATCTCCTTCATAAATGGAAAATGAAAGACAAATCACAATGCGACTGTACCCATGCAACCCAAACTATGGACCACATAGTAAACCACTGTAGTCTACGCTCCTTCAATGGACAAGGAATAGCAAAACGACACGAACTCTCTCCTAAAGGCCTCGTGGTGAGCAGATGTCCACACTGACATTTGGCTCCTGAACAGATTTCCATGCACAATATAACAATTTATACCCCGCGAATACTTACACATCATTTAATTGCCCCAAAGTCCATTTAATTCAACTGTTTAAAAGAAAAAGAGCATACATTTAATATTGATAACTTTAGAGTTAACTAATTTGATAAATGACAACAACCGCAAGTGCAGCGGCTATTATTCTATGTGTTGCAAAAGCGGGGTGGGGGGTTAGATACAGGCTGCGGCGTGGATACCGTGCAGGAGAATTTTTTAAATATGTATAGGGAACGCCAGCCATGCAATTTTTCAGGCCACTGCTGGCAAGGACCTTCACTGCTTCACTGGGGGGGGGTGCTTTATAGAACCCCTCCAACGCCCCTTTGTTTCTAAACCTGTATAAATGCAGCATTAACACAATTAATGACCAAGATTGTAATGCGTATGATCTTTTCAACATGTTGTCTTCTTACAAAATGTATTTGCAGAGCAGCTCGTGGCCGACAGCAGGCGTTATCAAGCAGCCGTCGTGCATAGCCTATGGCAGTGAATTAGGATGCAGCCAAGGAACATAATGTGAGCGGTCATTTAAACTGTGTGGCTCTGAGCATTATTCACGATCAGTTTCCAAAATCCCATTACAACTGAGTAAAACCACTTCTGTTAGGTACAGTTGTTTGAGTATCGGGACTAACTTTAATGTGACCCAAGAGCAGGTAATGAAACGACAACAAGTGCTTACGGGTATCCAGCACATTTAGAAAATGACAGCGTCCAAATATTTTCTCCGTTTTTTTTAGACTAATGTATCTGGAATAATGCACCGTGGTTTAATTCTTCACGTAGATCTCCAGGGCATAGGTGTGAATGTCATTTTAGTTTTTACTTCATTCACTCGCGTATTTACGATTCAAAAAAAAAAAATCCCAATTCTTAGAACCGCCTCTTGTACGGTTAGCCTCCAGAAACGTTTTGCAAAGCCCTGGCAGCTTTTGTGCCTCTTCACTGGGAACACTATTACACAGTCCACTAGCACCGTGCAATTACCTCCGCTGCTTGAGATGTGGCCATCACGTGAAATCTCCTTTCATTGTTGATTACAGTATTTTAAAATGGATCCTCAACCATTACAGCCTGGCCTATTGTAGTTTTCGTGGGGCATATTTTCCATTACGATATGAGCTGCCAGTAAAGCATCAGCTGCATTAACCGTCACAAAAGTGTATGCAGCGCAATTAAGTTTACTTGTACTGCACATTAGCTTTTCAATTCAATGGCGTGACTTTTGATATCACACTATTGTAAACGCGTTTAATGGATAAATGGGGGCTTACACGTTACACGATGTCCATTGCAGTCATGAGGGTGGGTCGATTGTTAAACATGCATTTACGTTTGCATAAAATAGGTTTTTGATTCACGTCTTAAACGACTAATTTCAATATGGTTTTGTGTTTTAATGGCCTGTTATTAGGTACGTTTAAAATAAATGGCTCAAATTGACATGGCCGGTTTAATCAACCTGCATCTAATAATTTAACCGAATGTCATATGTAAAGTTATAGTGGGTAGACTGATTTTTTTCAGAGCCTGACGAGGCATCCTCAGGCAAACGCCTGAAGATACCTCTCAGAATGCCTGAGGATGCCTCCAACGTGGGAGGTGAAATATCGCGAAGGAAAGGGGAGAAACGCTAGCCACGGATATCCTGAAAGTGCAGTTCAATAATTATATAGAAATAGGACATACGAAGTTTGCTTTGAAAGGGTATCTGAGTGGTGGAGGTTTATGTTATAAAGTGGAAGAGCAGCTGGGGACACACAGAGAAGAGAGGGCGAGGGAGGGGAAAACTTACAAAGAAAAAGGAAGATTGCTACCAGCAGTTTTTAATGAGAATTTAAGCACCGATCACTCCTGAGAGTTGCTGTGGTTTGCCAGAGGCGTTAAATGTGGACTGCTCCGTGTAATATATTGGGCTGTTGAAGTAACTGTCTCTTCCCCTATTGGGTCTGCCAGAGAAAATGTTGTCATCTTCACTTAAATAGCATCTGCTAGACCTACCGATAATGTGCTGCTAATCCAATAACCTGTAACTCTATCTGACGCCATCTGGCCTGATCGCCGCACTGGATCCCCAACCCCATTAGTGACCTACCTTTCAGATTGGCTGCTGAAGGCATTGCAATCAGAATCTTATTCTCGAAGAAATTGAAAAGCACATTTTAGTATCATTACTGAATGATTTAAATAAACCCACTTTTGTGTTTATTAATTTGCATTTTATTTAAAGTAACGCAAAATAATTATGCCAAAGTGGCTCAGTGTGTTCAAATTACATCTGCTAGGTAGTTTAAGAATATTAATGGGGCACATCTCTAGCGACAAGTGCTTGTACTGGAAACGGTTTTTTGTCAATGAAAAGCTTTCATAATGGTAAATTACCAGTGCGTTTGAATAGGAAAGTGATACCAGAGTTACACGTACACCTTCGGTTAAATTATTACATTCAATTTTAAACGTAAAGTTCTGTACTTTTTACCCTACTAGCCAACAGACAAGTGACCCTTCATTAAAGTGAAATTCAAAAAAGGATGTTTTATCCAATAACATTGTCACCACAGACCACAGACATTAAAACACATGATATTTTAAATGCTCAAAATTACCCTTAGCAGGACCTGTGCAATTGTACGCAGCTGGTGCAGATGCATTATCACATCTCATGCCACCATTTATCACTCCCCACTGATTAATAACTATGAGCAAGCACAAGTACTAATAAAAGAAACCTTTTTGGCAGCAGATGTTATAGGGTCTCAATTATGAAGCACCACCTGCAACGGCTGCTCATCTCCCATTGTTTGTTATTTTAATTATTGCTATCCTGCAAGCGGATCGCTGTGGGGTGCAGGGTGTAAATTAGGAGACTTGTAAATAACATAGATTATGTTATAGGTTGCATGAGCCATCTCTCGATAGATTACACTGATGGCCTAAAATGATATTATTTCAAGTGACATTACACTTTATTTAAATAGTGTAGCCGCTGCCAACAATGTTCATTACGGTATGATAACGAGACATAAGACTTAGCATAAGACAGGCGCCATCAAGAAAGGGCCATTGCCTGAAACGTCACATATACATTGATTTGTCCTTTTAAGGCCACTGTTATAGACAAACGCGTTGCGTTGTTTTTAATGTGTGCTTGTTCACCACTGACAATTACAGAGTAAAGGTATCACCAAATCATTTGTTTAAATACAAGACAGGTCTATACAGTGTACGCATTCAAGATGTTGTCCACCGAGGAGATAGAGCAATGAAATCTGCTCATATACAACTGCTACGTAGATTATTAAATTGCAGGACCAAACGAGATGGTGGTGGCTTGCGGAGAAATTAATCCAGCAGTGAATTTACAATACAGTTTCTTCTGCTGGCCATTCACCGCTGTTGTCTAGAACAAGGGTTCCCAGCTTTTTGCACCTCAAGGCCCACTTGGCTCTGGTCTCCACGGATCACTAGGTGGCGCTCGCGGCACACTGATGGGTCGCGACCCACCGGTTCAGAATGGTGAGTCTATACTGTATGTATTGGATAAAAGGTAAAGGTGCAGCACTTGCAATTTCTTCATTACGCCACTACTAGCGGAAGGGACGCCACTAAAGGGAGCTCAAGAGAGCTCTTATATAAAGTACAGTATTTGGCCTACTCTTCCACTGTGGCCAGACGTCATGAAACATGTGGGAGTTCTAACACTTTACCCCACCGCACTTGACCTGCCTTTCAGCTGTCTGTATTGTACATCAATGCCGAGAAGTTGCTGTTGTGAAAATATCATGCACCCTACCATCCACTGCAATATGAAATTAGCATTTTATGCAATTCTGGCAAAGTGCAAAAATCATGTTTTTTAAATATAAAACACGTGTATAAATAAACAGAGAAAGCCCATAAAGTGACGGTAATATAGCCTAGTGCAGAAGGGCTACATATGAATTCTTGTACCCTGCCTGCAGTACACTTTCCCATTTCCCCCAGTCAACATGTAGCAGCCCATAATGCGTGTAATTAGATATTGCATTACAACATTATTTAATTTACATTTAATTTGAGAACATTGTATTTCCAAATACAAAAATATTGATCTGGAGAGTCAAAAGGACTGTAACTTTGAAGATAATTTTTGTCCTTGTGGTCAGCTTGCTTCGCATGATTATTCACAGTACAGTGATCTACAGGAACAGCTATGAACATCACAGAGCTTATTTACAAGCACAAAACAAGCCTATGTCTTCATTAAATCATTCCACCCTGGGGGTGCTGTCAGCCCAGGTAGTGGTGTGCAAGCAGGGATATGAATGTGCATTGCTCATTATATTCTTACATGGTTTTAATTACAAGAAAGTGAATGGATTGTGTCATTGACTGGAAATGCATGTACGTCTTGTACTATATTCACATTTCAGTAGCAAAAGCGCCACGGTGTATAATAATAATAAACGGTATTTATAACGCACACATAGTCATTCAATGTCGAAGTACTGTATTGATGATGTTGATACTCATCATCATCAGTCATGATCAATCCCCTGCGAGATGAAGACCTCCCCAAGCCATTACCATCTCTCACGGGCCTGCAATGTAAGAATCCGTCCTTAGTACTGTACCTGCACACGGATTGAATCCCCGCAGTGGACATTACCTTGGGCATGTAACACCGCCTTTGCCTGCCACTCCATCCTTCGTCTTGACCAAGGGCAGACATCCCTTCGACAAACGTATCCTCCCCAAGCCCACTTTTCCTATCAGTTAATATATCTCGAACGATGATGTCTCAAACTTGTGTTCTAATGCGCGTGCTCCCCTTTCTGTCGCTCAGTGTATCTCCATGCTTCTTTGTACACTTTTCAGCCTTTGTTCTACTTTACATAATGAAATGAGGAAAATGTCAAAATACAAGTAAAAGGGGAGTCAGACAAGGAGACACTTTGCCAGTTATTGACGGCATGAGATGTTTTCTGAGTATTATAATTGCAGAAAGAGGCCCACATACAATTCAAGAACATTCTGTATGAATCATCTCAGATTTTCTGACATCGTTTTTATAATAAGGACCTTCAGTGTCGGGAATTAACTACAAGGCAATTATTGAAGAACTTAAAGACGGCTGCAAGGTTGGATGCAAAGTAAAATATCAGCAAAAAAATTAACGAAACAAAGTTTTGCTCATTTTTAGTTGCATGTTTTACTCGACTCCTAATCGGACGTTCACAATGACATTGCACTACACTTGGTAAGTAGCACAACAACCAGCTCTGCATTACATTCATTGCTTAATCATGTACAGGATTGCGGTGAGCTGGAGCCTATCCCGGCAGATATAGGGCGCAAAGCAGGGCTATACCTATGATGAGACGCCAGTCCATCAGAGGGCACCGGGGGAAATTTAGTCCGCAGGCCAATTAACCTATGCAGCAGCATGTCTTCGGAGAATCGTGAACGTTATTTACCCTTTGCTAGCCCCTAGTGGTAAAAGTGAGCTACTGCTTGGGGGCGACCACGTCAGGCGAAACACATTTTTGTATCGATAATAAAATAACAATTGCCCAAGCTCTGCGGTGCTGTATATACAAAATTAAGGCGTAATAAACCAAATCATGAACGTTTACAGTCAACCAATTAACGAGTGGGAGTTAACCAGGGAATCTGGGGAAAACTCACTCTAGTCTGGGGGAAATACACGATGTGGAGCGTACACTATAGCTGTGCCGCCTCCTCTTGGCAAGCCAGAGTATGACATCTCCGCGACGCCCACGGGAAACGCGTTAAGCAACATATGTACAATCTCCCGACCCTTGCCTCCACAGTGCTGGTTACAGGCGTGTGTCACCGCCGCCTGGCTTAAAGCAATGTCGCCTTGAGATAAAAGAAATAAAAAATACTCTTTTCACAACCCAAGGGCCCCACGGCGCTCTGAGAGTGAACAATTCCAGCAGATAGGGTCATTCATTGCCGTTAACATCTGGCGGTTCACCAGCATTGATTCAAGCATTCCCAACTGCTGATGAAACGCCCATATGTCGAAACTGGTCCAGAGCTCGCTTGTTCTGAATCAATGCGCCGGAAATTATTTACTCCCAGAAGGCGGTGGGGCCGATGGGTTATTGAAAATACTTTCATGTTTACGTGGAGAGGCATATATATACGAAGCAGACATATTGTCTGTTTATCTATTTTGCTATTATTTTCTGCACAACAAAGTTAATGATTATTTCTTAATTTGGTATGCTCCATACACATATGAATGCTGCTATAAGCCAACAGATCGCCTGAGCGGAATAACAGTAAACAGTGGCATTTACAGATAAGGAGTAGAGTGGCCCAATAAAGAGAGACACTGAGAGTGACAGAGATGACACAGAAGAGAGATGTCAAAGAGAGACAGGCACATAAACACACGTTGAGAGACATACACAAAGAAAGAGAAAAATAAACAGGGTTGCAGACACAAAGCGATGCAGAACATATTGTAGGCCCTTTCATGTGGGGGAGGAGCGGCGGTGCATTGTGCTCTGCATCTCGTCAGTTCACTGCTTATGGCAGTGGCGACTAATCCTGAACCGGTCCCATACTGTGCTGATAACATATAGCAGTTTCAGCCGAGATTGTATAGCTTCCTCATCACATCCTAGGCCTGCCTCGTCCTAGACTTTCTATTTTAGCAGCACAGGAGATAATATTTGACGTTGTGTCAGATACACACGGCATACCAATGCCTCAAATGTCAGTTTTTCTCACAAAGTCGTTTCACCTAATCACTTCAGCTGTGAGCTACTATTACCAGAGCTCTGCTGCTTTCATTGAGCAATACTGTAGTGCACGAGTAACAATGACCACCAGCTTTACCTTTTTACCAATCTCAAGCACTCTGTCACCTACTAGCCACCAAAGCCAAAGCAAAACTTGACGTGTGACTTGTCTGATCTCACCTCGACCTTTGGTCTCAGTGTTTCCCCATTACTGGTGAATTCTATTTTCATGTTGAGCATCCATCTAATTCCAGCGCAAAAACCTCCCAGTCACTCTTAAAATCCATAGATCTCTCCCAACTAATCTCATATACCACACATTCCCATTACCACACTCGACGTGTCATTCGAAAAACCAAGGACATGGCTTTTACCAGCATTTCACCTGTCACATTTAGCAACCAACCCATCATAAAATTGTCATTTTCAATACCTAGGCCACTACCTTTACAGGTCCCCAATCCCCTTCTGCCCCACCAGACATCCATCTCCTTCGTGTCTCTACCTCTGTATTTTGTATATTTAAAGCCTGCAACATAGAATGCAAAAATCCTTTAATTGAGCCTTACCATGCCACATTGTTTAATGCTATGAATGATCTCATGCCTCCAGGGGTGAAAGTAAGTTAAAATATTTACCACTACGGGCGTATTGCAAGCTTCATTCCCACCCATTTGTATTGAATGCTGCAACCACTTTAACCTCTGCGTGCCTCTGAAGACTTCATTGGTCATTCACTTAAAAAAACCACAATGGAAACATCCTGCCTAGATATCTCCTACTAGGCTGGAAGGGTAATATCAAAGTTTATCAGTCAGCGGTAACAATGGCCAAACCAAAAAAATACTCTACTCTGTCGATGGTGGTGGACCCTTTCAATCCCTTTTCAGTACTACTTTAAATTCCTCTGTCTTCCACTACTACGCCACCAGCTGCCAAGAGTGAACAACTCACCTCCCATTTCTCTGAAAAGGTCAAGAAATTCATGATGATGGAATTCTGGTGTCCTATTGTCTGTCCTGTCTCCCCACCACATACTCTTGACGTCCCTGAGGCTGTCACATACACATCACACAAATCTATAACCGAAACAAATCTTCTTTCATCCATGATACTCTCACTGCCTACCCAATCCGGCTCTCTAGATTAAAAGCTTCAACAATGCCTCTATCACATTTGATACCTGTGTCTTACTCTCCAGACTGATGCTGTTACTCCCATAATGCATTGTGCCCCAGCTGCTATATGTGGACAAACTCTCACCAGTTATAGACATCACATTGATTGTTAAGAAAAGTAAGCAGGTTTTGGTAGGTTACATCACTGGAAGGGTGGTCGAAACTAACGATGGTGTGGCAGCCAAACGAGTGAACATTCATGGGAGGACATCTATCATGGAGATGGAGGGATGTGCTACACAGACAATTACATTGTTGGACCATGACACACTCTGATTGCTTGGGTAAGCCTTAATCCAGCAGTGGATTGATTATGGCTGATGATGATATATCAAAATTGTAATGTATTGTAGCAGTAGGTTTGTGGAGGTAGTCGTTGCTGTTGAAGTACTGTACATTTTTAAGGCAGAAATGTTTTGGCAGTTTTATGTTTCAGTGAGTTTAATGTTAATATTTTACACCCACATTTACATTGTCTCTTTTTCTTACAACACTGGTGCTCATCTTGAATCAAATACAATTAAACAGTGAATTAAAAGTATAGTTCTAAGATATAATTGAACCAATGTAGTTATTATATTTTTTTTAATACATTGGTTTCAAGCAAGTGTGGCATAAAAAAAGTATGAAAACCAGATTGATTTGCTCGAATTAAAATGCATTCACACTGTGCTATTTTAGCATTGCTTTAAATGCAGCATAATCATGTACCGTATTTAAGACGTGCGTATATCAATACACATCTCATTATGGGATAAATGTGCTTAATGGTATATACCTAAAGTATCTGGAAGGCGGTTGTTACTGTGTGTCTAGAATGAATGCTTCTGATTTCATAAACTTGGTTGACTCCAGATGGCACTGGAGGCTCATCACCATTAGTATTCACAAATACTGCCTCCTCCTCCTCTTAATTAGGCTTTGCCAAGCATTTGCTCAAATGGATGTTCATAACGGATAGGTTAGATGGCGGGTGTTGTCAACATTAAATGTCATGCGTAGGCAGCAAGAGGAGGTTGATGCAATGAAAAAATAAAATCTGGCAAGCCATCATTACCATTTTCCTTTACGCGGAGATGATGAAAAGCTTCGCAATGGTTCAAACACGTGGTTCAATGAGTGGGTGGGTGTGCAGAATGTTGAATTTCTATCTCAACAAAATGCGCTACCGCGTAGCACTGTACTTACACAATTTACACATACTACACACGGTTTAAACGTGTTAAGAACACATCATTTTGCAAAGAGGTTATTACAAGAATGATAAGTTAAATCTGAAGTGATGTTTGTATTATAATATTTAGTTTAAAGTATTTTAATGCATTGATTTTGAAGAGTACATGTAGTTAGATAGATATGTATTATTACGGCGGAAAAATACCCAGCGAGCTTGCAAGCTCTTTACGGCATTCCTGCGACACAACAAACATGGGAATTTACGACAATAATTCAAAATAAATTTAAATACATATACTTTTTGTATAAATCAACTAACAACAAAAAACATTTACACATATCATTGCACAAACTTTTCAAGTAACCAAGTAAAATTATAGTTGTGCATTGCGATAGTGAACATTAAAGCATATAAAAGGTAGCGTATTCAATACTGAAAGGCAATAGTGCAACGTTTGGAACATTTCAAACACAAATAAAGATTTACAATCTCAACTAGGCAGAAATTTAAATTCTAACTGGAATCTAAGATTAGTATTTGACGGTAGTGACAAGCTTCAAGCTCATAACAATATTATTCCAAAAACGTGGCGCAGCCGCCACAAAAGCCTTTTCTCCATATCTTGAAGTGAACATTGAGCAGCAAGTACTTTAAGCTTCTAAGGCTTACTTTGTCAATCTGAATGGTTAACAAATCCTTCAAATATTTTTCTGACTTGTTTAGTAAGGGCGGCGCAATGGCGCAGTGGGTAGCGCTGCCGCCTCACAGCGAGAAGGGCCCGTGTTCGAATCCCGGCTCGGGGGCCTTTCTGTGTGCCGTTTACATGTTCTCCCCGTGTCCGCGTGGGTTTTCGCCGGGCACTCCGGTTTCCTTCCACTGTCCAAAAACATGCTGCCAGGTTAATTGGCCTACTGAGTAAACTGCCCCAGGTGCCATGCGATGGACTGGCGTCCCATCCTGGGTATAGCCCTGCCTTGCGCCTTGTGTCTGCCGGGATAGGCTCCGGCTCATCGCGACCATGCACAGGATTAAGCGGTTTCTGAAAATGGATGGATGCCTTCCACTCATACACTGGTCCTACTTTACGAATATTTAACTACTGTATATTAACATTCTGCACATAGACTGTAAAGCTTCCGTATAAAACACCGGGAGCCAAAAGCTTGAATTTATGACCTGTGTGAATGTTTAAACTGTGGTGATGCTGGCATGACTCCCAGCGAAACTCCATCACAGGAATAACCAAAAACTATTAAGCAATCTGTTATCATCTGAACTACTACTCTTTATCTGTTACCCCTCATAGTAACGCACATGAAATCTCTATACAGGAACGTGACTATCGACTTCCAATGGAGTGTTGCTCTTTAACATACCAACTATCTTTTCAGTGTTTATCATTAACTTTGATAATGGACTCTTGTCAACACCACTAGGTACAAAGTTAATAAGTAACGATTTAAAAAAACGAGGCAGAAAAAGTGAAATGCACACACATTTTATTCACAGATTGGGGAATGTAAAAACATACCATTTGGGGTTGTTTGCCACCAGCTGTTTTTTTTATCTATTACGAAATACGTTATGAAAACCTGCATATAACCGAGATATAAAGTCACTTAAAGGACAGTTCATCAGATGATTGAAATTGTTAAAATGTCTTGACACCTGTAGGTGAACTTGCATCCTAACGCCCTTTACAGTGTGAGATGTTACTGTATGATAGAATGTTACGTTTATTGTGTATATTGAGCACCACGTCGTGGGAAGCAAACAAATGTAAAACTGTCCACTATCAAAAACGTGCCATTCCAACTTCAGGGATACTGGGTCAGGATCTACCATGGGAATAAGGCGCCACCCAGCGTTGCTTCTATAGGGTCGCAGGGAGACTAGGCTTTGAAGACCATGGAAACATATAGGGCCCCCACCCAACCCTAAAGGCTGGGTTCAGTTTATGAACTTTAACTTGCCATTTCTACAGATAATAATTCTTCATACGTCATCACACTGTACCTCACCGATTAAAAGTCGAGCATTTATCCACAAGCCACCCATGTTTAAAATGCAATAAGAGCCATGGTTTGAGAACTGAAATTAAGCCTGGGTACAGCATGCTCTAACCAAAGTTGTACGATGGGTTTTTTCATCATCCATCCATCGTCAGAAACCGCTTAATCCTGTAAGGGTCGCGGTGAGCCTATCCTGGCAGACACAGGGCGCAAGGCAAGGATATACCCTGGATGGGACGCCAGCCCATCACTGGGTTCATCATATTGGAGCTAATTTGACAGATTCTCCATCACAGGTGCCGACAGGTTGGCACGACTAACGACAGGTTGGCACGACTAGGGATGGGCCATCAAAAGAAAAGCATTGATATATCAAGCACTGCGTTTTCTGTGAAAACATATCAATTAATTTATTAATTGATGCGTTTTCATTGTTGTGGAAGGAAACCGGAGGACCCGGAGGAAACCGACGCAGAACGGGGCGAGAACACACAAACTCCACACAGAAAGGCGCCTGGGGCGGGAATCGAACTGCCTCGGGCAGTACTCTCTTTCTGTGAAGCGCAGATGTTACCAATTGTGCCACCCTGCCGCACTGCTGTGCTGAACTGCACGTCTGTGCTGCCCACTGACCAGTGTGGCGAGGGGTTTGTTGTGTCGCAGGAATCCCGTATAGAGCTAGCAAGCTCACTGGGTATTTTTCGTGCAGTGGATTATGATGCCGTACACGTACCCATTGCCCGCCAGTATCCCTACAAAGTATTTAGCATTTTTACTGTGAATTACTCCTGTCTCCATTGCAAGATGTAATTTATAAAAGTCAAGTCCTTGGGATGTTTTCGTAATAGACAAGAATAGCAAATACACTACGTACAGTAACAGGCATTGGGCAACAGACCCCGGCCTCAAGATGTATCAAGATAACGTTTATTTATTTATTCAGAGTTGTTGTTTTATTCCCAGGCAGGCTTCCGCCTGGGATTTAATCATTGTGGTAATAATAATCAACCAAACATGGTCGATCCACTGCTGGATGAGAAACCTCTTCGCTCCGTTGGACGCATGGAATTCAACTTACATGAGCTGCTAAACTTCCCGCCCTTTTTTTAACACGGCGCGTCTGGGGAATCGATTTCTAGAACCTTCTCTCCTACTAGATAATCGACTACGATTTATACGTGACGAACCGCATTCAGAAAGCCAACATTTACATAAATATTCAAACACGCATTTCACAAATGATTACGATGGGTTTCTTTCTCCCCTGAATCGTAGTCAAATGTCGTAATCTACAATAGTCGAAAGCACTTTAACAGCACAAGGAATCGAAATGAAGCTCTAATTTGATGCGGAATCGATTGCTTTGCTGCTAAACTCAGGCTGTTAAATGCATGTTTCCAGGTCTGAGGTTTTACCTCTGGTACGATCTGTAAACTTTGAGAAGTTTACAAATCGCCTTCTCTTAAACAGAACAGTGGGTAAATTACACTTCGCATTCATGACATCAACGTTGCAGCCGGAGCCGGAGCCAATCCCGGCAAACAGGGCGCAAGGCATGGCAATACCCGTTATGGGACGCAAGTCCATCACAAGCGACCAAGGGTCATTTAGTCAGCAGGCCAATTAACCCAGCCAGCAGCAGCGTGTCTTTATACTGTGTGGGGAAACCGGAGTACCCGGCAAAAACCCCACGCGGACACGGGGAGAACATGCAAACTCCACACAGAAATGTACACGAGCCGAGATTCGAACGCGGGACCTTTTTGCTGTGAGGCAGCAGCGCTTCACACCTCGCCGCCGTGCCGCTATCTGATCCGGTGTCGCTCTCGCCCATTGGCTGCCACTCCGCATTGGGTCTCGACCACCGGGGCATCATTACCCACTCCCACGACGTGACTGGGCTCCCTCGAGTACCGTATAGGTACTTGTATTAAGATTCACTCAGACGTCTCTAATTCGCTCTTGGTTCTCTGACACCAGTGTTCCACTTTGAGTGGAACCCCAAGCGTGCACCTGTCTTCATACATTCCTACCATAATATTTTCACTTTTGTGAAAATAATGGTCTTCCACACATCTCTGCCTCTTTGATATTCTAAGAATGGCCACTTTTGACATTTTCGTCCATTTCGATACACTCTGTCGTCCACTTCTCTCTTTCCTTATATTTTTCCAGTAATAACCAGATTTATCCTCTTTCATAATATTCTCGATCAACTTTGACCGTGTCTTTCCAATTCTATTCTTGACATTTCTTCATTTGAGGTGTGACTTGTCCAAGAAACCTTCAACATGCGTCTTTTGTATATTTGACCCTTATTAAAGTCAAGTATGATGTATTTCTCGAAAAAATAAACGGACTACATTCTGGAAGATAGATTGCAACACTTTAACGCTTTACTTTCCTAGTCTAGTACTAATTTTAGCTATCCCCGAGGGATGATGGCCCAGCCTAGGTTTTCTTCAAATCTCGCGGGATTTAGATACTGTACTTTGAGTATCACTACATAATTTGAACATTACACTCCGGTTTCCTTCCACAGTCCAAAGAAAATGCTTCTGCACAGGTTAATCGGCTTGCGGACTAAATTTCCCCCGGTGCCCTGTGATGGACTGGCGTCCCAGCCAGGGTATATCCCTGCCTCGCGCTCTGTGTCTACCGGGATAGGCTGCGGCTCATCGCGACCCTGTTCACTGTACAGGATTAAGCGGTTTCTGTAATTTAAGATGAGTCAGTCGAAATTAATCTGAAGGTTTCCCCCACCGGGCCTGACATGCCGGCTGAGCATATCGGGCGGCACCCAAACAGGGAGAGGCGCGGCGGATTCTCCTCCCACCTCCTCCCCCCAGCCGCTTGTCATCCCACCGCTCTTCTCCGCTGCTTCCATAATCTCTCTCATCTCTTACTCGTCTTGCTCGGCGCGGCCCTCGTAGCGACACGACACGCGGCACGGACAGACGGACAGACTGACGGACGTACTGGGTCCCGGCCGCACTACCGTCGAGTGGTGCCTCGCCCGGCTACAGGGAGGAGGTGGGAAAAGAGGGAGCAGCAGCAGCAACTGCGGAGTTTGAGTTAAAGTTTTCTTTGGAGACACGAGAATACACTACTTTACAGCAGCGCTACTTGCTACTACAAGAATACAACGTATTGCTGGTAGTGCAGCTTTGTACTTTTTGCGCGTGTGGCGGTCAAAGTTTTGAGCAGAGCGAGAGTTGGTGTGAGCTGTGCCGCGGGTTGTTTGTTGTGTTGTATTTTAAACATGTGCTGCCCAGTGTTAATCGTACAGTACGGGGTTGCGTTAGTGAAATCGCGTAAACATTTCACACAGCAGCGTTCGAAAGTTGTGTCCCAATATCTAAAGCAGTGGTGACACGCACGCAAAGTTTGTCATCTGCGATGATGTGGCTGTGCTGTTTTTGTTCAGTTTTATTTACCTGTGCTTTATTACTATGACAGCATTGTCCGTAAAATAGTGTTTAACCGGTACATTAAACAAGTCAAGTAAATACATGAAATGTAATGCCTTAGTGGTGTAAAGAATTGAAGATGTGTGCGTGGTATTTGTGATGATGCGGCTGTGCTGCTGTTTGTATTTTATACCTCATGTACCGTACTGTATTGCTACTGGTAGGGTAGTTAAATGCGTTTCCACATACATAAGTAACCTTATATATCAATAACTTCCCAATGGTTGTAAAAACTGGGTGTCTCGTGGTGATGTAGTTGTTTATGCTCTTTGTGTTTTTTTAAACATGTCGTGCTTTACTACCACAGGACCGTATCGAGTTAATCAAATAAACGCAACCTTTTATGACTAAGTTAATCTATACAGTATCTAGTACTGTATTGCAGTGTAAAGTACTGTCGTGTGTGTTGTCTTTGGTAGATGTCTGATAGGAAAAATGTGATGATGTGCCTTTGCCATTTATTGTTTGCCCTTTACATACATCATACAAATCTGTTCCTACCAAGGGCAGGTAAAAAGCTGTACTTAATACAGTACCGTATGAGCAGATTATAATGCTTCAAGAATGCCTGTGGTTTGTGTGTGTGCTGGCATTTAAAGTACTGTACAGAGTGAGTTATTTTTCTATCACAATGCATGACGTGATTGTTATGGTCAGTGGCTGTTGTTAACAATTGTTTATCCTCTCAGCAGTGAGTCTGGCTGACGTGTACCATTGTTGTGGTGTGTCTATGCGTGCAGCAGGTGTCCCCCCCCCCCTCCTTTGAAACTGCTGCCAAGGTGATTATTATTCTATCTTCTGTGTACACGCAGACGACACAGATTGCATCATCCTTGTACACACAATGACCAGCCGCTGTATTACACGAATAATGCAGTCAGTGGGCGATTCGTATAAATTCGGTAATTCATAAACAACGCTAACATACATACTGATCACACCCTTAAACTCCCGAAGTCAAATAATCCGTGTCCCTTGAAAATATTCACTCTTCCCTTGACAACGCGAACCCCCCCCTATATACTGATCAATTATTAACTAAAACAATGTTCTGTTGGGTCATCACTGATACAATTACTCATCACGCACGAATCACTCATCCACATCCTGCTGTAAAGTGTGTTTTGTATGACTATACTGCAGTTATTGTAATGTCATTTACTGCACTCATTCAAACATACAGGGGACACTGCGTGCAGACTTGTCACGAGAGCATTGCTCAAGTTTATGAACATGGCAAAGTAGCCACAGTGTTACATTGAATTGGCGATTGCATTATCGTATAAATGGCATTAATGTAAACATCACATCCTGCTATTGCCAGGTTCCCTTCACGAATGTGTGCACAACCTAGATGCGTGCACAATCCCTGAGACCCAACAGGATTTTGTTTCAAAGCACTCTTCTGTTTGATTGACCTGTTAAAGAATCTGGAATGAAATGCCTGGCCGCTTCTTGTTTTGTTGTGTACATGTCAGGTTTTCTCCAAGCTGAGTACCCAACGCTGCCAATGGAAGCTGCTGCGGTGCCATCCCACGCAAGATTGCCCCCCATCCCAGCTAGGTATGAATTTGTTGTTACATGGTACAGTGATTTTGATATATATTTGCGTTTCCCCATCGTCTTCGTTTATTTGTACGTGAGTCCGTGTTTTTGTATGGTTAAATAACAAACTGGGATAGCAGTAATTGCTTTCATAATCGATTACTAGTTTTGAAAGCCGTCATCATTATGAGCGCCTGGTTAAATCTGTGCAGGGTCACAAGGGACTGGAGCCTATCCCAGCAGACATAGGGCACTAGGCAGGTCTAACCCAGCATGATACGCCAGTCTAGCACAGGTCACTGGGGGCAATTTAGTCATGCTAATTAACCTAGACAGCATGTTTTTGAAGGTGGGAGGAAACCAGAGTACCCGGGAAAAATCCATGCGGGGAGAACGTGCAAACTCTAAACGGAATGTGCTGATCGGCATGTGCCAGCTTACAATATAGCGTAGTGGTTTGAGTTTCCACGTGGGACATTTGCACTCGTTTCTCATTTTAAAAGGGAAAGATGTTACACTGCAATTGCTTTCTTATACCACTGCTGGTTTATGGGCCTCCACTACAGGGAGCTTTAGATGATATTTGGTCTATTTTTACGCTAAACACATGTTTTGGAAGACCAGGGCGTACCCACACTTTACCCCACCCAACATGACCTGACGATCGACTCGTCCAGTGTGCTAATCAATTTACCATGGTCAATCCTGTTCGTTTCACAGTTAAAACGAAACACGGTTATGTTCATCGCTACACATTTCTGGGTGGCAAACCAGTGTTTTCTTTTGCTGGCTTTCAATGCTATTATAGGTAATGTAAAACAACTATTACCAACCCTATATGTTTTCAGATGTTATGGGTTTATATCTTAGAATATATATCGTTTGAATTATGAGGGATTATTTTCCATTCATATTTTTGTGCTTTAATTATTTCGCCTGTTATCTATATTTATTTCTTAGCATATACAGTTTATTTGCCTTGTGGCACGTAACATGTATAAACAAACTCGTAATGCTCTGCCATGCTACAACAAGATGCCATTTTTTTGGTTTGTGATGTAAACTTGTCATGCGACGATGATATTTCATAACAGTCTTTTACAGTTATGCTTGTATAATTACTGTATATACAGCACATGTGTGTAATGTAAGGGAACCCATATATGTCTTCTTAGTTTCATGTACGTGAAAGCTCTTTCATTTTAGCATTTATAACATATAATAAGGTTTCCCCTACCTTTTTGGTCTGTGTTTCACAAGCATGGGATACACTGAGAGGCCCAATTCATGTGTTGGGAAATGTATCTTTTCATCCAGTTTCTGATGAAAACGTGTTGATGTCTCCCTTACCAACAATGGGGCAATTCACCAGGGTAATGTGATTTGGCTGTTTAGTTAAACAGCGAATCTGGATTATTTTGTCTTTTATTGTCTCTGCACTCCCAAGGTGTGTTGAATGTAAAGTGGCATGTTTTCTTAGTTTTGTTATTTACTGGTGTATGCCTTGCCACAGCATACACGTGGTATTCATGGTTATGCACTTGAACTACTTAGTCTAGAATGACCCATTCTCTTGTTGTATCATACGGATCGCAAACAACCAAGGCATGGGTATTTTTTGGAAGAACACACAGTAGTGGAATGTGTGGTATTCTCAAAGAAAGCGCTGGCAAGTATGCATTGTGGGGATTGGCCTGACGGGCATCATGATTTGATGGTGGTAAAGGCCATGGATGTTTGATCTTCTGGGATGGATGGGCACTGGGTTAGATAAAGGTCATGACTGCAGGGAGAGCAGCACTAACTTTGTTGAGAGAGTAGGCTACACAAGTCTGTGGAAGTTTGTTCACATGTACATTTTCTATTATTTGAAAGTATTGGTACACTAGTGCAGTGGTTATTACATTGTTCTATAAATCCGGCAATCTAAGTTTGATACCCGCCTATGGCAAAAACCCATGCTGACGGGCATGAAGTCTGGTCAAACAACCCTCATGACAAACATGGCTTGGGGAGACCTTCATCTAATAGCGTATTGACAAAGAGCTCTAAATATATTTTTAAAGGATCATAGTACATGTTTTGATTAAAGGAAAAGTCAAGTGGTCACCCATATTGTTATACATACAGAAACACATTTTAGAAAAACATATAACCAATAAAATCTCTTCAGAGATTAACTATGAAATATCCCACGTTCTTAGGACATTGGCTTCATTTTTCATAAATATGGTAATGTTTGGTACTTTAACGAACTCGTGGCATTGGCCATGAAAACGTGTATACACTAGACATGCCAGCTAAGACATAACATGATGTATTTTGTTTAAAAGCTTAGTTGCAAACTATAAAAACTGCACAAGAATCGCAGTTAGCTTCATTTTCAGTATTACAGGCAGGATGTGGTTTGGGTAGGGCGTTTAATGACCGAATAAAATGTTCTCAGAGAAAAAAATACGTGACAAGTTAAACATCTTTGTGCGCAAACAGACATTGCATAACTGCCGCAACATTGATATGTTCGTAAACACTGTTGTAAATCTTTGTTTAAAGCATATCACTTTATGTGTATACTTAAAGCTTCAGTGATTGCTTTTTATACTTGTAATTTGTGTAGTTATTCACAAATAAATAGTCTTTTAATACAACTGTATTGCACATGACCCATAAGTCATCAACATCGTCATCTGTTTCTCCAATATTTTTATAACTAGGTAGAGGCCCATTGATACAACAAATCTTCTGGAAGGAGAATTGGGAAAAATAGTGGAAGTAAATTAACAGATGAGGTATGTGTATTATTTACTAGATGCATTTGGAATATAAATACAGTGTTTTATTTAGGTATAACATTGTAGTGTACCAATACATTATTTATTTACGGGCAAAAAGTGTACCGTTTGTGTTCTGTGTATGAGCAATATAAGCAGCAACCACTGTATGTTAAGCTTATGGATTTTTGATGGTGTCACATCATCTAGCATCTCACTATAATTGTCACTGCACCTTTGTACTTCTTGATTTATCACTGTTGAAAAGTATGGAAATTTGTTTAAATGCCTCCTGTTATTTAGTCATATTTTGGACGATGTAGCAACATATTTGAATTCCATCCACAATTTCAGTTTGTAGTACTGACATTTTAACAGAAAACAAAAATGCCATTGTGGTGTGTGCTACTGTCTTTGCAGTGGAATACTCTACAATGTAGTGTCTTAAGTCCTCATGTATTACTTTTATGTCAGTTGAGCATGTGTACAAACCTATTGAATTGCGTGCATTTTCTATACTTCAATTTACAGATAATAGTTATTTATTCAAGATTTATCTTGCATATTTGCCTGAAGACACAATTGGTCATATATTCATCTGGACTTAATGGCTAAAACACATCTTTTGCAATTTGGCTCATTGTTGGTAATGGGGACGTCAGCAAGTATCCCCAAAAATAAGGCCAAAAGGAAAATTCGCCAGCATGCAGTGTTTAAATCCAATGTGCACTTAAATAACAGGTTGTTGTTGTTTGACTGACTGAGTTATGATAATAATTTTCGTGATAATGATGTTAAAATGTCCACGAATAATTAGGGACATTTCAAGACAATTGGGTCATTATTTTGAGACACATTTTACAACGGATTAAATTTATTAGAAATGCATGTGGTCTAGCTCAGCAGCATAGCAATTCATATTATATATGTACAGTACAACTATTTGAAACACGATAGTAATAAATATGCATTGTTTATAAGCATTTTGTGCATTGGATTTAAATGTCGTCTGCTTTACAACATGTTCCGACATTGTTAGGACTATCTGTATTACGTTTTGAGAGCACTAGGCTTCTTAATATGGATCAATGCAGCAGTTATGCAAAGGCTACTTAAACTAAAACTTTACGTTTAGCGGGATGTTAAAAGTTGATGGAGCCTAGGGCCACAACTGTTATGAAAATATAAGCGGGTGCTGTGGCTGGCATGGAAGTTTGAAGGGTTAGCCTGTGCTCGTATTCAAAAAAAGTTTGCTTGACCTTGCTAGTGTTTACTTTTTTATGTTACTCGCTATAACGGCATTGCGACGTTTTAAATATTTGCTGTTCCAGTGCTAAAAGAAAATGTAATATAGTTGGGCCGATAATACTTTCAGTGTTACTATAAAGTCGAACAGCACTGGATTAAATGTCAGTGTTTCATGTCTGCAAGGTCCTGTACAATTCTGATTCTAAATTTGTTCCATCAGCGTATGTGAAGTGTTCAAAGCCAAGCTGAAAGACAATGATGTCCAGAAGCTGCCCATCGTGCTTTGAAGAATCGCAAAGAAGAAGAAGAGCGTATGTGAAAAGATGTATGTGCTCTGTAATATAATACTGGATATAAAGAACAGGCTATCCTATACAGTAGTTCTTATGACAGTGTGGTATTTCGTATTTTGCTGTGAAGTGTTTCGTGGCACTTTGAGTAACCAGTTTTGCAGGTCTTCTAAAATATACGTTTGAGTACATCTTTAGCCACTGAGCAAATTGACAAAATCTAACATGCATGTTATTTATATCAAGGTTTTATTGGTGGAGGGAATTAGGTGTACTAGTCGATTAAACATTTTTCGACAGTTATTTACTAAATTAAAAAGGTCCAGTGGTGTAGTTCTTTACTAAATTGATTGTTGGCTCTAAAGGTCAGGCCATTGATGATTTAATTCAGTTCAGTGTTTAAGGTAGAAGCGTTCACGTCGCGATCCCTGTCAGGTAATACTTGGTATTGCCTGCGAATTCTACCAAACA
>JAZEWU010000001.1:12593542-12619962 GCA_036362915.1 Geotria australis
ATTAAAATCATATTTATGAAGTGCAGTGAGAAATGTTGAATGAACGTGGTAAAAAATAATAATAACATTTTTACTTGAGAATGTTGTGTATTACGACTGAAATATGTAAATGTTTTGGTAAACTGTATTTTTCCTAAAGTATTTTGATATTGCACAAGGTACCGTTAAAGCTGTAAAATGTTGCCATTCACCAAACCAAAATATAATTATCCCTTTATTATAGTATTATTTATGTTATGTTTTACAAGTCAAGATTCATGTGTGTGGTTTGGTCATTTCCTCAAAGGCGTGGATTAACATTCCACGCATTCCCAGTGCAGCACTGGGCATACATTAAGTAAAGTTTAGTTGGCACTAAATAAATGTTTAAAGAAGAAAAAACCGTATTTGACCAGCATTAAATTATCAAATAGTGTGAAGGCTAAACAAATTACTCCCCAGCATTCATTTTATGAGCTCACTGACACGCTCAAATATTTGTCAATATTGGGAATATTTTCATACATGTACTTTCACCATTACTGCAAGTTACAGAGCAATTTGCATTCCATATATCATGTTGTGAAACTATTAAAATAATGTACATAAATAGTCTTCACATTGTTAGATGTTAGATGTTTATTATTACAGCAGAAAAATACCCAGTGAGCTTGAAAGCTCTTTACGGGATTCCTGCGACACAACAAACATGCAAATTGGCTAAAATAATTTAACATAATTAAATAAAAAAGAATCATTTATAAATTGCACACATATTTCAAATTAACAAGAAAAAATACACTTATGCATTGCGATGGTGAAAAGACTAAAAACATATATCAGTAGCATAATCAACATTGAGAGGGAATAGTGCAACATTTGGAACATTTCAAACACAAATCACAAATCAAGATTTGCAATCACAACTAGACACAAATTTCAAATCAAACTGATTGGTGGCACACGTCTTTGCCCCTTTTTTCAAAATGTATCATACATGTAATAAAAAGTAAATACATGTCTTTAGTGTTATGAGCCCCAGTGATGTATTGCTTATTAATTCTGTTAAGCCTAGTTCTTCACTCAAGAGGACAGTACGGAAGCTAAGGTACATTTTGTGTACGGTAGGTGAGGACATAGATCCAATACTACAATTATGTGAGTTTTCTAATGAGCACTATGTCGATAAAAATGTGTAAGTGGTGGCTCTGTATTATTCCTAATGGCTGGGTGCAGTGCAGGTGTTAAGGCCAATTACAAATTGCAGAGCATTGCCCTGATGCTCCAGGCAAGTACAGCTAGAACAATAATGACTGCACGTGTGCACTGTTTCGTCCAGGATAGCGCAAGTGTCAAGTAGATGAGGTATTTAGTTCCGTGGCACGGTAAGGAGTAGAGGTGGTGCCCCAGCCAGTCATGTCATGTCAGTCAGCCCGTGGCTCCTGGGTCTGTCCCATGACCTCTTGTCAGCGAGCCTTCGACACTCTGCGTGGCCTCAAGGTGTACATGGCCTGACACAGGCGAAGTGCTGACGTCACCGTCACTTAGTGGCGAACGGCTGTTGGTATTTAGTTCTACTGTGCTGACACAAAGTCTTAATAGAATCTTACCTAAACCTATAAAAATCCCATGTCCAGAGGTGGCCAGGTGGCTCATAAGTCAGTGCTGACCTGGCACTGCTGAGAACTGGGTTGGAATCCAGGCAGCTGCCTGTGATTAAACCTGGTCCCAGCCCAGTCACAAATGAAAGCACGAAACATTATCATATTAACTTTGGTTGAGCACTTAAATTGGCTAAATTCCATTTCTGAGAATATCAGTTTTATTGTCACGCAACGAACATTATATATAGAGCACGGGTAGTAAAGTTCTGCCGTCTATTGTGGACTGGAGGTTACTTGCTTAACGGATCTCAGGAGTAGTAAATGTGATATCTCTTCGTGGAAAATTCTGTAACACGAATTATTGCACTGCTCTGCGAGAGATCCACAATGACTTGTCTTCTCATTACGTGATGCTAATAGAACAATCTAGATAGAATTGTTGCAAAACGAGGAAAAATGTGTTAATAATTGTGCAGTTGAACCCCGCCCCAATACTGAAATTATACAAAGCTGGATATGTCTATCAGAATATTTCCCCCCCTCCCTGAATGAGTGAGTAAATGGTCCATGGGTAAGGAATTTGTAAATTTATGTAAGTCTGCAATGGAATACTGTATGTTGTATATTTAAGTACTGCATATTTATAGTCCACCTATTACCTAATCACCGGAAATGTGTCTGATCTCAGAAGCTAAATAGGATTGAGCCTTGGTAGTGACCACCATGCGAAACACGTCATTATAGGGGCTGCGGGATTATGTGGTGAGGACAGTACAGCACATTTCATTCTTGTACAATACTTCTATATCTCATTGTCTTTGTACCAATAAGCAACCAGCACTGAGCAGTGTGGTGAACGGTTGTCAAATAACCTCCGTGACCTCTATGTCATGGGAAGGCAGAGGCCCGTACCTGCACACGTGTTTATTACCATTTATTGCTATGAAATGATTTTATTGCGCGTGAATATATTTTCGTAATCATTATGGTCTTTTTGAACGGCAGTGGTCATTGATTACACGCAGACTTGGAATGCTACAGATTTATATACAGTAGTTTAATAATAATAATAGCATTTATAGAGCGCCTTTCACCCGAGGGTCACAAAGCGCTGCACAAGGCTGCGGAGAGAACGGCATGTCAGTAACATCAGGACAGATAAACTGAGAGTCAAGCAATCACGATAAACCATAGGACATAGATCATAAAGACAGCAGAAAAATCAGAACAATAACAGTAGCAGCCACAGAGAGCCTTCCATCCGAGGGCCACAAAGTGCCGCACAAGGCAGCGGAGAGAACGACAAACCAACAACGACAGAGAACGATAATCAGACAGCGTTGAGCCGTAAAGTGGTCCTAGCACGACGGCTTGAAGGCTTTACGGAACAAGTAAGTTTTAAGACGAGATTTGAAGATGTTCAAGGACTCCGCTGAACGAATTTCCAATGGAAGAGCATTCCAGAGTCTTGGAGCAACGCGTAAGAAGGCTCTGTCTCCCATCGAGTGGAGGTGCGACCTGGGAACATGCAGCGAGCGAGTATTGGAGGATCGTAGTTGTCGTGTTGAGGAGGGTGCCTGAAGGTCACGGATGTATGTCGGAGCTGCGTCAGAGAGAGCCTTGTAAGTGAGCAGGAGGATCTTGAATTCAATCCTGTATTTAACGGGTAACCAATGGAGAGACATCAGTACTGGGGTTATGTGATCACGGAAGGGTGTAGCCAGTGAGGACTCTGGCAGCCGCATTCTGCACACGTTGGAGACGAGTGATCAGGTAGGCAGGGATGCCAGGAAGCAGTGCATTGCAATAATCTATTCGTGTGGAGATGAAGATGTGTATTAGCTTCTCAGCATCAGCGGGTGACAGGATGTTTCGCAGTCTGGCTATATTTCTGAGATGAAAATAGGCTACCTTCGTCACCTTGTTTATGTGTGTCTCGAAAGTGAGTGAGGAATCAAGAGTCACACCTAGACTCCGGACTGCCTTAGCAACTTCAGTTGTCTGGTCGCCAAGCATCAATTGGATAGGTTCAGCCTTGGACACTTGCTGCGGGGTTCCGACAAGCAAGACCTCTGTTTTTTCGCCGTTTTGTTTTAGAACATTTGAATTGAGCCAGGCCTTCACAGTAGACAGTGAAGAAGACATGCAAAGACCCGACGGATTGACGGGAGGCTTTGCATGGATATAGATTTGGATGTCATCGGCATAGCAATGGTAGCTAAGATTGAGGCTGCGTAGGCTATGGCCAAGAGGTTGTAAATAGATGCTGAAGAGGAGTGGGCCGAGGACTGAACCCTGAGGAACCTCCAGACAAAACCGGACGAAGCTCCGAGTTTTGTCCTTCAAGGGTAACAAACTGCTTCCGGTCGGAAAGATAGGATCCCAGCCAATTCAAGGCAGATCCAGAGATCCCCATACTCTCAAGTCGCTCAAGTAGGATCCGGTGATCGACGGTGTCAAAGGCAGCACTCAGGTCCAGGAGGACAAGAATACTTGGCAAGCCTTTATCAGCAGCGACGAGTAGATCATCAACTACTTTTACCAAGGCAGTTTCGGTACTATGGCCAAGTCTGAACCCAGATTGAAAGGGATCGAGGAGGTCGTTGTTAAGAAGATGTTTCTGGAGTTGTGCAACTACGGCTCGTTCAAGGACCTTAGAGATAAATGGTAGATTTGAGATGGGACGATAATTATCAAGGATGCTGCAATCGAGGCCTGGTTTTTTAAGCAGGGGGGTAACTGCGGCACATTTGAACAGTGGGGGAAAGATACCGGAGTGGAATGAGTTATTGAACATATTAGTAACGTACGAGGCCAGGGGTTCGAAATTAGCCAAGGTTGATAATGAAACTATGACACCGTAGTAATATGCAACAACAATATAAAATACAACCTTTAACCAGTGCAATAGTTAAAAGTACAACATTGACGTAAAATTATAACTCTTAGGTTAATATGTGCGCATGAGTACAAAAGTCGCAAGTACAACTGAAACCTATTCGTTATTGATTTCCTCCGGAATTAAATGTATGTTGTACGTGCTGTGCCAATGTGACTTGAACTTTGCTCCCACATTGCTCTCATCCATTAATAGAGCATTTAGAATGATTCACAGTGGGAGTGTGTAAATACAGGCCGGTATGCCGAGCGAGTGTGGTACCAGCGCGAGGCACCCCCAGCTCCTGGTGAGCTCGGTGTACACTGTATGGTGGAGTGCTCAAACGTTGCTGCACTTGAAATGTCCACTTAAAGGGAACGCGTGTTGCGTGGCGTGTGGCCCGTTCTGAACAGGCGCGACTCAAGGGCCTCCGCCCACACCACAGTCTCTTCAGTTTAATCATCGCCCAAATGCCACTCAATATGCACCTAATAAGGAAATGTGCCTGATGTAAGGACACGTTCAAACCAAATATATATCTTCACACGTGTCCACACCCTGTTTCAGGAAAGCAAAACTCGTAAGGCGAGTTTTGGATATATCTGCAATAAGCTATGTTTAAATAAAGTATACAGTGTTACTGTTCTCAATGGCTTAATTAAGCTTCCATTAAATTAGTCTGTTTAAAAAAATATTTATTTTAAAATTAATTTTAGCTCAATCAAAAATTGTGATGAGGCTTTATTTATTTGACTGCGATCATACGCGATAATAAACACCCAATAAATTCCAGCTGCCATCACAACAGAAGCAGGTATTGTGCTCCACAGTTGCTATGGTCACGGCTCTCGTTAGAGGATTTTCTAGCTGTTAATCCAGGCTGGAGGGCCCTTTATTAGATGTGTTCTCATTGATCTTACTGTGACATGAACTATACGCGAGTGGTCATGTTCAAGAGCCAACTTTACATGTCCAACTTGTGTGTAGAGTTTCTGCTAATAAGTCAATTGTGGATACTATAATTGTGGCTTAGCTATTGGCACAATTTCCTTAGTCTTTTGTGTTCTCTGGCATATAATTAAAGGCACAACCGATGCATGGCTTTGTTTAGGTTAACGCATGCATGGACAAGCAGACACATGCAGCTTGTGTTGCATTACCTTCATACCATGTTGGTTATAACGTTGATTGTTTTATAAAGTACGTGTGTATTAGGATTCTTATTTTTAGAAATGTGTCACTGCGTAAAGAATATGTCTTTATAAAACATCGTAGAAAGCGTCCAGAAGGCATTTATACCGGTCTTAGATACGTGGACAATTTTTTTTTTCCCGTTTCAAAATGGCAAGTCAACATCGTATCTTGTAGCAGAGAAGGTAACCAGTTTTATAAGCCGCTTTACAGCAGCACTTATAATGCAGGAACGACAATTAGATTGAAATTAGATTCAAGAAAGCTTGAAATGTATTCCAACTATTGTTTGTCCACTATATGCTGCGGGCACTCAATAACAGTTATGTATTTTAATTGTGTGCCAATGTCTGCGTCATCTTAATAGCTGCACAGCTGTTGTGGGTTCGTTCCACTGGGTTTGGGTTTTGGGAAACGGCCTGCTTCCCTGGGCAGCTGGTGTATGGACTTCTTCTTCTTTGCGATTCTTCGAAGCACGATGGCTAGTTTCTGGACATGGTCGTCTTTCAGCTTGGCTTCGAAGTTTTATGGACGATTTGACGCTAAGTGTGGGACGGTTAGGATTCGTCACAGTGTGTGCTTCTGCAGTTGCTGTTGGGAATGTGCGCCTCTGCCTGAATGCCTTTAGAAAAGCAATGCTGAGCTATTTATTTTCCCGCAAAGGGAAGTGCAGTTAACGAACAATGACCAAATTCCGGTTTCATTGTTTTTTGTACGGTTTGGCTTATTGTATGCGCAGTGGGGACGGAAGTTTAAATAGTAAATAGATTTACCACTCTGAAGGCCGCTTCTTGCAAAGATTGCCTTGAAGGGTGTTTTTTTTTTCATTGGAGGAGTTTATCCAAGCACGTTACTGGTGTTACATTTATCCTCGTATCATTCCGGATATAGGGCTAAAACGGGGAGAAAAAAATCTATTTTTGGCAGATTACATTCAATGTAGCCACATGATATGTTATACGAGTCGACCGGTTATCGCAAGTCGTGTGCAAACTAAATTGTACCAAGTATTCCATGGCATGTGGTGCATAGGAACTGCACAAGTGACAAAAAAGAGATTTTTTTCCATGATTGCTCCCCAAGTTTACGAGGAAGGAATTTGTTTTGATTTTCCATTGTGCATTTGGAGGCCTTGGACGACCATGAGATTGTTTTGTTGACAAAACTAGATATATTAAACCTCTCAACATCTGGTAAGTTAATTTCAGCTAAACTGTTACACAGTTTAGCTATGTGTTTGGGATCAATAGACATCGTTGATTTAATGTAAATTAATTGTTAGACTTTTTGCACTCAGGTATTTATAAATGTTAGCTATTGACACACTATTGCCTTTTGTAGTTGAATTACACAATGGGTTTTACAATTCTATACTCATACAGAGGAAACTTAGTCATGTTTATCAGATAAGACTTACATTAGCTGTCAGATTTTAATTTGATAGAAGCTGGTATATGTTTCATTTACTGTATTGCAACTATTTTTTGTATGTCTAACTAAACAACTTTTTTGTGTACGAAAAATCTATTCAGCTCTTTATAAGACTTCACATCTTTGAAAATATTTAATTTGACAGTGTTGAATGTTCCAGGATATTTAAAAACATGTGTTATCTTAGTTTTGGCCGTGCCAAATTTCCCCAGCTTCTGTGTCGGATCAAGCATGCATCCATCATACCGGTATGCGGGGGTAGTAACGAATCGGCACGTTTTTGTTCACGTGACAACCCTTTACTGATTGGCTGTGTCGGGTCGAGGTGGGTTTGCGACACTTACTTTTTACGTGACCTAACTCGTAAAAATAGCTATACTATGGGTGCATCCAGCTACTTACGGAAGCTGTTCATGGTCATTGTAGACTCAATCTACGATTGTAATTTGATGTTTATTTAACATTTTAGTTAACCTACGTCATTACCCTAACTAATCTCTGAAAATAATTTACCCATAATATTGAGCGGCTAGAGTAGTATGTTTCTGCGGGCAGTAACTAAAAATATATGCTTGCACAATGAATCTGTAGGCATATTGTTAACATCCAGAACAGGTTTTGCTTTTGTCGGATTAACAGACTGTAGCAGTGCTCTGTTAACTTAAGACATTGCACTGTGTGAGCAAATGAAAGACCTATAGAGTTATCAGGTGAGAGATGTGCCTTTTTTAAACTTGGCAAGAAATCTCAGTGCTTAAAAAATAAATTCTCAGCAGGTGCAAAACAATTGATATAGTGACTTGGACTAAAACAAAATACCAAGTACCACTGCAATGAATAGGTTTTCATTGTCTACAAAGCCTAGCCTTAACAGTGTTTGAAATGCATTTTTCATTTCTGGAATGTGATTGATATTATGCATGTGGTCAGTGTTAGAGAGACTTTTCTCAAACCCTGCCTGTTTACATGGCTTGATTGGCTTCTACAATATTTCTCTATTTTATTCGCGATGGTCTTTGTCAATAATGTGAATTCGTGCAATAAGAGACTAATGGGTTAAAAACATAATTTCGGACTTTAAAAATAAAGTAAGTTGGCTTGGGCGGGACACGTCGTTATGAACGATGATGGCCAGTGTGTTAGAATAACAACTTAGTGGCAGCCAAAGGAGGGAACACATCCAAGAGGACATCGACCAAGGAGGTGGGGCATTAAAATGAGCTACTTAGCAGGTGCTGGGTGGATTGTTGCATTCCAGGATCGTGCTTCCGGATGCCTTCATCCAGCAGTGGATTGATCATTGCTGATGCTGATGGCATGATAATTTCACAAGTAGACTAACTGTTGATATAGATAGTGTATGAATGTGCAGTATATGAAGGAAATTATTTAGGTTAAAATTAGATTTTTAGGGCCAAATTTAGCACGCTAACCAATGTGACCACGTGACCTGGTATTCAACACTATCATAAGCAAGTATAATGTTAATAGAATTGATCACACTTTTTGGGCTATACATTTGTTAGATATGTCCAATTATGAAATACGTAACCCAGTATATAATGAATGTAGATGTTGTTATCCTATAGAACTCTCAAGGCCACATTTGACTGCATTTGCCAAGGAAACACACGTTAGAGAATGTCTCTGAATAACCCATTGTACTGTAATCTCTTAGAATCTCCCTTATGACCACACCTTCTTTCCACAAAACTTTTTGTTTTACCTTGATGCATTTCTCAATGTCTCCAAATATAAATGCATTTAATGTAATTATCAAACAGTGGATTAACATGGCAGAACATTACTATTATTAATACATATAAAACATGAGCCACAAGTACTACATATACTGTTTTTCCAACTGTATAGATATTGTATCAACTTGAAATGCTCTTTAAATGGGAAATTAATACACTGAAACTTGTTAATGCACAACAATAATAATTAACTTGTCAGATTCTGATAAAAAAAGAAAGTTCGATTTTAGGCAAATAATATGCGCTGAAACGTATGATGGCTGCACCTCTACAATGTATGCTATATTATCTTCATTGTCTCTGTTATTAATAATTATATATTTTTTGATTGACTATTATGCTTGTTTTACTGATGTAGGTTTTCACGGCTCAATTCATGTTGGTTACTCTTTAAAACTATTCCTTCAGGATAGCCGTGTCGAGCGCTCTTGAGATAGCCGTGTCAAGCGCTCGACACGGCTATCCCAAAAGAACGGCTTTCAAGAGCAGTCATGATTATGCTTGATCGTCGAGGAAAACCTCACGCATAACTTTTTCGGGAAGGTCTTGCACGTTTTTGCAATAGGGGGCGATCATTGCTGCTTATACAGTATTTGATTGAATAATTTGCAGGTAACATTTCAAATCTGGACATTTATGCTGACAGAATGGCCTACTATTGCGAATGACGGTATGGGGTCTTTAACATTCACTGAAGAGGACGGCACTTTTATATTGGTGAATGTTAATCCACCCCCAATAATAACTGGTTGATTCTAATGGTGAAACTGCAAGAAGGGCAAACATGCTACTGACAGGCCATGTTACAGCCCCATGATTGAACATTCATTCTTAAAATGTATTGTGGTTAAATGTACGTATTGGTTACTCACCCGGTTTGAAAGGTTATCTGTCCATTTTCAAATACAATGCTGTAGTTTAGTGAGGCATAATTATTCTGCACCGCATTTAGTATCCACAACTGTTCATTCTTCTTTGCGATTCTTCGAAGCACGATGGTCAGCCTCTGGACATCGTTGTCTATCAGCTCGGCCTCGAAGTGTCTGGTAGAATTCGCAGGCAATACCAAGTATTACTTGACAGGGATCGCGACGTGAACGCTTCTACCTTGACCCCCATTATTATTATTAAGGCTTATTATGATGTCTTTGGTTAGGTTATGAATATTTGTCTGCAATCACCCTCATTAGACTGAATTTTGCTTTTGTAGCCAGACACCCAGCCTTCAACTATGCTCCTCCAATATTGTGTGCCCTTTGAGCAGGCGTGATGTGATGTGAACCACACCCTTCAATACTGACGTCAGGTAGCTAGTGCTTGAAGCAGTGCTGGCTTTCGTGTGCTTACCACATTTGACGAAGCGTCGCACAGTGCCTGCGCCTACCTCCACAGCTGCACTGCCAGTAGGATTTTTGTTGGCCTACAATATATTTTGGTCAAAGCATCATGTTTTCAGCTGATGTTAATGGAGAAAACAGGTAAGGGTAAAATCGTACCTCTCGTTACAACATTGTTGTTATTTGAATTCTTGTTGAGAAAAAGGGCTTTTCTATGCTATTATTAGTCTCATGTATGAAGTGTAGCCAAATGCTGTTTTAATGTATGAGCTCATCTTTAATTGGAGCTAGGCTGTGCAGAGGTGCGGATAGTGTTTGTATTGGGAACAGCTAGTCTGCTAATAGTTTGCATAAAACATATTTTATAAAGTCAATGTTAAACCAAATGGGGAGCTGTGCGGTGCCTTTGATTGTGCTATGAACCAAGCTACCTGAGCCGGATTACGCGCCACGGATAACCAACATCAGCAGTGAGTGATGTATCTGAACCAATCCTGTCTTCTTTTCGATTCTTCAAAGCGTGATGGTTATATGACAGTCTCCCATTTCTTTACACAGTTCTTTGCATTTGTATTGAACTCTGCAAGGTCTTTTGAGCTGCAGAGGTTGTGTAGTAGAGCGCAGACAAGGTAGTGTTCCATAGTATGGTAATACTTGGTATTACCTGCAAATTCTACCAAACACTTCGAAGCCAAGCTGAAAGATAATCAGTCTTGTGCCCCTCCTTTACCAATCCACATTGATCAGTGTGGTGAAGTATGGTTAAACAACCACCACAACTGCCATAAAGCAATAGCTTGGTAAAGGGCTGAACATTTGTTCTGCTCTGTCAATTGAATCTGGATTGAAATGTACTGCTTTACAGTAACATTTAGCTAGCACAGTTCTTAAAAACACACATAAATCCATGGGCATATATGCTTGAGAATGCTCTTTAAACTTTGACCAAATAGTTTGGTAGTAATAGGTAACCAGACGGCAAATTTGAAGAACTGGTGCCAGTAATGGATGATCGTAGAATATCGTCATAGCACTTGTTACCCATAGACAGTTGAAGTGAAAAACATTACTTTCTTTGAGCGTTGTAAAGAACTACAGATTAAAACAGGATCATGGAATTAAACATTTGATTAAAGTAATTTGTCTTTGAAGCCATCTTAAATAAATTCCTATTGATACATTAATGTCTTTTGACACTATTCCTCAGAATTTGCCTGATCTTGTCAGGACTCAGAAGCCAAGCAGCTTGCATGGGCATCCCCTCTGAGTAAAACAGATGTTGTAGGTTTCTGCAGAGTAATGTTGTCGGCAGAGGGAAGTACAGAAAAATAAATGCATTTACAGGTACTCTACTATGATCGGTATACATGCTTCCCTGCCTTCGCTATCCTGCACTAACCAGCATGGTGATGGTCAAATAACCGTCATGACCATTTCAGTACTGCATTATCAGCAGGGCTGTATATGTACGTAATGATGTGCTTTATATCGAATCGTCTATTTACATCAAGGTACTAATTCTGGTTCAGTGCCACAGTTATATTTAGCGTGAATTTACGCTTCACAATAGCCAAAATATAGGTTAGTGTGACTTATTTTACTGTCCCATACTTCGATCATTTGGATGGTATCTCGTAGTATAACACGATGGTTGTAGAGAACTGCCACTTCTGTTTGTGGGTTAATGTGAACATAAGAGGGATTTTTTAAATAGTGCTGGCTACAGCGGGCTTGCTATAGTAAGTTGGGCATGGTTGATATCTACAAGCGCACGTGATGCGTTTCTGGAATGCCTCAATTAGCCTTTTTGAATTGCTTCTGAACCCAGAGACCAAACTGCACAGCTGGCGTGTTGTAATAATGCAGATAACACCACCAAAGAATTAGATTTCACCAGAACTTCAGGAGATCATTAACCGTTTCATGCCATGGTTAGATCTTAGTGTGTCAAACGAATCGTCGAGCCAGCTTAACCAAACATGTGGTTCCATTTATGTAACTGCATTTTTATATTTTAAATACCCTGTTATAAAGTTACGTTATCTATTATGGCATTTCCAAATGACTGCATACATAGTAATGAAATGGTTGCATCTGCTTAAATTGTTTGCAATGTTTTCCTAAAGCTTCATAAAAACACATTACCCTATTACTGACACTAACCATATTCCTGACACTTATTATTGGCCATGCAAAATTAGAAAATGATGTGTAAAGGCAGCCACATGCATATCACTTACTTGAATGATTTAAGTTGTAGATGCACAAATCCGGATTTGTTTGTGATCCCTACGTGGCTGAGAATGTATTCTACCAAAACTGCCAGTCCACTGAAATTGGAGAATGAGTGGTTTCACATTGACCAAACTAATGTACCTGCATCAGCCCTGAATGGAAACCAAACTCTCTTGTTTATTTAGGAAGTAAAGCATTATGTTTTCACCGTTTGGTTTAAAACAACTTTGCATTGTAATGTCCACAACTGTTTTTTTGTTTTCTGCAGCCGGAAAATTAAACCCCGTGCACCGGTACCACCACTGATGCGGTCGCAGTCAGAGACTGGGCCCCCCAACTCGGAGCCACCTGACCAAGGGGGTGGGGGTGACTGTCCTCCATTGGAGAATGTGGAGCTCAACGTAATTCTGCCGGGTGGGGAACACCACATGGCTCACGTTGATGGCAGGTGCGTGTTATGTGTGCCCAACGTGCACTTGCATTTCCACACACCGTCATTCCATTTCTGCGGGATCAAGTGATGGATGGGTCGGGTGTAGGTATGTATCAGTGCTAGGAGATATGGCACAAGCTGTATGAGGTCGTATCTAGGACAATATGCGATTGATGTCCACTTCATTAAATTCAGCTCTAGGTAAACTGCATATATTTGTACACTGCTCGTGTATGAAATTATTTCATTTTTACGTACGCCTATTTCAGTTTTGTTAACGTACTTTTAATGTTTTTTTTGTAGCGGTTTTTGTTGTTTTCAATTCCAAGTGGGTTCAAAAGTTGTATACTAAAAAAAATCACCAGCAAGATTGGGTGAATGTAAAGCTTAAGGTCAAATGTTGCTGAGCACATTCATATGTCTAATTATATATATTAAAAAAGATTATTAAAAGTATGTGAAGCATTGCCAAGAAGTAAATTAAAACGATTGTGAAAAAATGTATTTTGGCTGGCTCATTGAAATCAGAAAGTTTCAAGCAGCTGGTGTTTAAGAGGCTTTGTTAAGTGGAGTTGGAGAAGTGGGGTAAGGGAGGCATATGTTTGCCCTTTAAAAAGGTGTTTTATGGTCTCCCAAGTTTGGCATAGCTTTGAATTGGCAATTGGAAAGGCATGAGCACGGAGCTTAAGAATGGTGAACGTGCTGTGGGTGGGCAATGATCCCAGCAAAACTGGCTGCAAGTGGAAGGTTTTTGTGCTGTCAAAGTTGAATATGCATTAAAATAAGGTTCACAATTTTAAAACATGATCTTCACAGCTGTGAGTGAAAATTACCCTTTTTGCAAGTAATTTACATAAACTATTTGCAGTTGTGTGTAATGTGGTCATCTTTGGGTGATTTTCATCTGCCGGTGTTATGGTTTTTGGCCTGGTTAAATGTGTACAGTTACGTGATCTTGAAATAAACACAATTTTTGGTCTTAGTTATAACAACTTTACATTGTCATTTTTAATACAACTTTTTCTTCTAACACAGTAAGGTGTTAAGTATTTTGAAGCCACATTGTATACGTTTTGTGAGATATAAGTGGATAGTACTTAACTTGCATGCCTTGCTTATTATTATGACCAGAAGCAACAATCGAAATGACAGTACACATTGCAAATAAAAATTACACCAAACACATCTGCAAGCTATCATGACAAGATATAATGGCCTTTACTGCAAGAATAGAATTCTACATCTTTTACGAGGTTCTAGTTTCTACATCTAACTCATGCTTCAGTTGGGAACAAAATATTTTTGGTGGTTGCAGTATGACGGTGACGGAACTGTGGTCTGTCGTGCTGCCCACGTGTTGTGTGGTCGTGTGAGCAGCAAGCCGGTGATGGACCTGCTGATTGTACTTTGCGGTCGCTACCGGCTGAGCCCTGCCGGCCACACCCTGGAGCTGCTTTCAAGGGAGAATGCCTCACCACTACAGTACAAGCCCAACACACCCCTGGGGGCCCTTTGCGCCGGGACGGCTCTCCTAAAACCCCGGGCCGCCAGCGACGAACGACTCAAGAAGCCAATGCAGCCTGTTGTCCCAGAGGTAAGCGTTGAGCTGCTGACATGGCTTTGTTGTAAATAGACTTTGAGGGTCAAACACGCTAATCCTGTGTAAAGATCTTTGAGTGACAAGGCAGATGAGAAAAATGGCTTTGTAAGTAAAGTGGTCGGTCTATGCATACATGCAAACAACTGTCATTAGATGAGTGATAAGAGAACTACACTTCCACTAGGTGTGGCTATGGGTCTATATGCAGCATGCATGGACAATTTAATTAATTTCTCTCTACATTTCAAGACATAATTTTCTCATTTGGTTAGCTTCCACATTTCATATGGTTGAGTTGAATTTGGTCCTTGGAAATGTGTGTGCTGTAAGGCCAGTTTTGTTGTTTAAACCTTGACAATCTTGCATGCTTTGCATAGATACAAATTAAATTATATTTAATCCAGTCCTTAGAGAGTGTTGTATCTGTTTACACTTTCTGGAAATTGGTCTGGTTTGTTACAGGTTAAGGATTTTGTGCAGTTTTGGATTCGGGTTCCTATGAGGATTACCATGTTACGTATGGTTCTGACTTGACAGTTGTGGCAATATGTTGGATTAATTTCTGAACCTTTGAACATATTGCTGTCTACATAGTCATGCGATGAGTACACTAACTAATTTTGTTCACATGAATGAATTTTAAAAATTAATACACATTTTTGTTATGCAAAATGAATGTTTACACAATGAAAACATTCCAAACCAGAAATGCATACATTGAAGAACCTTGCCACTCATCCCCGCTCCCTCGGAGACCCAGTCGTGATGTTTGTAAAGTACTGATTCGCAAACACCCTTGCAAAAATGTCTTGTATATTGATTCAGCTTTCCTGCATATCATGTTTTTTAGTAGGCTGTACATGGCATGCATACTTGACCCAGCATAACATTGATAATGAATGATGATGATACTACCTAGCATTGATAATGAATGATTGATAATGAATGATGATGATGATACTACCTAGCAGTCCAAGGAGAGTGGACCAGACATCCCTTTCCGGGAGGTATTGCAGGCGCAGCCCACTGGGCGGAGACCTAGAGGCCGACCTAGGACACGTTGGAGGGATTAAATCCTTCAGCTTGCCTGGGAACGACTGGGAGTTCCCCAGGAAGAGCTGGAATCTGTTGCTGAGGAAAGGGATGTCTGGTCCACTCTCCTTGGACTGCTGTCACCGCGACCCTCACCAGTATTAGCGGTTTAGAAGATGGATGGATGGATGGATATATTTTTGTAGTTACTTCACTGGGTGCAATTATAGCTTTCACTTGCATTCAGTGTGAAGTATGGTTACCTTATAGACAAAAAATATTCACGAAACTGGGCTTTTTGAGATAACATTTTTTTTGGATTATGTTCTGTGCCAAGTTGAACTATGCTCCCACAAGCATTCAGTGCTTTTTGTTAAAGCTTTGAATGTGATTTACCAACTAATGAGGCAGTCAAATTGACTCTTAAAATATGTGAATGTGGTTGGAATACGATTTGAATTGGATAACGGACTGGCAGCGTTATGAATACAAAGTGCCAAGATGCAGACAAATTCACCCCGGTGCTTTTTTAGTCAGCTTGTGGTAAGGCATAGTTAAAGCTCATCACAGTTTTTTTTTAATTTCTTGCCAGGTCAGCCAATACTGCCATGTGTTTCTGCAACTGTTTTCATTGTGCCTATGTTATTGACACCAACGCAAGTAAAATTCAATTCCCAATATTTTAATGAGATTCTGTTACACAAAGGTATGGATAAACATTGGTCGATAGAGAAGTTTTGTGTTTTCATGATATTCAAATCTGTTACATGTTTCCGTTTCGATGTACGTAGAATGTAAGCATGCTTGCCAACTACGGGTATACTGTCATCTTTGACAGTATACCCGTAGTTCAGCGCTTTGTGACCCTCGGGTGAAAGGCGCTATATAAATTGATATTATTATTATATTATTATTATCTTTTCTCCTAAGGTGGTTATGCATTATGTAGTAGGCTTAAAGGCTGCTAAAGAATTGTTGTAAGAATGTACCACACAGTATGGTAGTTTAGTTGCTATTCGAGCGAAAACAAAATGTATTATTAGATGCTGTGGTGGTTGTTTATTTTATACGAGATCCACACATATAACTTTTGGTGCATTTCTTTTCATGATACATTTTACTCATTTATTTGCTTTGCGCTCTAACACAGCAGCATTTGTTCAGCAGGTTGTATACTGATGATATGACGTACATTTGAAACCAGCTGACCTTCTGAAACTATAGTTCGTCTGCCCTGCTGGAAAATATTAGTTCAGAAGATCCATAGGCAGAATTAACAAAACATATCGTATTGAGAAAATAAATAGACTTTTGAGTCTGTTCATTATTTATTAATTACCCTTGATCCTCCACCACAAACTGGGAATCTTTGTACTATTTTGCTGGTTTTTTGCTGCTGGATCCCACAGCTTTAATGGATGGCCCTTGTTATTAACAGCTGTCAGCATAGGATTTGTTTAACAAGCTTGACTTTGCTGAACACATCCATAAGTTATAAACTGGTCCTGATAAAACAAAGTCGCTTAGGGTGATAAATAAATACGAGGACATATTTGTGTATTTGAAGAGATGGACTTCCTGTTCCCATCAACATCCTCTAGAGAACATCGTGAATTTTTATACTGTAATCCAGACACGCATAACCCCGGTCTTAGTCCCCCTTAAACCATAGCCTATCTAGTATGTCATTTATTAAATGAAGAAGTTTGATAAACGTGGACAGCCGGTTCCCCAGGAGGGTAAACAGATTGCATTTTTTTTACTACTGCAGTCAGCGGAGCCTTCGCGTTATTTTATTCACAATATTTAACTTATGCTGTTTCTTTTATCAAATCTCTTCTTTTGTTTTTTCAGCAAACGGTGCGGCTGATGGTGAACTACCTACGAACGCAGAAGACGATGGTACGGGTGAGCCCACGTGTGGCCCTTCAAGACCTGCTGCCAGAAATCTGCAACAAGTGCGAGTTTAGCGTCCCTCACACCACGCTATTCCGGGACACCAGCGAGACGGAGCTGCTCGATACGTCGTGCTCACTGTCTGAGCTCGGTATCAAGGAGGTGTACGCTGTCGACAGGAGCAAAGGTTTTTACATGTTTTTTTTGAACACTTCAAAAAACTCGTTGTTTTATCATAGGGGGACCTTCAGAAGCTGACTTAAAGCCTACCCTGCAGTTATTTTAGACGCGTCAATAGAACCTCCTGGTTATTGACCTAGGGTTGTTTATTTAATCAGTGTGACTTTTAAGATAACAGTTTGTTGTAGATGTCTATGTGTATATGTGTGTTTATGCATTTTATACATTATTAGCCTATATATAAAGTATACAAATACTTCCTATACTATATTATCCAATAATACGATTTTATACTTTTTTGTTGCTTTCTACACTACTGTGATATATTTTGAAGTAATGTTCTTATTTAACTGTTCCTATGTATAATCTATGGTCTTCTTTACCTGTGATTCCAATTGCATTAACATTTGTCTTCCACATTCTTTTAAAACTATTACAGTTATTTGGATTCTTGAGCCCATGTGGTAATGGTTTAAACTATGTGCTCCTTTTGAAGTTTTGATTTATGATTTTATATTCTTTTTTCACATTTAAAGTTTTCAGACATCATCGCACGGGTTCTTCAGTATCTTTTGGGTTTCAAGGTATTTTACTTGTCTTCAGTGGCCTGGAAATATGCCCTTAGCCATCTTACTTTCACTTTGATATTCACCACTATAATAGCCTTGCAAGAATATAATCCACAGAGGTTTGATACAAGTATATTCTACTTGCTTTGCATAATTTAAGGTATTTGTAGCTACTAACAAATTAATTTAAAGTGCAAATAATGCACACTGAACGCGCTCAGAAATCTTAGTATTTGCTGATGTGACCATCACTTGATCTCACTGTCCCTTCCGCATTCTTTTTCAGTATAGTTGCTTCTGTTTCGTGTTTTTGTAGCGGTGGGCAAAGCACATAAATTGGCTTACAACGTAAAGCCCCGTGATTGGATTTCTCTGTCGTTCTTTTGGCCACCCATGCATAACAATGCAGAGGATTGTTCTTGCTTTGTGTGTGAGTTTTTGAGCTGCATGTTTGGGCTTGCTGGCTGTTGAAATTGAGCACGGAATGTTTACATGTCCCACTCCCCTATGTGCAGCCACCATGTGGTTAAACTGACTTCTTGGCCGCATTAATAAAGGCTTGGGAGGCTAAGAATGTACGTGCTTGGACAACTCCATGGTTTCCGTGACGGTCTGCATGTTCAACCCTTTGCACAACCAGCGCCATTCTCTGCCGCATGTTTTACTGCATTTTTGTGCCATCAGCGCCACCCTGTGGGAAAACTAAACAAACGTTAAGGATATGTTTACAATCCTGCCATCTAGCGGGGAAGTTATGTTTCCATAGACGATGTTAACCCCTTGTAGAGGTGTACCTTAATAATATATACACGTATGGTGTAACGTACATGTTTATATGAACAGTAAACACCCTAAACATTTCAAAAGCATTTTGGTACATGTGTTAAAATAGTATACTTTATCTCGTGATTTTTTTGCAAGGCTTGTTGCTTTTAAAATTGTATTACATTGCAAAGCTATGGGCCATTCACTAAAGGGTACAATGCGCAGTGTGTCATCCTTGTTGCTATTTGCATATTCACGCTTAGGTAATAGAAACCATCACTTGTGGGTGTATTGAGTAGCTCTCTTTGTATTACAGAGCAGAACCATGGCCTTAACGACAGCACAGACCTTCCTGAGAAAGAAAACAAAGGGCTTTTGAGCTTTCTGCGGCCGAAAAAAAAGAAGGTAAATACATAATATACTTGTACTGCCGTGTATTACCAGTTGAGCAATGTCTTTTTTGTTCAAGTGGTTTTGTAACTAGTAAATGGTCTTTTATGCTAGCTTATCGAGAGGTTGTGTAAAATGTCGATGGACAGATACATATTTCTAACAAGTTGGTTTTCTCATAGTTTAACTTTATTGCCAAGGCATGTGCTCTTTTGGTATTCACTATTCTTTATCTGAATACACTTTCTATAGCCTTGCATGCATATGCTTGCTTTGAATGCTGTTTGGACATTTTCTAGCTATTGATACTAACAACGTACAACTACCTTTTTATAGATTGTTATGCTAACAACTTCTCCGCATGCACTGTTGGGTTTTGCTACCTTTTCTTACCCGTGTGTGCTGTACTTTCTGCTGCTGTGGCTTTCTCAGAGTGATGATGATGTTTCCGAGTGTGGTACAAACAGTTCAATGCACGGTGACAGTAGCAGAGACGTAAGTACTAATGCTGTATATAGCCTCGCTAACAATACTAACACTAGTACCAACAGAAAATCATGCCTCATGCTTGCTTACTGCACTAAATGTTACACAGGCCAATCAATTTTGAGCACTAACCTTGTTCACTTTTAATCCTCAGCTGCCCTTGAAGCGCTGTCTTGGATTATGGTGTAATGATTCAAATTAAAGCTTGCACGCAGCGCGTATGTGGAGGATGAATAGTTAACTTTGATATTTAGAAGCCTCTGGCAAAACTTTAAACCTGTCAGCATGATATCATAGCTTCAAAGCTAAAGCAGAAGCGGTGTCATAAAAATGTTACGTATTTTTTGCACATCGCACCATAAAAACAGATGTTTTGCTCTTATACCTACTGTATAATCCAACGTGAAGGACACTTTATAATAAAAAGCTCATAATTACCATTACATTTTAAAATGTGGCATTGGTATTTGGTAAGGAATTTATACGGTCACAATCTAGACAATAGATTTCAAATGTTGCCTATTGCATTTTTTTTCGTTATATAGCTTGTTACCTTTGTTATTTTGGTCCACTTTATTGTTACAATTATATCAGAAACTTCTTTCAGTTATCAACCTAAGTTAATCCCATATTTGGTATTGGTGTAAGGTATCTTGATGCAATAAGGCCTTAAACCTTCTCATCTTAATGAAAATGGTGCCATCTAGTGGACCAGGTCTACATTCAATGATGTTGCAAATCTAAAACTTAACAGACATTCTTCCCGGTCAAACACGTTTTAAAGCAATTTACTTGGCAGTGCACACTTTTGCAAGACTTAGAAAATTATTTAGCTATATTGTATGAGTAATGCTGATTCTCTTGATGTTGTGAACGATCAAATTCAGGTTAGTAGCGTTACTTCAGTGATCACTATTAATCAGGCTTGTTGCATACGGTTACATCACTGCTGCTCTTTTAGTTTACTTTTATTACAAACCTTGATTTATTTTTGACGTGTTTTATAAACATGTTGAAGTTTTTTTTATGCAAATGTATTGTGATAACTATGTCACTTAATACATTAAAATAGTTGTGTATCCACTAACAGCTGTTGAAACGTATCATTTAAAGGTTTAAGACGGCAGTTCTCAACCTCTGGGGAATGGCCCACTATGGGGAACACAACTTTCAGGGGGCAAGGCTGTGGCACGGTTACTGTGCAGGAGAAATGTAGAATGTGTAGGCAAGGGACCGTCATTGCAGTGACAAAACACCAATAAACAACATGAAACATGGGCCATATGATCTCTGTATTGCGGCCTGTGTAAACTAAGTTGAGTTTTTGGGCCCAAGGCAGGACGTGCTGGGACATTTGGTCTTGATTGGGGTGCCTCCATAGGACAAATGTTTGGAACCATGCGTCAAAGACATTATAGTCAAAAAAATAAAAGGTGATGCAAGCCAAGAGCACTCGTAATTTTACATTTAAACACTGAGTTAAATTGTCAACATTTTCCACAGACTTCCATGCCTGGAACACCATTAATGGGGCAGCAGCACCATCAGCGACCCATGAGCATGCCATGCGTGCCCTACCCCATGCTGGGCACACTGCCCAGTGGCAGCGCTGGTGGCAGCAAGGGGCCCTGTGGTGTGTTAGTGGCCCCGGAGGGGCCAAGGAAGCGCAGGGCCCCAGCCCCCCCTCTCCTACCCACCAACCCTCTGGCCACCACACCTATCCCTGAGGACAGAGAGCCTCACAAGGACAACGAGAACCTTCCATCCAAGTCTCCTGGCAGCCAAGATAGCGGTTTCGAGCAGGTGTGTCGAGACCACGTGCAGGTGATACATTCGTGTTACGTTAAGGTTTTATGTATGCAGTACATGTGCATTTTAAATTGCACATTTTCCACGTGCATGTTTAATGCCAAGATCGGTGTGGGTTCCCAGATCATTATTTACAGAACATAGCACAAACTGAGACCGATACAGTTTTAAGTCCAAATAGCAGCACATGTTTAATATTACTTTGCTTTTCACTTACACTAAACTCTTGAGTTTCGTTTAAAAGCAGGAGACATTGTAACAGCATTTTCCCTACCCACTGCATTAAAGCACGTAGGCCTTCAGTTGTAGGGTGGGGGCCATGTAGCCAGGTGCCACTTGCCCCACCCATCAGAAAAAGTGAGCGATGAATAGTGCTTTGGTAGATGTTATCATTGCTGACAACTAGCAATCCTGTTTTTAAAACAGAATTTTGTATTTTTATTACATTAAGTTTGAGGTATTTAGAGCTTTTTTGTACCGTCTACAGTGTTAAACTGTTTTAAGTAATATTCTTTGCTTTTGGAAATTCTTAATAACCCACACTATGCTTGTTCTCTTGAGTGAGGTGGTAAAAATGTCTGCACGGTTCTACGAGCAGAAAAGGAACCTTTATTTCCCCACATGCCATAGATGAGTTGTGAGCTGACGTTTGTTTATGTTGCTAGCTGACCGTTAATAAAATACCTCCTTATATTTGCCCTCCAGCAAGATTTTTCAACGGTGACATAAAGAAAGTAAATAAAAGTCCAGTACAGTATCTTTTTCTTTCTCTGCTTTGACTGTGTACATTGGCTGAACAAATAGCACTTTAATCCTCGAGGTGCATGCTCCTCCTGTATGAGCATGTCATGCCTTATCGTGCTATTGCAACAGAACTATACAATGTTTTCTCTAAATACTGCAGCATATCAAGCTGTACAATGCTAAATTATTTTCAGAGCCTGTTAATGCTGTGCAAACGTGTAAGGCATTTGAAAATGGTAAAAAGCGCATCTGCAAATACTAGTTGGGCAGTACCACATTAACTAAGGGCCTTTGGTATGAAATGTTTATTATGCAGTATTCTGCCGAACAATACAAATCAGGAGATTCGAATGTAATGCCGTTGTTCGCTTATATTAGCTCTATAGTCACGGTATGGTTGTATATCAAACAAACCTAATGCTTTAGTTTATAATCTCTGTCCATGTTAACAGCATTGTTATAGCAGTCGCATTAAAAAAAACAAGCTCAATAAGCCTTATATTTTATTGTAATACTTTATATGTTTAATGCATTGTGAGTATTAATATTCTAAAAACGCAGCTTCTGGTATTTAAATAGTTGCCCTTTACTGGAATATGTTTTAGCTATGTTTATATTAATTTGCATTCGTCAACTGCTTTTCCTCTTAAAAAAAAGACATCGTATTTCAATGAATGGTTACTGTACTGGGGTTTAAATAAATGACTGTTACATAACACACCACCGGTAGATAGTTGCTTTGTGCTAGAGAAGACAGGTTTGGTTTTGTTGGAGATCTCTTAACAACATTGTGCTTCTTGCTCAGAGCTCTCCAGACCAGCCACGCCTCACTCACGAGCCCAGAAGAAGCCGGTCTACCCCTGCACCATTGGGCTCGTCTCCGACTGAGGCTCATGGAGCTACATCTCCCCTAGCCATGCTGCAGCACCGCACCAAGCGCCGTGCACCTCCCCCTCCTCCATGCACAACTGGCCAGGCTATGCAGGTCGGAGAGTCACCACCACCAACTCCGAGATCCGCCCTAGAACAGGCCTCCGCGGTGTCGTTGCAGCCTGGATCCCCTCCTCCCGTGCACCCGCGCGGGGAGAGCCAGAATCATAGGCGGAGCAGCTCCACCGGTGAGGTCACGCGCTCATATGTTCAACTTGGACTCACATTTGAGATTCTAAAGTGCCGTTCTAGTTGTCTCAGCTCAAGGCTGATCTATTTTTGTGTGATGGAGCACCTCAGGCTCTGTCCTATTGTTGGAAATGTGGTGTTGAAATATTGGCCTTCCAACTTTTACAGTTTAGCTGTGCCAGCAACCAACGTATCATTTAATCTGAGATGTACGTTTAAAAGTATTTCGTTGGTGACAAACTGCAAGCATCCTGGTGTTCAGTAAGTGAAATTCCATTGCTTTAGTGTGCAGTAGAAGGTACAATACCACAACTTAATTAATCATCACCTAACCGATTTGTCAAGACCGTGTTTACACAGGGGAGAAGGTAAGCAAACATGTTCCAATTGTGCATGCAGTTGTGTTTGGCTCCAACTGTCTTCTTTCAACAAGACCTCTGCTCCCATGGCATTTGCCATCCTAAGCCCCACTATGTCTGTTGTCAGTCAAAGCACCTTTATGATGGGATGGAAAGGTGCATTATTTCGTTGGGGACTATCTTCTTTGTCCAGGACAACAACACAGAATGCATTATCATTGTTATGCTTAATAAAGGGTGAAGTCTTGGAATGTACAAGTGCTTACCCAATAATATTTTTAGCTTTAATGTCCTCGCAAGCAATAATGCATCACGTTAAGAGCTTTGGCCAGAATGAATGGTGTATCGACTAAAATACATGTATTGTGAAGAAGTATAAAAGTCTAGATACACTGCAATTTTGGTGCCATCAAATGGATGAAGTCTTGTCATGGTGCTCGATCACACCGCAATTACCACACTGGCACCTATCCATTTAATCTGTTGCAATGCGGTTGCATGCCATCAGGTGACCTCACAATCTAACGGTCATCCAATCAGTGAGCAAGCACGAAGATAATATGTGTATGTATATGTGCTTGCCAGTATGAGAGTATACTTGTTTGTGTTTACTTCTGTGTATGTACGTATGTGTGTGGATCTATGTGGTGAGTGATAGTGGATTAGTTATTACACTGCACTATAAATCCAGTATTATGAATTAAATTCCCAGGCACAGCTAAGATCATTGTCAACTGACTTCTAAACCAGTCCTGAGCTTTCCGAATGTTGACTCAGCCGTCAAATGAGCACCTGGTGTGGTGTGCGAACGTCATCACTGGAACGACAAAGACAGCTGGGTGTGGTTCTAGCCACACCACCTGGTCAAATGCTGGTTCCAGCTTTAACAAATACAGTAATCCATCGCTTTACGATATTAATCTGTTCCTGAACACGTATTGTAATGTGAAACCATCGTAAAGTGAGACCAATAATACTGTACATTGTTTGAATCTAATTCATTCCACTGAACTAAACGCTGAGTTGTTAACACTAAAAGCGCTGCTATTGGCTGAGAAGCTACCCAGGCGGCATGCTGATTGGCTGATGCACCACCCACGCTCACGCGCAGCCATATCATAACATATATCGTAAAGTGTAAAATTTGCATTGAAAAATATTCTTTGTTTTTCTCAGCCTCCACTCAAAGTTCTGGGAGCATACCACTAAAAGATGAAAATAAAGAAGGTAAATATAGAAACCACACTTATCTAGATGCCAACATTTTCAGTATGATTAATATGTGGTGGTCAATGAGTATCGATTAAGGACACTGTTTTATATTATTGCACTGTAACAATCACCCTTGGAAGTGCTCGAACCCCAAGATTTTAGAAAGTCCTTCTATCAACCGCCATCAGGATTCAGCTAGTTTCTAATATTGCTGATCTTGACTCCGCTTGCACATTCTTAGTGTTTGTGGTTGGACACTGGTCTGACTACCTGGGTGGTTAGTTAAGGTATGTAAGCATACTGTTCATTTTGGTGTCTGAGTGTTGCATAACATTTGTTGGGGTACTATTCACCCCTGAATGTTGTTATACTAACACACATACCACAATGTGAGGGCCCACGTCTCCTCCTTTTGGCGGGTGTCCATCATGCAACTGGTTCTATTTAGTTGTTACCCAGTAGGAGTGTGGGTATGTGTTTATGTATTAATCAAAATCAGGGCACATCCTGAGCAGAACACTTGAGCTGGTGATACGAAGGGCTTGTGTACGCCAGTTGGCTGGGCACCTTTGAAATTAGGAATCCTTTGGAGTGCTCCAGCAGCACTCCAAGTATGGCACTGCTGTCATTGGCTTGTAATTTAAGTCGTGTCCGCTCCTGCAGATTTTTTAGTTTAAAATAGTTACTGTTAAAATAGTTTTAAAACCGGTATATCTATCAATAACCAGCTGTGCTACAGTTTGCAGCGTACTGTATATGGTGGCATCTGTGTTGGTTAAACAGCAACTACTGCTTAAACAAAATGTGCATGAAGTCATTCCTGTCAATCTTACATAATTTACCCTTGAGTTTACTTGGGAACTTTTTTCTCACACAGCCTGAACGTCTCGCATGGTGTATATACATGTGGACGTTTTTCTCACACACATTTGACTACTTTATTTTACATCCTACATAATACGCGCGTGTGTGTGAATTCACATTATCTTTAGAATTTGTGGTATACTGCAAAGTAAATGTGATTGGTGTGGTTTTTCTTGTGTTCATCGATGTAATGTTGGCACAACTTTAGGAGTGAGTGAACGGCCTACACCTGTAAAACCTCCACGTGGGTCCCAGGCATCGCCACCTCTCGTGGTTCCCTCCTCTCCACCTGGCATCCCACGGGATCCTCCACAGTTCCAGGCACCGCCTCCTCCACCATACCCTCCTCCACCGGAGCCAACCACTTCACCGCCTGCACCTCCACATGCCATCCCATCAGGTGAGGGGTTGTAGCTCCTCGCATTAAGCACTGCTGCTCCACTTGTGTTCTAATACGGCCATGCAAGAATAGCACATGCACCATGTACATTTCAAGCCAGATGTGTCATGCTGTGTAGCAAGGAATCATTTGCAGTGAGCTGTAAAA
>JAZEWU010000001.1:12623853-12641766 GCA_036362915.1 Geotria australis
CCTGTGGTGCAAAAGCCAATTCAAAAGGATGACAATCCACATACTTCGCTGATGGAAGCACTTCAATCCACAGACAACATGGGCAGATTGAGAAAGGTCAGACTTGGATTTCTATACATCCTCACAATTAAATTATTGCAAGAAATATGGGAAATGTGTGTACCTGTTATAAAGTAAATGTAATTATTGATGAAAACGTTTTTGAAAGATACGCATTTTAAAGTATTATTGCACATGTGTAATTAAACTTGTCAACCGTTGACCATTGCACATGAATGGTAATGTGAATATGATGTGTACATTTTCATAAATATCCTGGTTGTGGTCTTAATATATTGTAGGTTTCAGGAGCAAGTCAGCAGAAAGTACCATCAGTTGCGGAAAGTGAGACTGAAAGAGATGCTCTCCTGGTGGCCATTCGATCAGGTGCTGGGGGGAAAGGACTGAGAAAAGTAAGTAGGAATGTAAATGACACCTGTATATTTGATTATTAACATTTCCTAATCATTAATTGTCTTAGAAATGAATCGTTCCGTTTAAAGGTCTGAGCACAACAAAATCACACTTCTTTAGTCCGTTTACCTTAATTCCCATCCTAATAGATTTGCTTGCTAATCTTAGTTCATATATGTTAAGTGTTAATTGGCAAGCTATACATACATACAGTATGTACAGTTTTACGAAAGAGATTGTTTTTGTCTCATAGCAATACTATTTTTTTCAACCAATTGATGTTAAACCTTGCTATCATTAATGGCGGGGTCAGGTCTTTTCATTTAGCATTTGGTCTCTGTCATGTGATCTGTGTAGCTCAAATGACTGAACCATTCAAACTAATCAAGGGAACTTAAAGGGGGCAGATACGGTATTTATGTAGGGTTTCACGGCTCGATACTTCTGAAACCGCATGATGCCTGCAACATGAGAAGTGAAATGTTGCAAAGGAGAGAACAGAAAAAGCTTGCCTTGGCTATCCCAAAAGAGCAGCTCTTAAGAGCAATTATAGGAGATGCTGTAATGTAAAAGCAGACGAGGATTGACGATTCAAGGCACTGATTATTGTATCACGGGTAATAATTTAAAACATCCCGAGAACATAACTACAAGATGAATTGTAAATCAACGTAACTCAGCTGCTGTGAGCAAAACAAACACAACGTTAAAATGTGTGGTTTAGCGATCCTCGTGTGAAATTAATGAAGTTATTTGTAGAGTCTGTACACCTTGGTAACTGGATTCTGGTGGAAGTGCCTTCTTGAACATTCATGGGTCAGTTTCATCTGTATAAACAGTTTGTGACCAGGCGACAGACAAGTGTATGCACTTTGGGGGCCATTCTCGGAATTGTTTATTTGTATTTTGGTTTGGTCCCTATGCCAACAAGAGTCAAGACTGCTGTTGCAGTATCTCCTGCACCAAATATTTAACAGGCGTCTGCATTTAATGGGATATACACTTATTTTTACCTCCTACACATTATATATTTATTGGTACTGTACTTACAAAAAGCCACCATGCACTTAATATTTGCAAAAAAATACCTTGGCCCACAATTCGATAAATGGAAGAAGAAAAAAAATCCAAATAGTTTTGATGCAGTTTGGAACAAGTGTCCTTGTTGGCCATCACCTACTATCACAGATGTTATACTTGTCTGTTAAACTAACCAAATTACATTTCATTGAAGTGGTCACATCTTGGAAAATGGCTTGAATTATTTACCTTTACCTTGGGGCATATATATTGATGTAACGTAAGATCGTGGTGACTTGGAGCAACTTTAGCTGTTAAGGTTTCTTAGCACTGCAAACCTGCAAAACCTAAACCCAGCTGTCACCTACATTCGCTCCCTCCCTCCTCAATCCCCCTGGCTCTACAACCAGTTCTCACTTAGTGCTGACACTTACTAGTTGGGCCCTTTGCCTCTTTGGCCTTTCGCAGAAGTAGCGATTAAGGTTGGATTAAATGCTGTGTTTGTAGAATGTTGACACATGGATGCATTTATTTTAGGGAGGACTGATAAGGTTGTTTAAACATCCTAAGGCCAAAGTAGGGTGGGCAGAGTCTGTGGGAAGAGAAAGCACCAGTAAAGTATACCCATGGCGCCAGTGGTACAACGGTGAAGGAAAACAACATGCTTAAGGATGGTTCATGAAGCCGTGTTATGGCTATAAATATTAACAATACTCCTCTTTCCCATGATTTTTTCCTTTTATTTTTTTTCACTAAATGGTTTAATTTGTGTTTAGCAAAATAATAAACTAATTTTGAGCTTATGGGTTAATACAACTTTGAAGTTATGTCAGTGGTCGTAACATTTTACTGTATAAATGGTACATTTAGTAATTTATCAGTCAAACTGATACAAATGTAACTTACATTTTGTTATTAGAATTCCACTTAGTTTAAGGTTAATCAGATTATTTCGTGATGCTGCATTGCCAGTTGTGTGCAAGTACAATTAACGATGGAAACCTTATTCGGAAATAACACTGTCTTAAAATCAAAAAGTATGTAATAGGAAATGTTTTGGGGAATGGCCCTTCTTCATAGCACATGCTTGATTTTCAATGAAGAAGATCCATTGGCCTAAACATAACCCATCACATATTTACATTTAATAATTTGGAATGGACATCACTTTGACAATGTCACAGCTATTTTTTTCTGCCAAAAGTGCCGTAACGTAATGTAACTCTAGCTTGAATTGTTAAGATACAAAAATGGTCACCTGAAAATAGTTTTTTGGTTGAAACTCTATTTAAAAATGTCTGCCGGGATAGGTTCCGGATCAACGCAACCCTGTATAGGATTAAGTGGCTCTGACAATGAGATGAGATAAATAACTTATGTTGTTAATATTAAAGATAAAGTATAATACATTTATTGCATAAACAATTAAGGTTATTAACATTTCATAAATGTAAGTACAAAAATCTTAAATCAAGTCCGGGATTGGGTTCTAAAACCCCAAAACTCCAATACAGTCATGCGCCACTTAACATCCACGATACAGTCTGTGAAATAGGACGTTATGTGATTTGGACGTTGTGCGAACATACACATTATATACTTAGCAAAGCTACATGGGATACTGTAGTGGACCTGTATTGACTAAATCATCAAGATACTGTACACATACAGTACTCTATTTCAGCTAATGTATCCGTTATACTGTTATACGGTAATCTTTTTTGTAAGTAGGGAAAGTTTACATTAAAATAACGATTGAAAGTACAGTACAATACATAGATAAGCCAGTAACATAGGCCTTTATTATGACGATCAAGACATATGTATTATAGGTTATATATGTACTGTACTATTATACACCTGGCAGCGTAATCGCTTTGTATACAAGATACACGTGTTGCGTGCAGGAAGCTGTTGCGTTCACTACGTCCGGTTACGTCCGCTACGTCTCGTTCTCCGACCAGGATTTCTGAACTCTAATATAACCCTATGGGACCACGGACGTATATGCGGTCGGACGTTGCCCGAACGGACGTTATGCGGCGCATGACTGTATTTTAAAATATGAAACTCATGCGTAATGTATATGTCTCCACGTTTCATCTTCAACTACAAGTCTTTACAAACAATTTCGTTAAAATCAAATTAAAACTTAATCTGCCCTCTAGACCCACAATATTTTTTAAAGATTCACATGTTTGCAGTTTTTCGAAGTAAAGTTTACAAAAATAATGCTTCATCTAATTCAAATGTAGCCATTTAATTAAAAAACAGAGTTTTTTCTGGTTTCAAATATTTGTTACTTTGGCCTTGATTTACGAAAACTTGGATGACTGCATCAACTGCGTCAAATGCATTTTCCACTGCGTCAAATGCCTTTTCCGCTGCGTCAAATGCCTTTTCATCATCTACACATGCTAGGCATAGCGATATTTGATATTCTTCAGTCTTTCCCAGAATCTGAATGATAGTACAGATCTCCTCACATCTAATGCAACGTGGGTTACTCATATCGTGGATCCTAATCGAGGGGTTTTCTGTGATTTTACCCCTCTTATCCATGAAAGATTGTCGTTAATAGGAGTTTGACGGAGTACATGCCTGGGACCGGTCAATACCTGCGGATAATAGGATGAATTTGCCGTGCAACACTTTTCCCCAATAAATGTGGATAATAGTAGCTATGGGCGGGGGTGGGGGGTCAAGTCTTTGAAAAGCAGCGGGTGTTCACGTCATGCTTCAAACACGTCTGTGAAGTATCTCTGTGCTTCTGTCCATCTGGTTCTCGCTTCCTGTCTTTGTATTGTACTATTCTCTGTCACTGTCTCCACCTGTATCGTTGTCTACAGTTTCTGTATCACCATGTGTATCCGTTTTTACTGTATGTTTCTCTGTTGCTGTGTAGGTCTTTGTGCCTCTGGATATATCTGTGTGTGTGTGTGCGTGTCTTTGTGTCATGTGTGTCTGGTTTCCATGTCTCTTTCAGTCTCCATCTGTGTTATCCCATGCAGTTTGTAAACAAAGCATGTTTCACCCACGCAGTTGCTTCGTTCACAGTACATTTTAAGAACTAAAATTGCCGATGATCGGATGTATATACCATGCAACTCTTATCTGCAAAAATCACAGATTCGAAGATGCCATTCCACCAAGACTAATGGGAAACGTCAGGGGTAATCGAGGATAATAGGCTAATGGGACTTTTTTCGAACTTGACAGCTGTCGCACATTATAGCAATCACGGATATTAGGCCCTGTTATTCTGTTTCCATAAATAAAGTAAAAAACCGGAAAGTTCCTTTAGTGTGATTTTCTTTAGCTTAAAGGTGAGCGTTTGTACTGCTATCAAACAATCGCATTAATTGTCTGCATTTGTTTGTCTAAATCCTCCGATAACACACACGTGTGTCTCATTGACCGGCGTGTGTGTTGTCTGGTCTTTATAGACCTCATCTACAGCAGCAGAAGAACTGGTGTCTCAGCGGTTGAGAGAAGCTGACTCAGGCGATTCAGCCACAGTGCGGCTGCAGCTTGCATCTGTGCCTCCTCCAGTTCCCGCAGCCCCACCTCCTCCTCCTCCACCTCTTGTCACCCAGATGGGCAATGGGGCTCGAAGTACAGAGTGTAGTCCGGAGGAGGCGCGTCTGGCCATGCTTGATGCCATTCGATCCGGCAGTTGTGCTGGCATGCTCAAGAAGGTGGGCACAAGGGCCCAGTTGATACACATGCAAACATATATACTTATTGCACACACATTTTTAATTGCTTATATATGCCTTTCAGTTAAGGTGACAAAAATTTTAAGTTAAAAAAAGTTTAATTGCATTATAACAGTGGAAAAAATATATATGCTGTATTGCAATTAAAATATACAATCAAAGTGTGGTGGATAATACCAGTTTATTTTTCCCTGCGAAATGTCTTTAGGTGCCAAAGTCTGTGAACACCATAGAAGTAAATGGCAAATCAGGAACCATCAGGAGTTCATCGTCATAGGAAGGCTATTCCACATCCAACCTCCCACTGAGCGCCTTACTGTAGAATTTAGGAGCACATTGCCTTTAGACTGGAATAAATGCAACTTGAACGTCTACTGGAGACCTACATATTGTTCATGACCAATGAAGTGCCATGTGTGCTGATGGTTGGTGCTTTACATGTCTATTATTCTTTGTGCAGAAAAATTATGCACACTGTTCAATGTCAGATGGCGCAAACGAATGTTTAAACTGTTGCATTTTATATTATAATTAAATATTTGTATTGCATATTATATCTTTGTAAAACTAATTTCTTCCCTGGCAGCTTGTGTCTATGATGGGGAAGTAATGGAGACTCTTACAAATGCCTATAAATGCACATAATACATGTTCTGTTCTCGGATTTACATGGAATTATTTCTCACGTGCTTTTGTGCAAGTTTATACTGTGTTTAGCAAATGTGTATAGCTGGAAAAGGCAGTAATTTTGCCAGAGCATTGTGTCAAAAGATCTGTGCATAACTGTAAACTTGGCTGCATTCAATACGGGATACCTACCTTTCCCCGCCTTATTAGAGCGACTGAAAAGCATGAAACGTGCAGATACACCTGTGATTGCCATTTTACATCACGAATGAACAAGGATGACTAATTTGGTGCAATTGAAAAAGCCGATTAGGAATTCATGCATACGTACCAGCCTGCATCGAGCAACGACATGTTCGGGGACAAAGTGCACTCTTTGCATGGAATGGAGCCATGTTGACAGTTATGCAGGTACTCCAACCTTGCAGGTGGGACGGTTAAAGCCTGAATGGCTTGTCAATGAATGTCAGTATTATTGTTTTCCCCATTGGTCAATGCTTTGAATGGTTTGCTTTGTTTCTGTATTTCCTTAAATAATAGACCAACTTTTTTTCATTTAACCATATTGCTTTTCTAAATGTACTTTGCACAGTCTTGTTAATGTCTGACATTCCAATAAACGTGTGGCATGTATGATGTACATATACAGATGTTGCCATGAAAAATAAGTATATTTACGCTTCAATATTGTTTTGGGAACGGATAAAAAGACACTGACATGCCACGATGTTTAAGGCAAGCAACTCAATGTATTAATGTGAGTTGATGGCCTTCGTGCTAACTACTGTATTCTTGTGGTGGTGGTGGCAGCAACATGACTACGTTATTAACATTTGGAAGAAATGTCCATTGCATTATACTATACTTATATTTTCTATAGAGAAGTTTGGGAGCACTTGTCTTTTTTCATTCTGGAGGTTTAATATTGTGTTTTGTGTTGCTGTAAGAATAAACACTTGGTGCAGCCTGCTCTTTGCCTTGTATGTCACTGCGTATATCCATCCATTTTCTAAACCGCTTGTCCTGGTGAGGGTCGCGGTGGCAGCAGTCCAAGGAGAGTGGACCAGACATCCCTTTCCTCAGCAACAGATTCCAGCTCTTCCTGGGGGATTCCCAGGTGTTCCCAGGCCAGCCGAAGGATATAATCCCTCCAGCGTGTCCTGGGTCGGCCTCTAGGTCTCCGCCCAGGGGGCCGTGCCCGGTAGACTTCCTGGGGGAGCCTTCCATGGGGCATCCTTACCAGATGCCTGGACCACCTCAACTGGCTCCTCTCAATCCGAAGGAGCAGCGACTTTACTCTGAAGTTGTCCCAGATTTCTGTGCTCTGCGTATAGAAACCAGTATATGTACGTGCAAGTAAAATATACCCTTTGCAGAGTAGGTTACTGCATTGAGCGAGTAAGAGTTGCGTGTTCATGCTGAAGCTATGCAGTATATTTTTTGGTGTAACCGTATGTATGTTTTAGGGCATTGACACGCAAGTATAAGTAATTATACAGTACGTGTATTATAATGATCACTGAATTCTTGAAACGCCTGTGACTTTCTGGCACAAGTCTGGAAATACTAAAATGTCACTTTTCTAGCTTGGGGGAAGAAAATAAAAATGGGCAAGGTGTGCGTGCTGCTGACTGGCCGCGCCTCATAATAATAATAATTTTAAATGTATAACGCGCACATATTCATCACCTCCCATGTCAAAGACATGTGCATGTGAGCGGCAGCCTGTCCTCTCTGGATGAAGTCTTGCAATGTGCAGACTGTATTATCGGAATCAAAGGAATGTTAGAAAAATGTACACAAATCGTCATTGTGATGGACTTTATTTGAAGCAATGCACTATTTTAAAGTCGTATGTAACTTATTGCCCTGTATTACGCTTTGGCGGAGAAGGGCACCGATTTAAAAGGCCCGCGTCCATGGTGACGTGTCAGGGCTTGCACAAAGCCTCTATTGTGTGGTTGACCTTGGCGTTGTCATTCTTTACCCGTGCCCTCATGTCCCCTGCTCTATATGTTAATTGGGTGGTGCATTATAGCTCGCAGTTAAGGTGAGCGCGGCACAACAGGTGTTTTTACTGATGACGGGGGGGGGTGAGGGAAACCTATTTCAAACGGGCGAGACTCGATAACATCACCTCTGCTTTTGCACAGGACAGAGCGTACAATGAGCTTCGTCAATTGTTCCAATTAACGCATTACCGTCAGCTCTTAAGTCGAACCAATGCCTCTTTTCAGCACGGGTAGTTAATTAAGCCGTTCGCTCCGTCGGAGACGCCTGTGATGGATGTCGCTCTGCGGTTTGCACGCTCACAGGACACTTTATTCCGGTCAAAATGTGCGCGTTCACCTGTGTAATTAAACAAGCGTATGATATGGTTTTACTTGTAGTGGTATGTGCCCGTAAAAAAAAGGGCAGAACAGAATGTATTTTTTATTGCGGAGTGTCGCAATGCCCACGCAACTCTCCGATTAATGATTTACACCGCGGGGCAGCTCTTTTTGTTCAGACAACTTTTAAGCCCCGATATGTGATCGCTCTATTTCTCCGGAGCACGGGATAAACAATTACGGACTAGCGTCCCATCCTGGGTGTAACCCTGCCTTGCGCCCTGTGTCTGCCAGGATAGGCTCCGGCTCACCGCGACCCTGTACACTGTACAGGATTAAGCGGTTTCTGACAATGGTTGAATGGATGGATGGTTGATTTAATCACACTTACATTGCGCAGCGGGGAGTTTGATTGGCAATTATCACTTATATAGCCGAGGTAGAATCGGGCAGCGAGTGAGTTTCCGCCGAGCGTGGAGCAGCAGTGGCGAAAGGGCGTCGGGTCCCATTCGCGCACAGAGCCTTACGAACGAACGATTGGAGTGAATAAGCCCCAACCGCTCTTGCATCATTCATTGTACGCAAAGCAAATAGCAGTGGGTGGCGCAGGACGAGCCGGCCTCGCCGAGGTCCGGGGCAATGAAGAAGTATAATAGGTGAGTTAAAGGAGCACGCACAAAGCCACCCCGTGCTAATGAAGTACAGCTAAACGCACTTGCTCCCGCCCCGATCACGGTAAACACTGGTGATGTCATGCTCTCACGCCCCCGGTACGCGCGCGTGTGTGTGTGTATAAATGTATGTGCGTCTGTGTGTGTATGTGCGTTATCCGGCTGCATCGGGGTCCACGCGGCTCATTTGCGGAGGCCACGCGGCGGCAGGATCAGCAGCAGCAGCAGTCGCTGCCTACGACTGTCTGCGGCGATAAACTACAACTAGGGCAGCGGCCGTCCCCTTCCTCTTGCTACTTTGGGACGGTAAGTTTAAAGTCAAGCGCTGGAAGTCCCTATAGACGCTGCTCACTGCACCGCTCTGAGGCGGACCGCGTAGCAGTCGGTGTGCCGTGCCGATTGCTGTCGCGAGATACGTGGGTGGGTTTCGTTACTCTTGTAACTTGTCACTTAGTTTAACCGGTTGTGTTAACAGAATTGGGTTACCCACGGTGTCCTGTGGATGGACTGGCGTCCGATCCTGTGTGTAGCCCTGCCTTGCGCCCTGTGTCTGCCGGAATAGGGTCCGGCTCACCGCGACCCTGTAAGGGACTACGCGGTTTCTGATAATGGATGGATGGATGGGGTTAAGTTGTCAGTGATGCGATGTTTCAATAGTCCCATCTCGTTACCTCATGATTGCTCGGCGTGTCAATGAGGACCCGCGCCTCGCTTGTTTGGTATTGCTACCATCGCCTAGCGCGTGGAGGGTGCATTGGAAAGTAACCTGTGATGTGTGCATGTGCTACAGCACTACTGTTCGACGTACTGCGGTTAAACAACACGTTATCGAGTTACAAGTCAGTTTTTTACTTCAGCTGGAAGGAACCATTGTGCTATCTATCTATTTTTAAAACACTTATCCAGCAGGGAGGGGTAAGCATGTTACAACATTTAAGGGCACCGGGAGCAATTTAGTCAGGACAATTAACCTCAGTAGCATGTATTTGGACTTGCTATGCTGCTGTGTTATGACGTTTGCTAATGTGGAGTTAAAGCTTTGAGGCTATCGGCTTTAATGTATTTCACCGCTGAAGTATCACTGGCACCACACGGGAACACGGGGATAATAGGCTAGTGCTATGCCTATGAGACGCTTTGTATTGTTTCTGCACTCCGGTCTCGCCTCTATCACCCTCAATAATTTGTATTTTAGCGATCGTGTCTCGGTTTCCAATGTAAAATCACCCAGCATCTTTCCACAGAGAGCTACACCACTGTACGTTGCCATAAAGCAATGCAGTTAGCCCTATCATACAGTATTGCTGTCGTTACATCTGCCAGCCATACCAAGTTCAATTCCGTCTCATCTTCTGGGTTGGAGGGGCTCCGCGCCCTAACCCTCTAGTGCAGTGGGTCTTAACCGTAGATGCACGCATCTCCTGGAGGTGCGAGATGCCCTTGCCGGATGTCCGAGATACGCCAGATTTTTATATTGTATTATATGCTCGGGGGCCTTTCTGTGTGCAGTTTGCATGATCTCCCCGTGTTCGTGTGGGTTTTCGCCGGGCACTCCAGTTTCCTCCCACAATCCGAATACATGCTGCTGCGTAGGTTAATTGGCCTGCGGAATAAATTGCCGCGGTGCCCCGTGATGGACTGGCGTCTCATTCTGGGTATAGCCCTGCCTTGCGCCCTGTGTCTGCCGGGATAGGCTCTGGCTCACCGCGACCCCGTAGAGGATTAAGCGGGTTCTGACAATGGGTGGATGGATGTATTATATATGGATTTATTAATAAGGGGTGTGAGAACACATTTTGAGAACCAATTGGGTGCAGGCTGCAGTAAAGGTTAAGAACCACTACTGTGAATGATTCGAGTCAAGTACGGGGTGAGAGCTAGAGGAGCATGCACGACAAAGGTCGTTACTTGTTCTGCTCAGCGTTTAACGTTGCTTAAAGTTTGTTTAACATTGTGTGGAGCCCCCCCCCCGCCACCACCTCCTCCTTCCCCACCCGCTGAGTTTGCGTGTGCTCCTCTTTACAAGGTCATGCCAGAGGGCTGCCAGATACCAAGGCTACTACGGTTTCTATAATCATTGAAAGGGCAGTTAATATCCCAAGCACGCATTACAGATTACAGTGCGTGCATACTGTGAATGCATCATGTCAGTTGAAGCATACGCGGTTCCGGCTGTCTCCGCACTGGGACATCTGCATGCTAATTGTCCTTCTAAGGCATTGTTACAATGGGAACGTCGGCTTCCTGCCGAGTTTCTAAAGTGGTTATGAAACGGTCCAAGTTTTGTTCTCGGCAAAATAAAAGTCTCTTGGCCGCATGGTTGGTTATTCCACCGTGCCCCCCCAACCGCTCCCGTTTGTCAGTGGGTGTACACGTGTGTATCTAAATGCGTGTAAATCCACTGCTGGACCCGTACGGTTAATAAGGATTATTTGACCATACCTCACGGCGCTGGTCAGGGCGGGTTGTTTGATGCGTGGTGGTCAGGTCCAGTCAAGTTTATTGATCACATACACATAATAAGGTATATGGCAGTAAGATTCTGTGTTACTGTTCTCTCTCTCAACTCTGTGCAAAACGATCATGTGCAACAACATGCAAGCATAACTATTAAAAATAAAAAAAGTGAAAAAATGTAGCCCATACAAAGCGATATCTTAGATTTTGCCATATCTTTGTAGATCCCATTAAATGTTTCGGGGGGATTTGGTGAGTGAAAAAACTCACAGTTGTAATAACACTATTGATGATGTACGGTACATTTGTAACTCGTACAAAACAGTACTGGTGCTGTGCCCAAAAAAAAATCATGACCTCGGATAAGGTTGTCGCATTGAGCGCATAACCGCGTGAACATTACTATTTGTTTATACGGACGAATGAGCTTTAACATGCACTGTGTTACTCGCTGCAGGTCCAACAGCTGTGCGATATTAATATTTAACACGCAGTGCAGCCGTTGAGTGTGGTACCCGTCAAGAGCCCTTAAAACTGTAGCTTCAGTGGAACCCATGTGTGCAGGTCCAAAGCTCAGAAAGGCTGGTCAGTAGACGTTTTCATAAAATCACCTGAAGCGGTTTCCTCCTCCTTCCAACTCCCTTACTGTATACTACCAGTACTGTACTTATATGAACTGGTAGTACACTTTTGGAACCCCTTTGCTGGTAGTACACATTGAGAAGGCATTTGCTTTGAGCTGGATTCTGGGAAGTTAACGCAGACTGCCAGGTACAGAGTAGGGCTGGACCATTCGGGTTTGAGGCTTATTTGTAACCGCCCCCAACGTCTCATGCATTCTGTATACCCTCGGTTATTTACCTCCAGGACCTTAGATTTTAAAAAAACCACAAGGTTACTGCTAGACACAATTGGATATGATGCACTAGAATGTCAGCCGAAGCATGCACATTTTAATAGTAAAAACAGACGGTAGCATTAATGACACCGCAACAGAATTCCAAAAGAGCTTAGGAACCTAACCAGTAAACTAGCTGCCCATAAGCTCTCATATGTTAATACAACTGGCCATGTGCCTCGAGGCTATACTTTATAATGTACCTAACAATAGCACATTAACGAGTGTCCCTTAAACACTAAATGTTAATATTTTAAGGCTAATCTAAGAATAACACATTGTTTTAGTACAGTAATGTGTATACAAGGTTTTACTTTTTCTGGTAATGAGAGAAGTGTTAAGATCTTAACACCAATTGGACACCTTTTTGCAAAGGTTCCAGTTTGCAAGAAGCCACACATGCTTGTGGCAAAAACGTGCAAACAGATGCTATGATAATATATGCATTGTCCTTCGACTGATTGGCCCAACACTTCTCTCATTGCCAGAAAAGTTAAAACCTTGTATATTTTACATTATTTGTACACTGGCAAAAAAGGTGCTCATAGTCTAAACAGTAATGTGTATTCAGTGGTTTGAGTTCGTTAAATTTAAAACTTAGTCAGTTTACTCCTGGTTAAAGGCATCTCCACTCTGTTGGTCGTGGAGGTTGTGTGGCCATACTTCACCACATCGGATAATGTGCGGGTTTGGTGAAGTTAGGTGGCCCAGGACTCGATTCAGATATAATTCGACACTTGATGTTAATCGTGACCAGGAATCGAACTAGGGTAACTGGGTTCATAGCGCAGGGCGTGAACCACCGCCACCTCTCCCCCGTACTTTCCTCCTCCTAAAGAATGTCTGATACAAGTGCAGTAATAAAATATCTCTACTGCCTATGAACCTTGAATTGCCCGTCTCTCAAAGATAAACGAGAAACTGGCGGCACGTAAATTGTAACAATCTTTTAAAGTTTGTTACCACCCTTGAAAGGAACACCCAGGCATGGAGCATCTTGGCCTGTATAGTATTACATGAATCACTACCTTTCTGCTGGAATCATCTCCCCACAACAAACATTTTTGCCAAGACATACAGTTCCATTTTAACCTTTGTTCACACATCTCTACATACAGTATATATTCAAAATCGTTTAACAAGAAATTCATACATTATAATATGCATTTACAAAAAGGCACCCATCTTACATGACTGTTTGAACACCGTGAATTGTGTATTTAATCGCAGGGAGTACATCCACTATAGAGCTGGAGCAATGAAATCAGCTAGTGGGCAAGCGCTAACTGGATTGTAACATTGCAGGACTGAGAGATGCACCTGCTTGGGGAGGCCCTGAAGCCAGCAGTAGATTTCTCATGGTTTGGTAATAATATTAAACAATAATTATTTTTCCGCCTCAATGAGTCTCAAGATATTTTTTTCAGAGAGGGCCTGCAATGGGATGTTTTGCTAATTCGTTTTTATGAGTGGAAAGTTTTCGGGAGTATTGGAGTACGTTTACAATACCCCTAACGTATGCTGCAATAACGCTCAAAATTCCACACAGGTGTGTTCACAGACCGACTTTGTGTACTGCCATCCTATGGCCAGCTCATAGCTGCAATGGATTTGGGATTTTCCCCAAATCTGTGTGATCCACTGAGCCTTGTCTCCAACGTTCTGGATGTATCCATGAACATTAGTAGAGGAAAACCATAAATGTAGGGAATTCCTTATTGATTAGTAATCTTGGTGTTTATATAACGTTCTAAGTTACTCAGATACCGTGCTTTTTATTGGGGTGGTGACATGGTCAGCAGTAGCGTTTTTTCCGCTTGCTTAAAAGGTGCATGGTTCAAATTCAACGGCAGTCCTGATTAATATCACAAGTGGATTAATCATAAAAATACTACGTGTCATCTGAGGGAGCTGTCCAGAGAAATGTGTAAGTCTGACCAGGACTTTAAAAGTCTTGGTTTCTGTCAGTGCGTAATAACAAATCACTTAATACAATGCAATTACATGTAGCTCTCCATTCTTCAGGTATTGTGAAATATGTATTCTTCTGGTGATGTGTCCTGGTTTTCTGTACCTCAAGAGGTGCCAACTGTAGCACCTATGGACAAATGCCAATGATAAATGTTGATTTTCAGAGCTTGCGATCTGAACAGTTGATTCTTGTCCGCTAATTATATTGAATAGAGTGCATTGCATTTGTGATTTCCCCTTGTGTTGATAGGTCTGGGTGTGTGAACAATCTCATGTAAGTTTGCGATACTGAGCCAGCTATTTCCACATTTCAATTAGCGATGAAAAAAATTAAGGTGTAAAAGTAGTACATAATCAATCGGCAATATACATCTGTGAAATGTGGAAAAGGGATCAGAATTTAAGGCGTATGTATCAATGACCTTCACCACTTTAAGGCAAGCGCAAGTCGCTGCCTTTGAAATTGTGTTGTGACACATGATTTTCGCTTTGCATGGCTGCTGCATATTGTGTCCTTATATAATATAGCGTGTGTGTGCGTGTAAACATATATGCAGCATGCCGCACATGCATCACTTTGCAGTTTATCATGCTTTTTTGGCAAGTTCTCAATCGCCTTTCATAACCTGTTGGTAACAGCTCAATCACAAAACTCCGTAACTGTAGTAGCTTCTGATTGCATACAATATTTAGGGCTCGTTTTTTCGCGAGCATAGTTTTTTTAAATCAACATTTCTCAACAACGTTCCCCATGGCTAAGAATACACACAGCGCTGCATGAAAGACAGGCAGGCGGTGTATGAAAGACAGGCGTATGTACCACCTAGAAGGTGGCTTTTTATAGCTGCTGGCTGTCCTTTGAAACACTATCAGTGTGGACACTATTGCGCAACAGTAATGTAAACATACAATATAAAGCCCTAAAGAATAAAATAACCAGCCCTTGTGAAAGGCTAATTGCCTTGTGGACAAGGTTAAAACTGAAAAGACACAAGCTGCGGAAATGTTATTCAACCTACTTTTGAGGGTGAGGGAGGCATCGCGTAGAAAACCAACATTCCACAAAGTTGAATCGCACTAGATATTCTAGTAAAGGTACAGCCCTAAAATGTCCTTCTTCACGTCACTGCCAGCAGAAGGGCATCCAACTAGCGGGGGCCCTTAAGACCCCCCCCATGAGGCCTTTCGGCCTACTCTGCCAAGCCACTCGAAAGGCTTTCTTCCGATTGACTAAATGTTGTGTGCACGGTAATGCTGCATTATTCCAACTGTCATGTCGGCAGATGGAACCGGTGACCTCTGTATTGCGATCCCAGTGTGTTCACCATGAATGACACTGTGGCAGCTTCTCTCCACTTTGTATATGTCTACCTATTTAACACAGATCATTCTCCTTGTGTTTGCAACCATAACCCTAGTGTTTATAAACGCAATCACACAAGAAACAATTATCTGGTAAGATGCCTCTGCACAAGAGATGTGTTTTATATGGGCAGTAAAAACAATAATAATTGAACCGTTGTCAATTAACTGCTGTACGAGGCCTTCACACCGTGTCAGGCATGGAGGTTGTTACCATACTGCACCGTCATGGTCAGAATAGATTGTAAAGAGAAGTCCAGGACTGGTCTAGATATAGTTTGTGACTGATGTTAGCCATGGCTGGGAATCGTACGAGGGTCACCGTATTTATAGCACGGTGCACGAACCACTGTGCCACCACTCCGCCTCATCACCAGCCACTTAATACATAATCATGTACAATGTAGTTAAACCAAGTAAGAAACCTCTTTGGGCCAACAAGTGAATTAAATCCGAGTTGGATAGCACTATACTTCCAAAGACTATAGTGCCTGACTCACAATCGGCAGATTGTGAGTTTAAATCTAGTTTCAGGTCAAACATAGCCAATCGTCATCCGCGCATGTGAATTCCACTTTGTGAGAAGTCAACGGTGGCCATCCAGTAGGGATACAGCCATGGGAATGTGGAATTGCAATCACGGGCTTCGGGAGGAGACGAGAGCTGCCCTATTGCCTATTTAAGCAAGGGAGACCATAATTAAAACATAGGGGTTGTTTGGTTTTCACAGAACATGATAAAATGTATATTTAGACACTAAGACAAAGCTACCCTTTTGCGACCTGGATGGATTATTGCGATACGGGCTTTTAGCATGTCTTTTATAGCCGCCTTGACGTTCGAGAGGTGATGGGGCAAGCAGCACATCCGCCAGGCCACCTGTATCTCTCCATTGCTAATGTTGACAAACCACCAAAGCAGACATGCATTGTATGCGTCATGGACATAGAGCAGACCGAGACAAGTTGCGCAAAGCGTTTTCGTTTGGTTTAGATCGCATGAATTAAACCAAGGTTACTGAGATTGTAACGTTCTCACCTTGACACTGCTCTCTGTGCATATACACTGGCATATATTCTAGTCATGTCGCAGTATATCAATGACTTAAAATGCATTCTATATTATTGAGACAAAGACAACGAATCGATTGCTTGAAACACGATTGTGAAAGCGAATCATGCCATTTTAGTAATTCACTGAGGGGGTGTATCATTCCGAATACGTGCATATGCATATGCAATTAGTTCTGAGATGATTATTCGGTAAAGTCGACGATTAAATTCATTACAATTTTGAATCTACTACTTATTTGTGGTTGGTTATTTGAGCCCCTTTAAAAATGGTGGCCACCCCAGCATCCTGCTGCTTCCCGAAGGCAGGAAACCCCCAACAACCAGTGCGGTGCAGCAAGTGGAAACAGAGGTGAGAGATGGGATCCTTGTACAATCTGTATATGAGGCCAAAGTTGGGGTGTCATTACCCATCATTTGAGTGTTCAACATCCAAAAGCATCATGGATTTTATTTTGTGTGGCGGGGCTGATTTTTGAAATATAGAGAAAGAACTATGGATGATCTTCTTCTTCGCGATTCTTCGAAGCACGATGGTCAGCCTTTGGACATCGTTGTCTTTCAGCTCGGCCTCGAAGTGTTTGGTAACTATGGATGATGAAATCTCTTCTTAAAATTTTCCAACATTGGGCTGTTGTGCATTTCCCACTCGGTCAGCACAGATTTGGCCTAGGCGGCCAAAGGCTGCCGCAAAGGCAGTCTTTATAAATGGAAATCAGTTGTGCAAGCGCTGTTGGTTCAGACCTTAATCTACTTGAATTAGAGGTATGGGTCACTGTGACACGATAAAACGGCACTGCTGGATTCACTTGCATCTGTTTTCTGTACGAGTTTCCAACAAAAATATTGCATTGCAATAAAACGGTCTGCCCAAATATTTTCCCCAAACAAGAACTTTTAAAATGCCTTTGAGCCTAGAGTGGTAGGTAACTAACCTTTTACAACTACGATTTGCAATCCAGAATAAACAAGACGCAAATTATTTAACAATAATTGTCAATACAATAAGTAATACTCAGAGCACTAAACTAACAATGTCTATATCTTATATGATTTAGTAATAAACGATGAACAAATATGAGGGTGCTGGTGGAACATTCATGGGTACATAATGATAACAAATGTTCCATTTTATATAGCGTTGTTCATACAAACTGCATCTCGCGATCGCTGTTGAACTACAGACAACATGGAAGGCAGCCAGGCGGTGAGCGGCCACTGACAACTTCACAATCTCTGCGGTTCTGTATCATATTAAGACATTTTCAGCCAATTAATGTGTATATACGTAATTTATTGTACATACGTTTCAATAATGAATTGTCTTGAACTGAT
>JAZEWU010000001.1:12649423-12678640 GCA_036362915.1 Geotria australis
AGACCTTGCGGAGTTCAATGAAAATGCAAGGGGCTGTGTAAGAAAATGGGAAACTGTAATTTAACCATCGCGCTTCGAAGAATCGCAAAGAAGAATTAACGTATACTGTCCTGTATATCGAAATCAGCTGTAATTAAAACATATATAATTTTATCATGCTGTAGCAAATTCACCGGGTGTTTTTTTTCCCTGCATGTCAGCGTGACTAACTGGACACACTAATCGAAAAACGTTCTGGAAGCAGTCATGGTCATTTCGGAGAAAGCATTTTGTTCGTGCTGTCTAGGGATTTTCATGTTGTCTGTGGTTAACAGGGCTCGGTTTCTAGTAGTCTGTGTGAGAATAGGGCGAGTGCACTGGTAAGCATTATTTTTGGAATAGTCACATGCCTGACCTGTACAACCAACACCCACCCTACCATATCACACTCCTTGACACAGCTTGCGGCAGAGAGGCTCATATAAAGTTACAAGCTGAAAATACCGTGTAATGCTAGCGCGTGCATTGCTGAGCAGCTGCATTGCAGCAGTATAGTAAACATTAAAGATAATTATTCAATATTATATTGGGGTTGCATTTGATCTGAGAATCTCGTTTAAATGGGCTGAGATGTCCATGACAGGTTGTTGCATAACAATCGGTTATTTCAGGTTAGAGGTCATCTATTTGAGGTTGGTGCTGTGATATGATGTTATGTCATTTGGAATGAATTTCAGTACATTACTGTATGTTGACGGTGACATCCAATTGAGTATTACTGGATGCCATTGCCTGTTCACATCCCTGTCCTACCTGATCTTGATGAGCCAATGCTGAGATACCTTACAATGAAAACATAGTTATATGAAGTTTAAATAAGAGGCCAGTATAGTAATCAAGGCATAAAGTGGGTAGTGTTTCGTTTCTTGCAGACCTTAAACACTTCCAAATGTGGCAATGCTGGTTTGTTAAGCTCTGGTTAAATAAAATAAACTTGAATTTCCTTGTACATGCTGTAGCAATAACATTTAAACTAACATGACACCAGCTTTTATCTCTACAATAAATGTACCTACCCAGTAGTTTTACTGTCTAGGAAAACATAATTCTAGAAGTGTCACTACAGCAGAACATAGTTATTTTTAAGACAATGATGTATTGTCTACTCACTCTGTACACACTGCAAGTGCCATTTCGCACAACAGGTGCTGCTCACGTGATCCTTGCCAAACACGTATGATAGTCAAGCATGGCAGGTGACCCATTATCATCGTCATGTTGTCATCTGTGGTCGTTCAGCAGTTCATTTTAGACAATCTGTTCTATCCAGCACCTTTGTTTTAGACGATCCACGTGATTAAAGACAGTCTAGGTAAAATATCTCCACCCCACACCACACAGGTAACCTGCGTTCCGACAACACCTGGGAAACCTTAAAGAACTGATATTTTAAAAACAATGATGGAGCATCTAATCATCATCTCAGCCATGGTTTATTTGCCAACGTTTTAAGGCATCGTCTAAATCATGAATAGTCTGCGATGCCTTCATCTATTTGTCACGCATGGTTCATATGGGTCCGTTTAAGACAGGGGTGTCCAAACTACGGCCCGCGGGCCAACTGCGGCCCGCCATCCATTTTTAATTGGCACGTATCAAAGTCTAAAAATATAATGGTCTATGGCCCACACATAATATTTGCGCTTAACTGTATTGTGAGTGGCCCAGTCCTTCGTATATTTTTCTGTATGTGGCCCTCAGCAAAAAAAGTTTGGACACCCCTGGTTTAAGACAACATCCAGTTTTTATATTTTTTCTGCTGCGATATATTTTTATATTGCCCCGCAAGACCTAACAATTGTGACACCCATACATCTTTTACTGCTTTTGTGCTCCCATTGTTTACTATAACATTTTATTTCACTACGGGATATTATTGCTACGCACTACTGTCCTGTATTACTCATAGAAGTTCACAGCGATGCAAATTTGCCTGATGGAGAAATGTAAAGGTACGTGGCACGGGATAAAAGGTTAATTAATAGTAAAGCCAATTCTGAATTGCTCATGTCAGGTGTGGCCTACTTACGGTAATTCATTCAATTACCCTGTACAGTACTGGATTGTAATTATATTTTTGGGCCACACTATTGCATTGGTATTGGGACACTATAATATTTCTCAATTCATTTCAATAAGCTCTAAAAGAGACCCTAAAGCAATGGTTTCTTTGAAAGTATGCCTTCACGTATTATTATCAAGTGACCACAAAAGTATAGGGTACGTTGAGAGATGTTACAAATGTGCTGGGAGTGGAAGGGCATCGTAGCGAGTGTGCACACGCTTGTGGTTTGTGTTAAGAATACATTTCTCTTAAGCGTTTGTGTGGCTATTAACCCGTGCTGGATTAGCACTGCTTGATACGTGCTGTCCCACATTGTCCCGGACACCATAGATGGATTCTGTACCAAGTGTTGTCTGGCATCATCAACAACATTTCGCTCCGGGTGCTGGGAGCAGCTTTAGTTCCTGAAGTTCTGACCAAATGTCGTGCGAGATAGGGGGGGGGGAAGAGCTACGCTCAATGGGGTGCCACAGAGTCCATCAGCATCGACCAACATCATGGCGCAATAATGAGGCACTTGTGTCCGACAGCGATACGATCAATAGCTCTCGATACAATCGCACCAAAATCGCAAAGCGTGTCCAAGCCTTAAGACTTAAGCTGCTTTCGTCGTAAATGTACTATTTCGCATTTTAGTTATAATAATAATAGCATTTATATAGCGCCTTTCACCCGAGGGTCACAAAGCGCTGCATCGCCTGTAAGTTTGACGTAAAAATGTTATTTGGCTTACACAGGAACACGACCACGTACATTATATGTGCATGTATTAAAGCACGTTGCGTTATGTAATCTTCAGCATGATATCATCTCCGTTTCGCCGAGTGTAACTCCTGCCATGTACGGCTGAGGTTTTTTCCTGTGTAAAAAGGGGCTTTTTTTAATTGAAAACGTTTGAGAATCCCCGTGGATCTCTCTTCGTTTAATAAAATGTTTGGAAGCCTACCGTTAGGTGCACAGTACGTATGTGTGTAACGTTATTGCCCAAGCATTAATGCAGGGAGGAGTAAACGTAAGACGTTTCATTTATCAGTGCCGACTGGGATCCTAGTGCGTTTGATATGGGGACAAAAGTAATACATATAGATCATCGTTTCTCCAGTGATCTAGCAGTGTCTGGCAATACCTGGCAGGGCAATTTGAGCTCTTGGGGAGACTGCGAGAGAAGGCAAGGGTAGGGTCATTTTGGATCAGTCACTACCCAGTCATCCTTGCCACTCTCTTTAAAAACCAAGCCATGCCCTATTATTACACTGTTGTGAAACCTCTAATCCCACTTAAACGTGTGGTTGAAACGCGGCGTATTAAAGTGTTAAATGTGGAACACTTCCGGCAGAGCTGGGGATTAATTAATTAATTGTGTAAAAGTTAGGTTGACATTCCTAAATCAAATATTTTACCAAGAATACAGTAACTGGCACTGCCTATTTATGTACGAATTTTGCAGTACTGGTTTAATAAGCATTCTGGGGTGAGATAGTTGTTTGTACAACGATTAACCTGGAGAGCTGAGTTTGATTGTGCATAAAACTACAATTAGTGACAAATTATACCTCAATCAGTCCTGCACTCCCCACAGCCACTTCACTGACCAGCACCATCCAGCAGCGGATTGCTAAAAGACCAAAATTCACTATTATCATATTTAAAAATAATTTAACTTCTAAATCATATATTACGTGATATTTATTTTTTAAACGATCGCAAACCCTATTTTCCATAATTCATACATTTTGACGTTACCAGCAACTACCAGAATCGGTATAAGAAAAAATCATTTTCCCTAATACAGTAAAGATATCCAACTCTTTGGAAAATAGATTTACGATCATGGATGATGTTCCGCATGTAGAGCAATAGCATTAGCCTCCAGATATAAATCAGGTCCACTGTGCACAAAAGCTGGCATAGCTCATGATATTTTTCCAGCTGTGAAATAGACTTCCACGATTCTATGTGGTAAAATGTAAGTGGCAACTTTTAATATTTTACTGTTAAACTGTGGGCAATTTTGGCTGTGGTTATAATAGTGTTTGCCTTGGCATTGACAGCAGTGTTTTCTGCCAAGCCTGCCCATGCAGAAATAGAGGTGGTGAATAGATGCGTCCGTGGATGCGTCAGTGGTGTGTCCATGTGTCCAGATATTTCCGTATATGTGTGTGGGTTGGCAAAGAAGGACTGTGGACAGAAAAAAATGTCCTGCACCATGTGTGATCGATAAGACCACCCACAGCTTTGTTCAATCGGGGCTTTTTGCACAATTATTTTTCTTCCAAATTTCTTTTAAACGGCGGAACTAAAGAAATTAGTCCAAAAAAGGGATTTAATTTAATTGATGAATTAAAGCACTCGAAAGCGGTTATTACAGCTTGATTAGATGCTAGAGAGATTTGTTGTCACAGGAAATTCCATTTTATGTTACGTTAAAAAGAACCCCACTAGTGTGAGGCACCCAGCAGAGACGCCAATGCTGCCTTGGCCGCTCGGCACAATGCCGGTCACACAGTGAAATTGTGCAGAAAGACTCTGAGAAGTGTGTGATTTATATCCCGCACGCTTTCCAAGGAGTGGACAGCACACTGAGCGATGTCTGCTGCTTGCTCCAGCAGAGATGAAAAAGGCCCATGGATCATCCTTGTGTCGGAGTCCACCAATTATATGTTTATAGTTTAAACACTGTACGGAAAGATAAAAAAACGCACAATCGATTGTCTTCATTGGAGCCTAATTTAACCGATCACATTTAACGTGAAGGCTTTCGTCACCAATGTTATCCATAATGTATCCATTTTTATGAGTTAGGTCACGTAAAAAATAAGTGTCGTAAATCCGCCTCCACACGGCACAATTTAATAATCGGTTGTGTCGGATGGAGGTGGGTTTACGACAATTATTTTTTAAATGACCTAACCCATAAAAATGGCAGCACGGTGGCGCGGTGAGTAGTGCTGCCACCTCACAGCAAGACTCTTCGGGTTCGAATCTGGGCTCGGGTGCCTTTCTGTGTGGAGTTTGCATGTTCTTCCCGTGTCCGCGTGGGTTTTCGCCGGGCACTCCGGTTTCCTCCCACCGTCCAAAGACATGCTGCCAGGTTAATTGTCTTACTGAGTAAATTGCCTCAGGTGCCCTGCGATGGACTGGCGTCCCAACCTCGGTATACCCCTGCCTTGCGTCCTGTGTCTGCCAGAATAGGCTCCGGCTCACCGCGACCCTGTACAGGATTAAGTGGTTTCTGAAAATGGATGAATGGTCGAGCCACTGCGCCTGTGATGTTTGTGCAATATGTGAGGGAGCGGTGGGGTAGTCGCTCGCTCACTGCTACGAACCCCGTGGCCCAACTTCGATCCGGCCCACTGCAACCATCAGTGATGATTCTTTGTAAACCTCCCTGAGGATGGGGCCGGAGGTCGACTTATCCGTATATGAGAAGCAGGTGTGGTATGTGATTCGGAGGTAATTGTTGGGGGGGGGGGGGTTAGTCACTGTGGAATAGGGGTTGATGTGATTGGTGGTGCACCATCAGTGTCATCATTATCGTCGTCTTCTTTTGGTAAACTCAACACATATGGAGATACTTTTCTGCGTGTGCAATATCCTCTAAGTTTCAAAATAAACATTGACATTTCATTATTAACGTTTAACATCCTAGTACTGTATGAGTAATGTGATTAATCATTTTCTTAGTTTGAACAGTGCCAATGTTGTTGTTAAAGCAGTACTGTACACATTAATCTTTTTCTTGAGACATAAAGCACGTGACAGTTGAAAATGGGGGCAATTTTTAATCTGCACGAAGAGAGCAGATTTGCCGTAAGGTTTTTCTTGCTTTAATTGCATTCATTGGCCAGGTGTGTCCAAAAGATAATTGCTGCTCGCACGCATAACTACTCTCTATTGACCCCTAGTGGTCACGTATTACGTATGGAATGTTGAACGTTGTTGGACATTCCAAGGGGGGGCGGGGAAGTCTTGGGTTGGTGACTTATTGTACGTCTCTGCTGCCTGTGTTTTCACAGAAGTGCTTGAGGTGGCGTCAGCATGGAACTCTTGCCCACGTGCGATAAGGGGGCCGAGAAAGTGCAGCCGGGAAAGGTTTCTCTGCCAAGGCCCTACTGCAAGGTACGTTCGTTCATTAATTTATTGCCAGAAACCGCTTAATCCTGTACATGGTTGCGGTGAGCCGACGCCTATCCCGGCAGACACAGGGCGAAAGGCAGGGCTATACCCAGGATGGGACGCCAGTCCATCACAGGGCACGGGGGCAATTTAGTCAGCAGGCCAATTAACCTATGCCGCGGCATGCAAACTCCACACAGAAAGGCACCCGAGCCGTGATTCGAACCCGGGACCTTATGTGCATATGTGCACTCCGAGCATTACACACGGTATCGTTATCAAAAGGGTTGCCACCTGTGCTTGGTCTTTCTAGGATTGTGAACTAGCTATCCTGGGAAAACCATGTCAGTGGTTCCCGAAGTGTGTGCCACGACGCTCCGGGGCGCCGCAGCTAACTCACAGGGGTGCCGTGGGATAGTACAAATTTTCCTAATTCTTAGGTGTTTTCTAAATTTGGGCGCCGTGGAAAAAATCCTGATAAACGAACGGTGCCGTGAATCGACAACCCTAAGACTCTTTGAAACTTGCCACTGATGTGAGTCATGGCCAGGAATCGAACTCTGCGGCTGGGTTCCTACATAGCACAGCGCGCTCACCACTGTGCCATCACGTAACCCCCAATTACTACACTAACTGCATTTTATATTAACTACAAAGCAATACTGTATGTACAGATTTATTCTGTAATGGTACGACTGTCGCAACTGCAATGGATGTGCACATGTAATCTACATATACAGTGGGTTGCAATGGGTGTACGTTCATGCGTTTGACTTTTTTATGGACATCTACAATTTTGAGCCTTGTTGAGACCACTATCCCGAAAGAACAGCTACGGAAAGCATTTATCATGCATCGTGCTGTGAAAACCTACATCAGAACGTCTAGAATTTCTGCTCTTATTAAATGTGTCCATGTATTTATATATTCTTAGTTAAAGGTACATATATTTCATTTTTAAAAATATTCTGCGGTTTTTGAGTTCCTAGATGGCTTTCATTTGATACCAACATTTTAGGGTGGGGTTGTGGTTGTGCAGGAGATTGAGATACAGAGAATGATATGTATCTGCGCAACCAATATTAGTAACTTCCCCCTGCGGGAAAATCTAAAACTGACATGTAAATCTACCTCCCCCATGGGCGAATGCGTCAATGCTGTGATTATTGCCAAATGCCCAAGGGGTTAGCTGGCATTAGAATGAGCATTAACTTGTTTAGCAATGAATTTCTCCAGTTGCACTGAACCTTGGACTATGATTTGCCCTTTGCTGTCAATCTCACAAATTTGGTCTGCACTTCATCAGCGGCCACTTTATAAAATACGTTTGACATGCTGGCAGACCTTTGCGAGGTAAAGGTTACACAGGGCTCAGCAGATTAGAGAGTGAAGAGCTGTTTCAAACAAACGGAGCCATTAATCTGGTGGAACGACCCCCACACCTCCGTATCTGTCTCGGATCACTGTCTGGATAAACTGGTTTGTAAACAAATCTGTGTTTTTTATTTTTAGCAAGGAGCCATTTTCACTCGCTTGCCAAAGTGCTGGTGCGGCAGTCTCACCGAACATCTTTCCCTGACTAATCACAACATAGAATATCTGCTTCACTTTGGCCATCGTTCAAAGCCACATAAAATTTGAGACTTGCTAATTTCTTCACTGAATTTTGTTAGTATATTTTTTTAATAGTTATAATCTGTAACGCTGCATAAAAGTGCACGGCACTGCCACGTGAAAGTATGACATAACTGTGTTTATTTATTTAAATACTTCTGACTGATTAGTGTTTATACGTGTTAATATTCTACAAAATTGTATATTAAAATAATAAGGTTTTCTCCGGGCACTCCAGTTTCCTTCCACAGGCAAAAGACATGCTGTTGTATAGGTTAACTGGCCTTCTGACTGAATTGCCCCTAGTGCCCAGTGATGGACTGGCGTCCAATCCTAGGTATAGCCCTGCCTTGCACCCTGTGTCTGCCGGGATAGGCTCTGGCTCACTGCAACCCTATACAGGCTTACGCGGTTTCTGACAATGAATGGTGTATTATTATTTTTAATTTAATGTAATCTCTACCAATGCAGTCCTGTCATATCACAGCATTTGACCTGCACATGTGATTTAATTTAACGTAGAAAAAACACGTGTAAATATACACTACATACTTATTGTTGCTGCTGAGGTAGGAGTAGATTTACACATTCGCAGTGACCCTTGAGGGTTGGGTTCCAGCACCGTGACTGGTCAGTGTGAGACCCAAAAATGTACGTGCTCACCAAATGCCTAGCGTAGCACAGTGTGCATGGGAGGCATGTTCTTAAAATGAGTTTACTGCTTTCAGTCCAGAGCTACGAAGTGTAGGGTCCAAGCCTTGCCATACTTGATGCTGAATGATGTAGAGCTAGTGAGGTCTTCTCTCATACTTGGTTAAGTTACACATGTCATTGAGGATGAAATGAGTATGCACTTTTCCCTCTGGCACACTTTTGTGGAAGTCACCACACTTGGTTATGTTAAGAAAATGAACTGCAGAGTCATATTAAGTGGCTTGAGCCATTTTTGAGCTTGATGGAGAAAATAGTATAATGTTCGTAAAATGGAAAGAAAAATGTACCACACTGCATGTGCACCTCATTGTCAAAGACTGAATTTATGACGTGTCCAGGCTGCTGCTTAATTTTCCTTTTAGTCCTACTTGGAGCATAAACCCAACTGCATAGAAGCTGATCACTAACTACCTCAATCAGTCTTACTTCCACAGCAGAGCCAATGCTTTGTTTGATTGAATGACTGTTCTGCCGATGCTTGCCTTATGTGTTACAATTTATACAAACTGACCCGTTAGGCAAGTTAGGGACCTGTGGATATTAGTCACGTTTTCAATGTTGCCGATTTAAGTACATGCATATTAATTAGAAATGCATTATTTTGGTTAATGTAACGCCAGTGGCATGTTTTGTCTAAATACTACTGTCCAGTATGAGTTAACATGACGAATGTTTTGTAGACATGTTTCCAAAAATGCACCCATGGATCATTGTGACATACAACCACAAATAGCCTTGTTGCTACAGTTTGCTTCCTGCACTTAAGTCGAACACTTTAAATTCCTGTAACTACCAATTCTCTTTGTTTCCACGTCACCCACTGATAAGGCGTAAAATTGCTCTTCCTTGGTCCTCGCACATTTTGGTTCAGTGACTCTGAATGGTTCCCTTTCAGTGGATTCTTTACATTGTCCTTGCCAAATGGACTTAAAGGAGATGAATATGAACTGTCAACAGAAAGGAGACCAATTGTTCTCTATAATTAATATTTCTTTTCTTTGCCAAGATTAATGAGTTTCATGGATCTGCCAGTGCTTTAGGCGGGTCACCACATGCTGTTTCTGTCAGGTGGAGGAAGTGGTTTGTTTTAAAATGTATTAATGCTATTGAACAAATCAAGAGTGGCATAAACGTTGACAAGGCTTGCAAGTTCTTTTGTGAGAATTTATATTTAAGGTTATAAAGGTTTAAACGACGATAAAGATGCAGCACTGCAATTGCTTGTTCACACCACTGTTGGAGGAAGGCAGAGGAAGCTCGAGATATTCTCTCCTAGTGGGTGTATTTTTGTCAAATGGTTTCACGTTGGCCAACATCAACACAGCTAGTCGATCGACCAATTAATAATAATAATAATTCAATTTATATAGCGCCTTTCACCCGAGGGACACAAAGCGCTGCACAAGGGCCGCGAAGAGGACGGCATGTCTTCTTCTTTGCGATTCTTCGAAGCACGATGGCTAGCTTCTGGACATGGTCGTCTTTCAGCTTGGCTTCGAAGTGTTTGGTAGAATTCGCAGGCAATACCAAGTACTACCTGACAGGGATCGCGACGTGAACGCTTCTACCTTGCATGTCAACAACGAAAGACAAAACAATAAAAACCAAAGCAACAGAAAATAAATGATTAAGGCGTTATCCATTTCCAAATGATGAAAACTTAGTCTATTGCTAAGTTTATTCGTATATTAAGTAATTAATTACACGGAAATAACATATTTTTTTACCTCCGTGCCGACGCCCTTCTCCAAAACAAATCACTGCACCCGTGTCTGGAATTTAACATTGGTTTATGTAATGACAAATATCATTAGCTGTCATTACAAATCCAGTAACTACTCAGTTCATTTAATGTATTCAAAATAGATGTCGTTAACAATATGTGAAATATGTTACAACACAAATTCAAATGATGATATCGGAGCTCCACGTGAATGTGACTCAAATGTCACCGCACCACATGTTTCAAAGATTACATTGTTAGTGGGAAGGTGCGGAGGAAGCCTCACGTGCAATTCCTCTGCTGGGAGCGAATGGCAAGCCAGTCATATCGACGTTCCCATTACGCAATTCCAGCACACCCGTCACTAGAGGGAGCGATAATACGCAGAATTTATTACGAAAATACACGTACTACTTATTATGCATAAATTGAACGTGGATACCTGAGCAGTGAGCACTCACAACTCTGCCAGTACACAGAGATGATTTTTTGAGTCCATCAACCACGATGAGAGGGTTAACAAAATACACACTCTTCCATAGAACTTCAAAAGATGTAATACCTGTATTTAAGTAATTAGCATCTTCAAAGCTGTCCTTGGAAAGATGATACATTTTAGTTGGATCACACCTTGCTAAACGAATGACATTGGTCTAGCTTGCTCAACCCATCGTTCTTTCAGGAATGATCATAACATGAGTCCCATTTTGTGGAACATAAACAACGGTAGTCCTGTGGACAAACCGGTCCCCGCCATAGGAATGTGGAATTTCAAAGGGCAGCTCAGGACCACCAGGAGAAATTAGTTATCCTCCATTATTGGTTTGAGCATGGATACCCTTTAATACATATTTTTTTAAACTCCATAAATGTTTCTACTGCGTGGCTCTCGCATGCGGTGACATGGCATGGCCGTGGGTACATAGTGTTCCTACTTGGATTAGATTAGGAGAGCCCACGTGGCGGGGAGTGATGTTATTGGTGTGGGTTTGTGTTGGTCTCGCCGGTCGGTTGGGCAGCATGTGGCATGCGGGTTGGGGGCCGTCATCGGACTGTTTTGAAGCAGTATTTTTGTTGCAGGGAAGGTCATGTAGTAAGTAGGTCCCAGTGCTTGATTTATTGTTTGGGTTTCACGACGGAATACACCGCTTGCACTTCTTCCAGCACGTGGCTTGCACAGTGTCGCCACCTCCCAACTATAATCTAGTGTTCTGATAAAAATAGCCGTGAGCCAAAGGCCCTGTGCCCTGCAGCTGGTTGCGGCCATGGGCCAGCCAAGCAATGCGAGGATATTTTGAGCACATGAAAGATGAAATAGCAACTAATAAATCATCCATGCAGCGCTTTGAGTTTTTATTTTGGCCCCTCTACAGTTATGGTACAACCACCTAATTTTCCACATGCGTAGGATTTGCCGCAGTAAGTGGGTACCTCTTTTATAAACAGTGTTTTCATGGGTTGCCTTATTCACAACTTAAAAACCGCAACCTCAGCCCTTTTGGTACAAAAGTCTGCTCACTCATCTAAACAAAGATAACAATTGAAACCCAGCACAAACGCGTTGTATGTCCTTTTACGGCCCTATGTTTTGGTATTACAGGGTGTTATCTTGAAGGCCATATTAAAGTGTTTGGCTCTGAAACGCTTTGGCAGGCCATTGTTTCGGCATTTGTATTCAAGTCAGTGGTTGGGGGTGGTTGGGGGGAAGGGTGGTTTATTTTTCGTGTTCAGGGGAGCGGTGGTTTGGTGGTTCTAGCCTTACTCAAGATTGTGTAACTATGGAGCCCACAGTCCAATCACAGCACTGTCAATATATAAATTGACTAAAATATAACGTTAAATACCTTTTGTACGAGTAAATTATCGCTTTTTTACATTGCCTTTCAAGACCTTTTAAGATATTACTCTGTAATGATTTAACAATCAATTGGCATATCCACCATTGTAAATACGGTATATGAAAATTGAAATGTGATGCGTTTTTATGTACGGCCCTTTATAAATCCACTACTGGATGAAGGCATTCCTACACCATGTCGGGGAGTGGGGAGTGTTTGAGTGCACCTCCATCACGAGGGTCGGTGCGGGTTGGTGAAGGGGAGCAGGGGGTTTCCGAGCCCGTTTCAGATATCCCATCCACAGATGTTGGCCATGGTTGAAAACGAACTCGGATAGCGCTTCTCGCGCAATGCTTTAACTACTGCGTCACCACTCTATCCTGGCTATGTTTTGATAGTGTCGTCATTACCACCATCTGGAACATCACAGCCACCACTACACCAGAGCCAATATCATGAGTATTTCACTAACAGTGACAACCAGTACCACCATTGTGACCAACTGGCATGGGGGTGGGGGCTGTGACCTGGGTTCAACACTCGCAGTCCTGATAAATAGCCTTCATGGACCACCTCGGCTGCTCAGCATGGGCCGTCCATTGCGACTTGAAAATATCATCCCACGCCTCTGTATCAGGTGCCAAAAAATACACATAAATGTTCCCACGGGGAATGAAATTCCCCTCTAGAGGGTGATACAGATCTTTTTACCGAACCTTCTCAATTAATATGCTGCACAGTATTTAATTCACTTATGTAGCCATCATACAAGATGTTGGCTTCATTCTGGTTCATCTTGCAGCATAATGCGATTGCGTTATTGTTATATACAATAATGTTAACATTTATTTTGTAGTGGCAGCAAATATTAAAACATAAAAGAACGCATTTGGTAAAATTTATTTTCTTTTAATTCTTAATTTTAAGTCAATTCCCATTAAATTAGTGAATAATAATTGAACTTTGATTCGATTTTGGGCACCTCAAATCTCGTGGCGTGTTAGATAGCTGTTCGGGATTTAATTGGCTGATCCACCTGACTCCCCCCGTTATATTTGGGCTAAAGGCCGCCAGTCATCATCACCCCAGGCCAATCAGAAGGTGCAGTCACAAGTTCATTTGTAAAAGCACGTCCGATATGCAAATAGCCTCCTTCAGTGCTCAACATGTTCATTTTCAGCCCCTGAGCAGGATTCATTAATGAAGCTGGTGCATCGTGGTGAGTTTATTTATAATGATGGTATGTGCGGATATTAATCATGGTTATTATGGTGATGGTGGCAGTGTTAGTGAGTATAGGCGTGATGTGGGGAGCGGTAGCCCAGTGGTTAGCGCACTGGGCTACGAATCTGGCGACCCGAGTTCGAATCCCGCTCACGGCCAACAGCAGTGACGATTTTCTGAAACCGGGCCTGGGCCTCCCCTAGGTCGACTCAGCCTCAGATGAGTACCTAGTGCGGTGTGTAAACATCGCCACTAGGGAGACAAAGGCGGCCGGGCGTGGTGCTGGTCACCCACCCCCTCGTGTGTCGTGTCGACCTTCATAGGTGCTCGCTAACAGCACTTGTCCCTACAGTCTGTTAAGGCTATATAGGGGATCTTTGATATGCTGGTGTGCTACTATTTAATTGAAGGCACACTACTGAAGGACTGATTTAACTGTAGTTCATTAATTGTGCTCTCGATCCCGTGACCCTGCCGTCAGCGGAAACACCCCACCAAACATGTTGAGCCAATAACTACAACTGTTGAATTGTGCATCTTTGACTTGCTAATTGCATGTAATGTGATGAGAGCCAGAACAAATGTATTTATGGAACAAGGAAAGTATTTTATGGAATCAAACAACAAGGGCTGAATTGCTTAGCGGGCCACGGGGACTGTGTTTAACAATCATCAGAGGCGTGCAGCGTGTAGCGAGGCCATTTCTGTTTGCTTGAGGAGTAATTTGGTAAACGCGGATAGACGTAGAACTGGAGTTTGGGAATCTGAAATTATACATGAATTGAGTAAGCGTACCAAGCTTCCCAGTTTGATAAAGACTGCTCCAGTGTGCAGAATATTTTGTGAAAATCCAGGTTGAACAATCGTTCCTCCTCCCACGTGGGATGGCATCATCATTAGTCTGATGACGCCCTCCAATGTGGGAAGCAAACAGAATACTTTGCGAAAATCTGGACGTTGTCCCATCCATCCATCCATTAATCCTGTACAGAGCCGGAGCCTATGGCGGCAGACACGGGCGCAAGGCAGGGCTATACCCGGGATGGGACCGCTTTCCATCACAGGGCATCGGGCCTCCCCTAGGTCGACTCAGCCTCTAAATGAATACCTAGTGCAGTGTGTAAACATTGGCACTAGGGAGACAAAGGCGGCTGAGCATGCTGCTGGCCACCTACCTACTCCGGCGTGTGCTGTGTCGGCCTTTATAGGTGCTTGCTCACAGCACTTGACCCTACAGTCTGTTAAGGCTATACGGAGCTTCTTTGTCTTTGTGGATACATCAAACAACGTTGGGCCAAGACGGGAGGAGAGGCTAGTCTCTTACTATGGGTTCCAGTTGAGCCACCCAGACATTTGGTTGCCTTAAAAGGTTATACATATTTACCTGTGATTCAGCTTGCAATATCAATTGATCGCCATGTCTTTACTATGGTCAGATTAATTCAAAAGTGAAACAATTAAGTGAGCCAAGTAGCCTGACATGACCCATGCACAGCACGATACTGTATTTGTATTGAGCAAGTATGCTTGTGTTCAAATGCAGACATTTACCAGAGACGTGGGAAAAAAACAAGTTTACTGAGCTCAACGGTATTACTGGTTAGTGTCACGATACTTTTCTGTGCCACATCCATTATCCTGCAGAACTGCCTATTGGAAAATGCTTGAGATCGTTGAATTATTCTTAAATGCCACGTCTTTTAACATTAACCAGGTTACACTTCGAAGCCGAGCTTGAAAGACAACGATGTCCAGAAGCTGACCATCGTGCTTCGAAGAATCGCAAAGAAGAAGATATGGCTGTACTGGAGTGATGTACATTCATGCAGTGTGCCTCTAGATGTGTATTTTGTATTTTTCAGAAATGCAGTAGATTATTTCTGAAATTGTGCATTTAAATAACGTGACAGTTTTGAATATGGAGTTTTTTTTTGTAGTTGCAAAGTGTTCTCTTCGTAGTTTGTTGTTTCAAACAAAAAGCATGTAGTTTATCAATACTCTTGTCCTTTGGGATCGAGTACTGACAGTAAGCTATCGTGTGTGTGTGTCGGGACACATGTAAAGCAGCTTTTATGAACATCTGCGTTTTTGTTTTAAGGATACATGGCATTTATTGCTGTGTTAAAGACTCAAATAAAGGCACTATCAAACGTACAACTAAAGTAATGATATCCAAGATAGATTAAAATCCAACCTTCTGCCTTTTAACTTTGTGGGAACAAAGTTGGCTTGTCTAAAGTTAATAATTGAAAGAACAAAATTGAGTTAAATTGCAGTTGGATTTCTGCCAATTAAGTAAATACAATGTGCGGTTGACAAAGCATGCTCCCTACACGTGCAGGATTGCAAACTTACAAAGACACCACGCAGAGACATGCATAATCATGAGTCTACATACGAATAGGTGAGACGGGCCACAGTTTGCCAATACGAAGAAATGTCTGCCTATTGCGCAGAGAGGTAAACGTTTGCATAATTCCCGGCTCAGGTCTCTTTCTATATGGAGTTGGCATGTTCTCCCCGTGTCCGCGTGGGTTTTCGCTGGCACTCCGGTTTTCTCCCACAGTCCAAAGACAGGCTGCTGCATAGGTTAATTGACCTGCGGACTTAATTGCACCCGGTGCCCTGTGATGGACTGGCATCCCATCATGGGTGTAGCCCTGCCTTGCGCCCTGTGTCTGCTGGGATAGGCTCCGGCTCACCGCGACCCTTACATGATTAAGCGGTTTCTGACAATGGATGAATTGACAAATATTATCCCTGGTAACTGCGGATAACAAGACATTTGCTGTAGCGTAGGGGTGTGCTATACCTCAGCTTTAGCAGCAGCTGTAGATGGGAGACATCACATGTCAGATCGGGAAGATTTTTCTGGAGGTGAATTTAGTCCTAGTGCTTTTTGAGTTGTCAAAATGTTGTACTGCATCTGCTGAACTGAGTTTAGGATTAAATTCAAAGCCAAAACGTTAGCCAACATGCTGAAAATCCATCATAAAGCTATACAGCACAACCGTGAAAACTTGCGCAGTACTATACAATATTACAAAATTTCCACTTACAGCCGAATGTAGCTTGGGATCTTTCAGGCGTTGACATTTTTGCTTGCTTTTCCATTGATATTATATCTACGTAAAATCCTACTTAGAAGTAATACATCTGACTTTGCTATTTACGTGTAAATGTATGTTTCTACAAATATATATTTGGTGTTTGAACATCACAAAGGAGAGAGGAGCAACGCTCGCCATGGCTATTCCGAAAGAGCGGCTCTTAAGAGCAATTCTTATCTTAATGCCTGTATTTTTGCCAGAAAGGGTAAAGCCTTTTCTTTTTTCAAAAATAGTGTTTGCTCAAATATTAGCTCGATTTCCGATCCTGGTACGCGTAAACATAAACAGCCAATTATTTGAAAAACACACCAACCTCCCCTATTTCTCTCTTGTCTGCATCTCTCTTCTTTCATCTCACTCAACTTTTCTCATCTGTATCTTGTAGCTTATTACACCGCTTTCCATATCCACAATTCTCTCCTGTTGCATCTTTCGCTCTCGTTTTGGATGCCTTTCGTCATGTCAAGTAGGGGCGGTGTGAGGGGTCCCCAAATGTATTTCTGCCTCAGGGCCCGCATTACGCCAGCACCACCACTGCTAATTTTCTCAACGCCAATAACCATACATGCATTTCCTGGTGAGGTTCTTAGAAATCTGCTTTGCAGTAGTGATATTTCACACGGAGGCAAGGCATGGTTGCGGTTAAGGGAATGCATTGCCCTGGTACATTCTTCGGGGCTAGGGTGTCTGTAACCACAAACCAGCATGAGCCACGTGTGGCAGTAAAGGCTGGTTTTAAGGAGTTGTTTATTAAAAGCCTTTTAACTGTGTTGTCTTAAAACCCCAATGTGGTGTTGCAAAGTTACCAGTGGTGGAACAGCTGCTTGCCAGAACCTCGCCATACTGGGCTGTGGCAGTACATTTTAGTAGTTATCATTTTAAGTGAGAATATTGTGTAAACTTCATTTCGTCAGATATTCTTTCGGGGTAGCCATGTCTAGTGTTCAATCTCGCTCCTTTGTGATGTTTCGCCTCCCGCGTTGGAGGCATCAGGCGTTCTGAATGCTGAAAGAACAGCTATGGAGAACAATTTTCATACATTGAGCCATGAAAACCTACATAAGTACATTTTGTCAGATAATATAAGCTTTTGCATTACTATATCAATACATTGTTCATTTGATGATATAGCTCTCAACACTTTACAATGACCAAGTGCCCTTGAATGCCTCCATATGTGAGATCTAGTTTGACGAGATATAATTTAAGGTAAAGGTGGCATTTTCGTTGTGGTACATGCAATTGGTCAACCACTTCTGTTGTTTATTCATGGACTTATATCCCTTCAAGTAATGAGAACTGGACACCCATTCAAAATATTCTGTCATTCCAGCATACTGTGCTAACCAAACCCCATCACCAGCACTAGGTTGTCATCCTGTTGCCCATTCAGCTCGACTAAGAATGGTGTAACGTTTATATAGGGCATTGCTTTTTTAACACCAATCCATCACAGGTGTCCTCACAATCTAGAGAAGGTACCTAAGTGGATGCGAGATCATAATGTGAGCTGTCTGTTTTTATTTCTGAAACACCAGATTTGTAAACTTTAGGGTCCTGTTGAGAAACCAAGTAGCTATTTTTTTCCATTTGCGATACATGCGTTTAAGTGCAATATCATAAACAAAATATTAAACCAAATTTGAGTAAACTAGGGTGATATAAACTCACAACGTTGTCTTTTTGCCTCTTTACAATTGAACCATGCAGGATTTGCCTTTTTAAAAGGGGCACACCTAATGGGGAGGTAAATCAGTGATGACAAGGTACAATGTCTGTTCACAGGGGTCATAATGAATAGACCCTTTTGTGCAACTTGGTTATACCATGACTTGCTAGGTGGCTGTGTAGCCAAGTGGTTAGCTCACTTGCCAATGAGCCAGTTTGAATGTAGTTGACACTCGGTCCCATGGGTACGCCTTTAATTCAGTGGAGCTTTCAAAATTAAATGACTATGTAAGAAATCGGTTACAAGTGAAAACAATCTTCTCTGACAAAGTCAAGGAATGAAGGTGATGGGGCAGGCGGCGGCAGGTGGTGAGAATGAACTTGGACAGGTACTCCCCCCCCCACCCCGTACTTGGCGATGCTACAATTGAAGAAAAGAAGGGAATTGAGATTTGAATAGAGGCAGTAATACCGACTATTTAAAGAGAGCGATGGCATTGCTAATAAAGTGACAAAAAGGACAGATGAGTAGAAATAAAGCACTTTGGCGGTCAACAATGTGAAGCACAGCCACATGCAAGCGAGGCAATTGAGTGAGTTATTCCGTCCGCGAGTTAATTAGTCACCATCATCAGCATCGTACTGATGTTGGTTTTCACGGCTCGATTCATGATGGTTGCTCTTCATCAGGCTTCCAACGTGGGAGGCGAAACGTCGCGAGGGCGAGGGAGATCGCTCCACACGGCTATCCCGAAAGAACGGCGCTGAAGAGCAACCATCATTATCGTTGTCATTGTGCAGGGGTTGCGGTGGGCCGGAGCCTATCCCGGCGGACACACGGCGCAACGCAGGGCCATACTCAAAATGAGACGTCGGTCCAACACAGGGCACCGGGGTCAATTTAGTCCGCATGCCAATTAACCGATGCAGCAGCATGTCTTTGGACTGCATTAAACATACTTAAATACAACAGGAATCATTAATTGTCAGATTTATAAGATGGCCTGCCATGCTTGGAGGGTTTATTTAACCGTTGTCGCGATTCAGTGTAATATAGCCACACAACTATGGGTGCCCTGTTCAGAGAATCGTCACTGGTGTTGGCCGTGGGCGGGATTCGAACTCGGGCGGCCAGGTGTATAGCCCAGCGCGCTAACCACTGGGCTACCGCTCCCCATAACCACTGGGCCACCGCCCTACACACAGAGACACATAGAGATACACAGAGACTCACACAGACACACAACAACACTAACCGCCATTCGCCACTAACTGGCGGTGACATCACCACGGCGCATGTGCCAGGCCAGGTGCACCTTGAGGCTATCATGCAGTGTCGAAGGCTCGCTAACAGGAGGTCACGGGATAGACCCAGGTGCCAGTGGCTACCTGCTGTGCCAGGCTAGGTGCATGAGGAGGGCACGGGACGGACCCAGGTTCCATTGGCCGCTGGGCGCGGCCATTATTATGAAACACTAGCAATCGATCCACGCAGCAGTGGATTCTCACCACCGATCCGAATCGAGAGTTTAATCGACGTTTACCTGTAAAAATATACTTTTTATTTTTGTATTTGGTCACTTACGTGCAATACGGTGTTAATGGGGATGTTTTGACTGAGTTTGTTATTTTATATTTTTGGCAATTTGCGTGTTTGTATCGATTCCCTCAACCTTGTGAGTCTGTACGGGAATCGGTTCCCGCCCTGCTTGGAATCGATCCCCGCCCTGCTATGAATCGATCCACGCGGCAGTCGACTCCACCACAGATTCGAATCAAGCGTTTAATGGAACGTACTTATTTTTACATGTAAAAATATAATTTTTTAATTTTGTCCTCGGTCACTTACGTGCAATTCGGTGTAAATGGTGGTGTTTTGATTTAGTTTGCACAGTTTTGTAGTTTTTTAGTTTGTATTTTTGTCAATTCGCGTGTTTATTGTGTCGCAGCAATCCCGTCGAGAGTTTAAAATCTCAATGGGTATTTTTTCTTTATTAAAAATACGCATCTATCTGGCAGTTAAAGCACCATTATTAAATGAGTCGCTATGCAAGCGATTCAAAAATATCGATTTCCAAAATCGATTCCTAGTAACGACTCCTCTGTAGTGGAACCGGATCCCACCACGCAGCTTTAGCGGAACCGGATCCCACCACGCATTTAGCGGAACCGGATCCCACCACGACAATCCCGTCAAGATACTCACCGGCAATAAAAAGCAACAATCATGAATCTAGCCGTGAAAACCTACAGCCCTACATCGGTAAGTATATTGTCAATGAGTATACAGTTCGTGGGTATATGGGTATACTGCCGGTGAGTATATCGCGCCTCTGAGTCCTTCTCTAGTCGAATGAATATCTTCGACATTGAATGAATATGTGCGCGTTATAAATGTAACATTATTATTATTAGTATGTAGCTCGCACCTGTGTGGTGGTCAAAGTGTAGTCCGTGTTGTAATAGCTCGGGAATTGACCCGCTCGGTAACTCGAGTGTGGTATGCACGGCGGCCCCGTGTTTTCACCCCCGTATAGCTGTAACAGCCTGCGGGAGTAAGTGCCGTTAGCGAGCACCTATGAAGGTCGACACGGCACACGAGAGGGTGGGTGGCCAGCACCACGACCGGCCGCCTTTGTCTCTCTAGTCGCAACGTTTGCACACCGGACCGGGTACTCATTTGGGGCTGAGTCGACCTGGGGGAGGCCCGGGACCGGTTCAGGGAATCGTCACAGGTGTTGGCCGTGAGCGGGATTCGAACTCGGGTCGCCGGGTTTGTAGCCCAGTGCGCTAACCACTGACCCACCGCTCCACACACAGACAGGAGGTCACGGGACAGACCCAGGTGCTATGGGCTGCCTGCTGTGCCAGGCTAGGTGCATGAGGAGGTCACGGGACAGATTGGCGTTGTTTCCCCCTCATGTCTGTCTCTCTGTCTTCCTGTCTCTGTGTCCCTGTGTCTCCCCCCCTGTCGCTCACCCTCCATCCCTGTCTCCCTCCGTGTTTGTCTTTAAGGAAGTGACGGCCATCTTAGGGGACGTTGGCAGATTTTTGCCGCTCTTAAGATTGCCAGTTTCACGACCTTTGAGTGTAATCGAAGCAGCCTTAATTATTTGTTTTGTTCTTTGGTTTTTATTCGTTTTTTTTCTGTAGTTGTGATGCGCTTTGTGACCCTCGGGTGAAAGGCGCTCTTTAAAATGCTGCTATTATTTTATTACCTGACTTGCTTTTAAGTGGTGTGCCACATTCTAGCATACTCTCGCCACATGCCTGTAACAGCGCAAATTTGAATTTTTGGTGTGAAAATTTCACTCTTCACTGTGCCTTGGGCTGAACGTTTTACGCCACCACAAATAAAGCCTCGTCAAGAGTGGAAAACGTGGGATGCGGGTACAGCGAAAATACAGCTCCGGCGATAAAAACTGGCCATTTGAAAGGAAAACTTGGCACTCCCTAGAGGACAGAAATACGATGTGGAGCAGATCTCCAGAATTTAATCCATCCATCCATTGCCGCTTAATCCTTTACAGGGTCGCGCGGTGAGCCGGCGTCTATCCCGGTAGACACAGGGCGCAAGGCAGGGCTATACCCAGGATAGGACGCCAGTCTATCACAGGGCACTGGGGGCAGTTTAGTCCGCAGACCAATTAACCTATGCAGCAGCATGTCTTTGGACTGTGGGAGGAAACCAGAGTGCCCGGCGAAAACCCACACGGACACAGGGAGAACATGCAAACTCCACGCAGAAAGGCCCCCGAACTGGGATTCGAACCCGGGGCCTTCTTGCTGTGAGGCGGCAGTACTATTCACCGCGCCACGGTGCCGCCCTGCAACTGTTTTTAGTAGGAGCAGTCGGGTCGAGAAAGATGCGTGATAGTCGGCACCTTTTCAGTTCCGGATATTCTGGTGGAGCTGGTCCTTGGGATTGAATTCAAAGATAGAGATTTATGGAGGGAGTATGTCGACGGCTGTCAAAAGAAACATAATTTTTCCTCATTGCACATGACTTTCAGGCTACATAGTGACAAAGATGGATCAATCTGTAGTACCTTGGCCACGTGCAACGACAATCATCACTGGATTCCATTTGCTTTATAATAATGTGATTGATAATTGCTGTCATGTTTGTTTTGTAACACTTTGGATGCATTTCAAACCCATTGGCATCTGATAGCGTGCACTTACAAGTGGGAGTATCACTGGCCAAGATTATTTTACTAGCTCTGTATGCCAAGTCTTCCGACAGCTAAGTAAATAAACGAACCCCTTGGTGCGCATAGACAAGGAAATAGAGAAAACTGATATTTAAGATGATTTTGAAGTTCAAACTACTGCATTGAGTTCCTTTTGAAAGCGATAAACTCACTGGTTTTAGATATGTCGTGTGTTTGTGTGTATAGACAGCGAGCGGTGGCTCAGCAGTTAGTGTGCTGCGCTACTAACCCAGTGACCCGAGTTAAAATCCCAGTGATGATTTTATGAACCGGTCCTGGGCCACCCGTAGGTCGACTCGGCCTCAAATTAATACCTGGTTCAATGTGTAAACGTGGCCACCAGGGATACAAAAGCAGCCAGGCATTATACTGGCCACCCACCCACTTGTGTGCCGTGCTGGCCTTCATAGGTGCTTGCTCACAGCACTTGACCCAACAGTATATTAAGGCTATACGGGGGATCTTTGTCTTTGTCTAGACACTTCCACATATTTAGTAGTGCCCCACAGGTTATTGATATTTTTGCCCAAATATAACTATGGTACAACCGCGCATAGCGGTCCGATGATCGCCACTCTCCGATTCCCGTAGTGCCCGGTTGCATTTGAAGCCCAGCTTCGGCAGCAGCTGCAGCTGATGACTCACACAGTCAAGCGTTATGACATCAGCTGATTACCGCTGCAGCAGGCAGCCGCAGCAGCAATCGGCACCTCCCATAATGCAGTCATCTACTCACCTTACCGTTCACTTGCGACCGTTCCCAGCAACCTCCGCAGCCACCAGCTGCAACGGAAACCTGCAGCGGGCACACCTGCAGCAGGCGTCTCGCGTCCAGTCTTCTCAACCATGGACTACTCCAAGCAACCTGTACTCTGTTATTGATAGATGGATGTTGATAGATGTGTATTATTACAGCGGATAAATACTCAGTGAGCTTGCAAGCTCTTTACGGGATTCCGGCGACACAACAAACATGCGAATTGATGACAATAATTAAATAAAAATAGAAAAATTACAAATTAACCAAACACAAAAAAACCATGTACACACAGCATTGCACAAATGTATAAAATAAACAAGTAAAAATACAGTTATGCATTGCGATGGGAAAAACACTATTTGTGGGTCGTTCACTATGTTGTTTTATGAAAGTTGTTTCTGCCATAATGTATTCATTCCTAATCACGTGGTTGATTTTTATAATCGAGTTTCAACTTTTGCATCCTCCACTGTAATGATTGTGTCTTAGCTTCATCAGCTGTCTTCCCACCTCTCCGTTTGCTCTTCTCTGTCCTTGCTGGGCTCCAAATTGCCTGTCATTGGTCTAACACCTTCCCCACACAATCCTGAGTATCATCCACTCCATGTCTTGCTTGATCTTCAGTCCAGCGCCTTAGACTCAACTTCACTCCACCACCTCCATCTTCCTGCCTCATCCTATTTGTATTTCCCCTTTGCTCTCAGGTCTACTTCTCCAGACTCTTGAGTGACTGAGGATGTCATATATGATCAGATGAGACCACCGTCCCATTTCCATCACAACATTCCCCATGACGTTGCATCCCTTCAACAAGATGTCGCCATCAACTTTAATAATAATAACCCATTCGTAACCTGCGCCGAGCAGTCAATCGACTGGTGTTATAAATAGGTTCGTGGAAGAAGGCACCAAAGAATTACTTCTGAAATCTTTTAAAGTGACTTCTTGTCCACACTAGGGGGCAGCACTTTTCCACGTCCCCTGCTACAGAGAGCTGACATTTCACCAAATTAAGCAGAAAATAAAATTTGATTTTTACGGATTTTTTTGGTGTGTTTTTCAGCAGTCATTGGCGACAGTAAACTTTAAACCAATAAGAGCACTGCACAGTGTATAAAAGTGAGTTTGTAAATCTTGCATGGAATAGTCATCATGCATAACGGCACGGTTGCTTCGGATAGAGTGCGTACGATTGATCTAGAGAACGTATGCTGCTTATCTGTGGCAGGGAATGTGGAGTGTTCAATGTCGGCCCACATGTGCTATCCTAAGCGCTGCAGATGCGTGCCGCAAAAGTGAAGGCACATGCTTTCACACAGTGCGTTGTGGCTTCCACTTTTTTAAGATACGACACTGTACGGTACATATAGCCAAAGTTAATTTTGTACGGCAACAAATTTCTTATCGGTTCCAAACCTTACGTAGCAACCTTTTATAAACCTAAGTACGTGTTTGAAATGTTTGACTGCACGTGGTCAGCATCGTTAAAATGTAATAACACTATCGCCGGTTACTCGTGCTTAGGGTCGCCTGACATGGCTTAAAATAACCTTTGGGGATTAGGCATTGGGATGGCAAGGAGAGAAGGAGGGGAGATCAAGTGCAAGTGTAATTAGGGGATAAGGTTTCTGGCAATTTAAATGTGATATATTCATTGTCTGGGGGTCAAGCGGTGAAACACTGGTGGGTGTACCGCGCTATAAACCCAGTGACCCCCAATTCGATTCCTGACCACAGCTCGGTGGTGAGTGATATCTGAACCTGTCCCGGGAGCCCCTACACTTCTAGCTTTGCAAACCCATGCTGACCAGTGCTGCAGGGTGGTGACGTTGTGTTCCAACAATCCCTACAACTGACACAATTGTAGGGGTTGTGTGGCATTGACAAAAGGATATACATTATTGTTTTCATTTCTTATATGCTATTTATTTGAAGCTAGGTAGGCTTTGTCATAATAACTGGTAAATTACATTGTTTGGCGTATAATTGGTGAAACATCTTTATTGTTATGCTTTAAAAATATGGCAACATTCTGTACGACATGAATTAAAGTATGTTATTTCATAATAAAGTACTGTGTACCTGTTCACTAATATTAATAATTAATAATATTGATAAAACAGGTAACGGGACTTTGAAGATATGTGGGTTTCCTTTTCACATGTATATTTATAATTGTGTCTCTTTACTTCGTGACTGCTTGGTACAAAAGTTGTTTTGTTTTTTAAACGGGTGACAGTAATGCAGATTTATTATCACGCGACGACTGATCAAGCAGTTGCGCCACATTTCTAATGTAGTCCTGTGTCGGTGTTGAGTGGTTCATATTGATGTGTGTTCACAGGAGGATGCCGGTGGCATGTCCGCTCAGCCTCCACGCGCCCTCCTCTCTGTCACCAGCTGCTTACAGCCCTCACCACACAGCAGCTCATACGGGCAGCCAGGTGTGTCCAGGGCGGGATTAACTTGGATGGGGGCTCCTCGTTTTTTCACGTTTCAACACCACCTATGCACGATCCCAAACACTGTGTCGTGTTGTTGTTTAGGTTTGTTGTTTAAATTCTACTTTTTAAGTGTGATGTACAAATTGTTAACCTAAATCGAAGTTAAAATGAGTAAAACGTTTAATTTCTGCACACAACTAACAGTAATACCCCTCTAGCGATGCTACAGTTTCAATTACTTCATTACTCATGATTTCAAGTGCCACAGTATTCCCTTTCAGCCATTGTAAAGCAATATACATTTTTGTGGGTCCTAAAAATCTGAGGCCATGGGCTCCCGCCCATGAAACTCGCCCGCTGCCTCCCATATCATCGCATACACCCCTATCAATATTGGCATGTGCCATCAAACCACCAAACATTTCTCACCACCTTGGATATCAGTTATCTTCTTGACTCTGCAGCAATGATGCTGGCTGTGCCACCCGGGCGAGGGGTAATGGAACTTTTTTTTATTTTATCAGTGGAAGTTCCTTTAACGCGTCCTCAAACAGGAAAATAATGTTTCGTGACTTGCAGCACTATCTGTAGCCACTTCTAGTAGCAACAGCAGTTACACTCATCCTTAACATCAATGTCACGTCGCGAGATGGGTACGGTAGTGTACACGCACGGGCTTTAATAACTCAACTTTAACAGAGAAGAGGAACACATTAACAATGAACATTTTAATAGCAGACCACTACCCACCTTTGCGTTTATCCAAGCCTGCTCACTCGAGCACAGACACCAGGAGTGATTTTGTGGAACTCTATCCGTTCTTTGGCATGCTCCCACAGTGCAGTGTCCCTGGGGCTTCATCAGTGTAAAGTTGTGGGAACATGAGGCCACTTTCAGGATCAGTGGCTCGAAACTTGGTTGCAGGAGACCAAGTTTCAGCCAGATTTGGTTTTGCAAAACAAGTTTGATTTTTTTTTTACTTTACCAGGGGACTTGCACGGTTCAGCTGGTAATGTTCCAGGATTTAGTCATGTGTGTATCCGCTAAAAGTTTCCAGTGAAGACCATGGTGCCTGCAGTTTAGTTTAAACAATTAAAGGGAGTGTGCATCAATTTCGTGTGGTACTTACATACTTGTAAGTTGACTTGTTGGTGGGAACAAGCATATACGAGCTGTTATTATTACGTATTATTTGTTTCCACTTAACGTATTTTTTTAAATCACGGATGCTGTGCATAAACCTATGGTACCATAATGCAAAGTGGCCAGCAACAAACAGCACTATTGAAGGTATAAATGCATAGTTAATATGTTTCATAAATAGAGCAAGATCATGACAATTTGGGAAACGAGACTATGGAGAAAGATTTCCAACGTTGAGCACTGCGATAAATGAAGCTGAGAGATGCTCTGACTTGCAGTGTGGTGGTTGAATACCGTATGGACGATACAAAATGATCAGTGTGGTTGATTGCTTCTTCAACGCGGGTGGAGGAAAGGATGAGTGAAGTTCACGGAAACAGTAGCTTTCATACATTCAGAACATTAGATATTTTATCCTGTATTTTATTGGTTGGAAATACACCCAGTCCACAATATAAAAACCTGTTTTCTTGAAAAGTGTCGTGCTGTAATGTAGCCCTCACTTGCTTTTAGCTTGAGGGTTGAATTGAATGATTGTCATGCCAATATGACCGTACATGTGGTAGCAAAATATGCTCAGCTGTGTGTGTCGGTGAAATGGTGACTTCAAGCACGATGATTTCAAATGATACCTCAGGGCAGGTTAGTTCAAAGATCGTTTCAAACCATTAACCGATCATTATTTCACAATTGTCCGTAACCCATATGACAAGACAATTTCTGGCCTGTTGTACAACCTTCAAAATGGCACAATCCTCTCATACCAGGCAGAGGTGAGAATAATTTTCCAAACGAGTGCTCAGCAAGGTCCTGGCCTTAAATACATGTTAATAAGTGGGTTCTGTAAACACAAAAACCTACCCATCCATGTGCATCTTGTTGCTCACGTGCATAGAATTCCAAAGGCAATATCCTTCCATGTGTATGTCTCAAGCACCTATAGGTCTTTCACCTCCTCTTTAATATAGCAATAGCTTTGATTGAAAGCACCAATGTGAAATCTTTGGCCATACTGTCCACACTCAGTATAATTTCAATCATGCACTCTTCACGCTACTTTCCGCACTATTTCAGCTTTTATGCCAATTTCTTTGTCAGTATCGACGTTTCTAAGCATATGTCAAAACCCAGAGAACAAAAATAATTAGTCGTAATGCTGACTGTTAAGGAAAGTGAATACGCTTGGCCAGCATGCAGCGCGAGAAGCTCCTGGCAGGCGATGGTCTAAACTAATGGATGCGGTGGCAGCCACAGAAGGGAACACAACTGAGAGGGTTACCACCACAGACATCAGATGATAGGCAGAAGAGAGATTGATTGCTGTAATAACGATACAATCTATAACGTGCGCAAATTGCACGTCTGGTCATGGACCGGATATGGAGGGGCACAGCCGAGTTCGGTGTTGTTTTGAGTTAGTTTTTGAAGGTCGAGGTTGTGGTAGTTTGTTGAAAGTGCAGTAGGATGTTCCAGGTTGTGGGTGCAGATTGCGAGAAGCGGCATTCTGTGTTTTTGTTTCAGAGTGCGGGATGCTAAGTACAGTCGACCCTTGAATATCTTGGGGGTTACGTTCCAGAAAAGTAGAGTGAAAGTCCAAACGGCGATATTGAAAACATAAATCGTATACCGTACAGTAGATATTGTTTATCCCTTCGTGGCGTCCCACAGATACCGTACTTTCACCGTGAGGCAACGTTATTGAACAACTCTAATTCCTCACTTAAGGTCATCACTTTTCTCTGCCTTTTTGTGCCACTTTCACTTACCCATTACTTGGGTGCCATGGTTGAGAGTAAAAACAAGGAAAAACCACAATGTAGAATCGTAAACGAGCAGCATCTCAGCGAGATGTTTTAGCGGCAAAGTGGAGGGAGAGACTGCAGCTCTCTGTGTCACCAGCGCCTCTCGCCGCCTCTCACCCCGCGTCACTTGTCGCCTTTCGCCCCATCGTCTGAGAAGTTACGAGCAGCTTCCGCGAATGATATCAATAACTCCCCATCCATCCATCCATCAATGCATTGTCAGAAACCGCTTATACCTGTACAGGGTTGTAGTCAGCCGGAGCCTGTCCGGGCAGACATAGGGCACAAGGCAGGGCTATATTCGTAATAGGACGCCAGTCCATCACAGGGCACTGGGGGCAATTTAGTCCGCAGGCCAATTAATCTATGCGGCAACATGTATTTGGACTACGGGAGGAAACCGGAGTGCCCGGCGAAAACCCATGCGGACACAAGGAGAACATGCAAACTCCACACAGAAAGGCACCCGAGCCGGGTTTCGAACCCGGGGCTAAAACAACTCTCCGTGATAGTTAAACAGGTCTACTGAGAAATTGCCCCCGATGAGTCAAAATTGCGATAGTTGACCCTGCGATATGCAGGGGCCTGCTATATTTGTACAACCGATGGCAGTGGCAATGTCCTCGGGAGGCTTTCATCCAGCAGAGACTATAATAATAATAGCATTTATATAGCGCCTTTCACCCGAGGGTCACAAAGCGCTGCACAAAGCTGCAGAGAGAACGACATGTCAACAACGACAG
>JAZEWU010000001.1:12678770-12694064 GCA_036362915.1 Geotria australis
TTAGAAAATTTGAATTGAGCCAGGCCTTCACAGTAGACAGTGAAGAAGACATGCAAAGACCAGACGCATTGATGGATGACTTTGCATGGATATAGATCGGACAAGGGTTTACTGAAACATTTCTACGTGTCTTGAATTAAAGCCAAGCACTAATAATAACAATAACCCCTATTCATTCATTTTTGAAGGCGTTCGTTCGAAGAGAGAACGACTGAGAGGCGCGAGGAAAACCGCAGAGGCGGAGGAAGCAGCCAGGCGGTTTGCCGTCGTCAACCTATTGCCACAAACTGCGTCATATATATTATGAAGTTATCTGCCTATTCATTTTTGAGTGTTCTTTTTAGTTGTGAGAAGAAACGGGAGCACCCGGAGGAAACACACGCAAAACAGGGGGAGACCAGACGAACTCCACACAGGCACCCAAGGCGGGAAATGAGCCGCCTTGGGCAAGACTTTTCTGTGAGGCGCAGATGTTCCTACCACTTCACTACCCTGCCGCCCGTCTCATGATGAAGATGAGGACTGCGCACTATAGCATCGTAGACGATATTGTTTCCACTATAGCATCATATTATACATGCTGTAGCTGCACGATAATGTGTTGTAGCCGCATAGGTAGAGGCAAACTACTTTGGTTCCCGTATTGCACATGGGGCACACGCACAATGCAGTGTGTAAGGAGTTTTTTTCTCTCCCGCCACGTGTATATGTGCAGGGGAGAAACAATTATCGAACTGGGTTTTAATGTTTAACAGCAAGTTATGTATTTTAACTTGGCCACACACTATAACCACATGAAACATTAACAGAACGTTTACTCGGACAAGGGTTTACTGAAACATTTCTACGTGTCTTGAATTAAAGCCAAGCACTGAGGATGGAAAAGTACCAGCTATCTTATCATTCATACCAATCTCAATTGGGCTCATTCCAACCGACCTGCTTTTACCCCTTCGTGACCTACTTCTCCCTTTTGACATAAATGCACGCCAAGACAAAAATAAACCGCGGTGCTGTTGATTCACTTGCCGATATGAATATGTGATGGTCATCAACATAGAAAAACATTCAATTGTCTCCATTATCCAGGCTTGCTGCTTCTCCGAGGCTGGGGTACAGGCTTTCCAGAGATCATATTTGTCGTTTGAGTCCAGAGATTTGAAATATAAATGTCGACTATAAATTGACACTTATTAACTTTGCATAATAACAGTGCAATGCAGAGGTTTGGTTTATTGAAAATCAGGCGAAAGGCAAACGTTGTAACACGCTATCCGTTGTGGAGCAAATGCCAAGGATGTGGTGTGAGTGACAAATACGATGTCTGTCAGTGCAAGCACTCATCCGCTGAGCTTTCCTCAGCACCTGCCTCTGAGAACACGAGCCATCCACTTTGCACGATTCAGTGAGCACGATTCACTTTGCATGATTCATTGCACGATTGCTGAGTTGTAGATGATGAAAATAAACCTCGGTTATAGATTGTATCGAAACTCCCTGTGCATATGTGACACAGTATGTCAGGTTAGAGTCTGAGATAGGCCCCCACCTATTAAGCATCCACATCAGGTTGTAATTAGCGTACTGATTCATTTCCCCAGGTGCCCTGCGATGGACTGGCGTCCCATCCTCGGTGTGCCCCTGCCTTGCGCCCTGTGTCTGCCAGGATAGGCTCCGGCCTACCGCAACCCTGTGCAGGATTAAGCGGTTTCTGACAATGAATGAATGAAAAAACATACACCATCATTGTCTCTGTTATGATCCCTGTCCGTGTTTTGATGAACACAAAGGCCTAATCAATATGGTTATTTGAGGAATTGGTTGCATGTGAAATGTGTTATTTCTGAGTCTGCACGAAAAAGACCATCATTCTACCACAACATTTTGGAATCATCAGAATATCAGCGTGAACCAGGTCTTTGATATCTGTGCCACCCACCAGTGTTTAGGATAAAATAAATCACTACCAGTGGGTGGCAGTGCTTCAGCTTTAAATGAAATGCTTTCATATATTTATTTACGGTACTTATACTGTTCAAAGGTCACATGGGATGCAATGGATTCCATGTGACATTTCACAGATTTGATGCACTGCAACTGTACATTAAACAGGTTGTGCAACGTTATCACGTAGCAAACATTGATAAATAATCGTATAGTTGCACAATTGTTGAGTCAAAGCTAAAAACGTGAATGTTACGGTTACTATGATTGAGCAATGGCTACTGTGTGTACAAATCTGCAATTTGGTACTTCCCGTATGATTCCAGGAGTAGCTGGGAATCTGACTCCTATAAATACCTGTCAGCTCTCCCTAACTTATACAAAAGTTTGCCACTTTACATTTTGGAATTCTCTCTTGCTCTCCTCACTGCAGTTGTTTTAATTATGTCTCAATTTGGCAGTGTCTCATGAACGAGAGTATGAGTGAGCCTCACACCTCGTCTCGCTGTTGATTTTAGTGCAACATTTTCTGGATTTTGGGGCAGCGCGGCAATGCAGTGAGTAGTGCTGCCGCCTCACAGCAAGAAGGTTCCCGGGTTTGAATCCCGGCTCGGGTGCCTTTCTGTGTGGAGTTTGCATGTTCTCCCTGTGGGTTTTCACCGGGCACTCTGGTTTTCTCCCAGAGTCCAAAGATATGCTGTTGCATGGGTTAATTGGTCTGCTGAATAAATTGCCCCCGGTGCCCTGTGATGGAATTGCGTCCTACCCTGGATATAGCCCTGCCTCGCACCCTGTGTCTGCCAGGATAGGCTACTGGCTCACTGCAACCCTGTACAGGATTAAGTGGGTTCTGACATGGAATGAATGGATTTTCTGGTTTTCCACGGCTGTGCAACTGCAGTGGACGGTGGGGGATATAGTGAATGTTAGACTTCAAGAATTTTCTGCGTGGATACTTCGTGAGTTTCACTGAATGTACAGTGAACTTGAGTGAGGTGTTGTGCTTTCTCCGGATGGATTTAAAGAAAATTGTCCATTGTTTCAACTACCAAGCCAGTAGCTCAAACTGACCGACCTCTGACATTTCAAATCCAGTGTGGTAACCATTATTACACAGCAGCAGCATATTCTTAACCTTCCTGTCTTGAACCCTGCCTGGGGTGGGGATGGGGAAATGGGGGATGGGAGGGGGGTAGGATAAGTGGTGTGTTGACCGTGCCAAGTGGCTGCGGTGTGACACCATGCCGCCTGAATTCCCCGCCTGGCACAGAGTTCGGCACGACGTGGCTTCACGTACACGCCCCTCCACGTACGCTCCTGGCAACTGGATCAACTGTAACCCGAGCCTGCGTTGGAGGTGTACCTTCACCTGAAGGCGGAGCGCTCTTTGACATGTTCCCATGGCGTCACCCTGCGAACATGATCGACAGGAATTGTGTTTCTTTATTGACCTCAAGAATGCCGTCTCGTTTAACTTGCCCGCTCTGTCTGTTCCACGATCCAAATGGTGCAGGTTTGCATGAGGTGCGTGTATGACACCTTTATCTAAAATTGCTTATTGATTAAAAATAAAGACTGGCGTCCAATAATGGGTGTAGCCCTGGACAGATGGATGGATTGAAAATAAATAAATAAATATTTTTAAAAAAGCGCTTGCACCCGCAGGATTTTGTGTTTATACTAGATGTGGTATTTTGACTATAGTTTAGTTTGAAAATATTGGAGAGCGTAAACCATAATAATTCTATTTTTTGTGACTGAAGCCATGGGCACCAACTGTTGCAAAAGGTACCATCAGTGGAATCTTACCACGTAGGGACATATAGCGTTACATGTGATTTAATGATTGACGTTTTGGACATTTGCTTTTGGAGTTTAAAATGGTATTTTCAGATCTGGCGTAACTTACCTGCATACTTATCTTTTGTGTAGTTTTATTGCCGCAATTGCGTTGCAACAAGGTGTGATTTTGAATACAAAATGTAATGATACACGAATTCGAAAATGACGATAGGTGAATGGTAAAAGTTATGTGCAGTGTTTGCAAAGATTTACGTTCCCAGTTGTGTGTAAATCCATTTCACTTGTCCAACTCTGATAGGCAATTTGGATTCATCTTCCAATGCATTTAGATTTGTAAATAGCATCTACCCATCTTTGAGCCATTTCCACCCCCAAACTATTTGCAACTGGTATGCACATAATAGATGCATTGGATACAGTATTGTCTATTTTAAGCAGCAGCCATTGCATGGTATTGTAATTACAGCCGCAATGGCGAGGCTGGCTTTTAGCAGATTATGAAGACCTCTTCTTTGTGCTGTGTTTTATAAAGGAAACCTTTATCCCCACGTAATAGCCAGGCGACCGTCTAGCCAGGTCGGACGCAGTGCCACTTTTAAGGGTGATGGCGCCAGTGCGGTTCCGCTCATAGCAGCGGCAGCGTCTGTCTAAGCCCCATCCAAAAAAAAATGATAATGCAATTGTATGTGTGTCATTAAATGTTGGGTTGCAATGCACCAATTATGCTATTTATATGAATGTTTGTATTTCCTAAGCTCTCTCTTTTAACTGTATACTTTTAAATGTATGTATTTCATTTACATTTTTTTCTGGCTGAGCCAAAAATATGGGGTGCAGATGTAAAGTATTGTAGTTTGGCCAAATAAGAAACCACTGATCTCTATTGGTATAATATATGACTTAAACAGTGCATATAAAAATGAGACCTTTAAAACGCCACATGGAACTAATCATAAAATATTACTTAGTACTACTAGGCCTGTCAAGTTTCATGCATTGCGCTTGTGGCACATGGCACGTGCATTTAGGCCTCGTCACATGCTTACATGTGAATGCACGCATTCAATCAAGCCCACACACGTGAGCACATACAGCTCGCGAGCGTTTCGCAGGCCGACTCTCAAGATTTACCGGCCAAACGCAACACCGCCACTCTCCCATGCTCACGCACGATTGTCAAGTATTCACTCAAGCTCACACGTGTAAGTGCACACAACACGCGAACATTTATCGGCCAAACTATCCACGCTTATCGGCTAAACGCTACACTGCTCTCACGCATGTGAACGCTCGCAGCACTCAGGCACCCACCGGCCAAATTCTCCATCAAGTGCTGCCTGACTAATTTTTGTCCCTACCGCGCACTAAGGTTGCCAGCGTAGGTGCGTCATTCATTGGCGAGCACCAAACTTGACAGCTCTTTGCTGTGTACTACGTGACATCGTGAAGGGTTACATAGCACTGCGTGTAGCGCTGGGTTGTGTTTTTTGGTTGTGCCACGTGCTGTTCGGCAGGGTGTCTTGTGTTTCACGCCACATTCTGGGAGCCTGAATTTAATTCAGTGCAATTCAGTTCCTGCAAAAGCTGGCAGCATGTGGTGCGAAATGACCAATGTGCCAAACAACATACAGCCCAACCTGAAAACACATCCGATAGCTACACAACCGCAAAATCCTACACAGTAGTAGTACAATATGTCCCACAACGTCCAAAGTAAAGCAATGCAACGACACGTTTTCATTTGCAATACTCTACTGCAGACATGCGTATTTCATTTAGACTTCATACAACGTATACATGTGACTACACGTCACATGGTATACGTTGTAGCTTGTCAGTTGTGTACATCAACGTTTTGAAATGACGCACATTTTTAACATGACTCGAAGTAAATGTAAAACTAAGAGTACTTGTAAAAGTGCACTTAAAACGATGTAAAATATGAGTATCCCTTTGCATCGAACGATCCTAACTAACCTGGTTGTGACAGCCGAGAAATTAAACGATCCTTTCAATTATAGTTTACCATAAATATGAGCAAGGGAGACTTTTACCCATCACAAACGCGTACACTTTCCCCTCTGGGCTTTTCCCCTTGTGCTCTGGCTCGGGGTGGGGGAGATGAGGGGGTGATGGGGGGGGAGATGGGGCAGTGGTTGCATGAAGTGAACCTCGCCGTCGTCTCACGAGTTGTGTTTAATTTCAGCTGGCGCCACCCGAATGTGAGTGTGGGTGTCTGAAGACCGTGTACGTGTGCATGCGCACGTTTGCTTGTGCGTGCGCGCGTGCCACTTGTCTTGTACTGACGTCGGCTTAAAGTAGGGTCGTAAAACATATTTTGTGTGCGTTACTGGTAACCTCATGAGAAGACAACGTCACTCAGTTGTCTGCACGTATACAGATATCTCTGGCATTGGACTCGTTATCTTTACCTTTTAGACTGAGAATGAAAGGGAGCTGTCGTGGCGTAATGAGTTGGCGCGTTGGACTTGCAATCCAGGGTCTGTCAGGATGATTCCTTCATTCCGCGCTAGTGTTGAAACAATAATAATAAACAATAGCCTGAGATTCTTATACCTCGTTGTCCTGCCTCTTTCCATCGGTACGCCACAGTTTGTCGATCCGCAGGTGGTGGGTTGAGAGTAGGTACGCCCGTCACTTCCTCCTAAAATTTTCCACTGGAAAGTTTTACCGATTCATGACTTTTGAAAACCCGCAATCGTTTGTCAAAACGGTTTCCGGTTGGCATCTTAACAAGCATTATCTAAAGTGCCACATTTGCTCAAAACCATTGGTTAAACTGATGGTGACATTGAGCAGCTGTACTTTTGAGCTTGACTAATCACCTATTGGATAAAGTTTGGCGTCAGGAGCAGAAGCCTGCTAGGTTTGCAGTGGCTGGGTGCATAGGACAATAATGTTAAGTCAAACCCTCTGCGCAGGGCTGTAAATATGAATCTGCTGTAGAGTTACTGTCCAATGTGCTCACCACAACCGCACATTAGATAAAACAGCATATTAATACACATGCTCGGACAAGTGAGCGTTCGGTGGAAAATGGCATCGCTTATGGAATTTACAATGGGATCTTGCTGTTAATGATTGGTTGCGTGATATAAAAACATCAGCAGCAATGACACGAGTATAAAATATGACACTAGTATAGAAGTGTGGGTTATCATTTGTTTAATACCCCAAGTGTGGCTTACTCTAGGGCATATTAAGGCAACGTGTAGAAAAAAATACCTGGCATTGCAACACGCCCAACGTATCGGAAAATAACCAAGTTGCTCAGGCGTCGCTCAGTGTTATGGGTACTTGAGGCGGGTGTTATATGTGTATGCTGGTGCAGATGAATCAGTGTTTTGTGATTTCACGCACAGATATATATGTGCCAGTGTTAAATTACATTTCACAGTGGTGGCAACGATGCATTTCTTGTTGAGCCACTTTTGCAAAGCACTTTGTTCGCTTGCTGCACACACCCAAATAATTCACGTCCATAGGTTTGCTCTTTGCATGTATTCATGATAGTTTTATCAGATTTTTCTTGAAAGCATCTCATGTATAAATGCAGGTTAGTGTGTTTTTTTAAACTTTGCTCTATAAGTGTGAAACGTATCATTATAATTATATGTAGGGCATTTGTGTAAAAGACTTTGGATTAGTGAAAATGCCGTTATGGGAGAAAATTTGATGAAAAGTAAATGATGCTGAAAATATTAATATAGTACAATAAAGCAAAACATCCATCCATCCATTTTCTAAACCGCTTGTCCTGGTGAGGGTCGCGGTGACAGCAGTCCAAGGAGAGTGGACCAGACATCCCTTTCCTCAGCAACAGACTCCAGCTCTTCCCGGGGGATTCCCAGCCGTTCCCAGGCAAGCCGAAGGATATAATCCCTCCAACGTGTCCTAGGTCGGCCTCTAGGTCTCCGCCCGGTGGGCCGCGCCTGGAATACCTCCCGAGGGAGCCTTCCGGGGGGCATCCTTACCAGATGCCCGAACCACTTCAACTGGCTCCTTTCAATCCGAAGAAGCAGCGACTCTACTCCGAGGTTGTCCCGGATTTCTGTGCTCCTCACTTTATCACGGAGAGTGAGCCCAGCAACCCTGCGGAGAAACCTCATTTCTGCCGCTTGTATCCGCGATCTCGTTCTTTCGGTCATTACCCAAAGTTCATGACCATAGGTGAGAATAGGGACGTAGATTGACCTGTAAACCGAGAGCTTTGTCCTAGGACCAAGCTCCCGCTTCACTACCACGGACCGGTACAGTGCCCGCATCACTGCCGACGCTGCTGCAATCCGCTGGCCAACCTCACGTTCCCGCTTACCATCACTCGTGAACAATACCCCAAGATACTTAAACTCCCCCACTAAGGGCAACTGCTCTCCCCTCACCTGAAGAGGGCAACCCACTCTTTTCCGTGAGAGGACCATGTTTAATATATTTTAATTGTATTAGGCAGTGTTATAGTGTATAAGTGCGATTAACAAACGTGCTATTGATGATTGCTCTTCAAACCTGTTCTTTCGGGATAGCCGTGTCGAGCGCTCTCCCTCTCTCCCTCGCCACTATCCCGAAATAACAGCTTTGAAGAGCAACCATCATGAATCGAGCCGTGAAAACCGACATGAGTACAAACGTGCTATTGGCAAGGCAAATTTAATTTAAGAAAATAGCGTTTCACAACATTGTTGGTTTTAGATATCCGTTAAAGGGAAACAACTGGGATGCATATGAAGAAATATACACCTATGACAGTTAGTGAAGGCTAACTGGGATACAGTGAGAAAATAGAGAGGTGTGAAAAGGGGTTGAATTGCATTTGTAAAATTGAACTTGCCCATTCAAAGCAAGTCATGAAAAGAAGATGATTTTGAAACAGTGCAGACTAAGCCTGCTGTGACATGGATCTGAAACATGCATTCTGAGAAACTGGAACAAAAGTTTAAAAGTTTGCAAAGAAAGAGGAACATATGAACTATAGCGCCAAATGCTCATTTGGGACATGATATTGACTTCATAGTGAGGTTCTGTTTGTGAGTTTAGGTCATGTGAAGGTGTGTAAGTGAAGTGCACCCGTCGATATGCCGGAGTAAACGAGTGAGCGCATGCATCACTTACCTCAAGAGATGGCACCGACGTTTCGCTGGCATTACAGCTAGCATCATCAGGGAATCAAGAGTGATGCATGTGCTCACTCGTTTTCTCTGGCATATCGACGGGTGCACTTCACTTACACACCTTCACATGACCTAAACTCACAAACAAATCCTCACTATGAATAACATTGGTCATTAAAGCCTTCGAGTTAATGATATTTACTGTTGAGAAAAGCTATCACGTTGTTGGTCGAGTCTAATGACGGGGATAAATCATTGCGTCTGCTGATAAAGACGTGCAATTTGCCTGTCCTGGTATAAAACATAAAGTTATTATATTTGTGTCACAAACAGCATGAGGATTGGCAATACTCTAAAGTGTTGTTATGGGTAGTGTTGTGCTCAACCTTAATCTAAGTATAGAACCGATAAGAGATCTGTGTCAGCATTTTGTTGCATAGCTTGTCACAGATACAATATATGTTTATATCTTAGAGCCATGGTTGACAGATGGCTTTGCTCATGAAACACTCGTATATTATGTCACCGCAAAGGTGCACAAAAGTTTTCATTACATTGTTTCATGGAGACAAATAAGAATTCATCTGAGCATTGAAAGGTCTTTGCGATCCTCCTGAAAAAAGGAATAATATTGTTGAAGGCTAATCTTGCTGCAAACGTCCCTTTTTGTATTCCCCCTACAAACGTTTACTCAAGCTATATCCTTTTGTTCAGCCAGAGGATGTCTTCACATTACTGCAGCTCATCTGAAAGCGCATGTTGTGTTGGCTCAGCTGTGGATTTAACCTCCTTCACATCTGGTAACAATGGTCAAGCAAGCTGAGAAGGTTTGCTGAGAGGGAACGGATAAAGGCACTTTCCTGAAAGGGGGCAAACACAACATTTAGGCTTCACTGTGTGCATTGCTGGCTTCGAGAAGTGGGATCAGCCAAAATGATGCTACTTCAAGCCAGTCCTGAAAAGACACTCAGCAGATCTTCTCATTAAGTCAGCATATTAAATTTGACTCGTGAACAGTTTGAATGGCAAATTCTTTTGCATAATTCTAGACAGACGAATCCAGCTAACTACTATATGTAAAAAATACGACCACGCGGTTTGCTTTTGCATGGATTTTGAATTCTGTTTTTGATTGCCTTAAAATACAGTACAGACAAGACGTCTGCAGAAAGGGGATAGGACTCACAGAAAGACCACACATATGTGTGTGTGTGTGTTGGAGTAATGCCTATGAAAGCAAAAGTGATTTTAATTAACTTTGTGGGGGGCACAATGTGCTCAACATGTGTGCTGTACAAGTGGCCGAGTTTGGAGCCCTCTCCTTTCTTGTCACTCCTGGTCCTCCATCCATTGGATAATATTTTTAGAAATCATCTCCTCTCATTGTCAGAAACCACTTAATCCTGTACAAGGTCGCAGTGAGCCGGAGCCTATCCCGGCAGACACAGAGCACAAGGCAGGGCTATACCCATGATGGGACGCCAGTCCATCACAGGGCACTGGAGGCAATTTAGTCCGCAGGCCAATTAAACCTATGCAGCAGCATGTTTTTGGACTGTCGGAGGAAACAGGAGTGCACGGGTAAAATCAGGTTCTTTAAAATAGCAACAAATTATGCATGTTACATTAACTAAGGTACCGTTTAGGGATCTGGCCGGGTGGTGCGGTGGAAGAGTGTGCGCTTCGTAGTTGCAACTTCAAATTCTTATCAGGGGGTTGACTCGGCCCATGTGAGGCCAATCGAATTAGTACCACTTTGTGGAGAAGTAGACTTACTTTGTGAAAATACTAACCTCTGTCATAGAAATGGAACTGTTGTATCACTGGCTCAAGGCTGTAAATAGGAGGTAAGCAACACCTCACACCCACTTGAGTGAGAAGCCACCTTTACCTATTGTGAAAAATGCTATAACCATGCACTTGCTTTAATAATACATTATTATATCTGACCGTTACGACTGATTTTACTTCATATCTTTATTGAGGAGTACATTTCCATCAATTGTTTCATATTAGCATGGGACGATCAAAAGATGCTTTGGTCAGATGGGGCTACAAGACCGGCCCAACCACCTGTGAATGTGGAGAAGCAGACCATACTATGGAACACTGCCTTGTCTGTGCTCTACTACCCAACCTCTGCAGCTCAAAAGACCTTGCGGAGTTCAATGAAAATGCAAGGGGCTGTGTAAGAAAATGGGAAACTGTAATTTAACATCGCGCTTCGAAGAATCGCAAAGAAGAAGAAGCATGTATGCGACTTGTATTGAATTGTAAATGGTGATGTTGCGGACGTAACGTAGTATTTTAAATGTTTCTTTAGTCTTCTAGCTGTCACACTATATTGTAACATTTGGTATTTTGTCATACGTTTGGGTGCAGGTTGTATTGAGGGTAGTAACGTTGGGATTTGGTGTTTTATTTTAATTATAGCAATGGTCAAAACTTTTCCCACTTGCAGCATGTTGGTTCATTTGGCTCAGAGATGTGTTGTGATTATTAGTTAACCAGCAGAAACCTTTGCAACTACCATTCGTTCGTCTGTGGCTCTACAAAGTTTGTATACCTAAGCTCATCCCAGGGATGGTTCACTTGCCAGAACCACTGTGCTTGCGACCCAGGACATGTCGTCCCAAAAAGATATTCATGGGACCACAGTGTGCCACTTCTACTGTGTTGAGCAGAGGCGTTAAGCCTTTGCCGAATATTCCGTTAACTGCTTGTCTTGCAATTCCATGGATTCCATGTCAAAAGGACACAAAAACGTAACATTTCTTGCTCAATGTTCGTTTTACCACAGATGCTTAGTTAATAATAATAATAGCATTTATATAGCGCCTTTCAACCGAGGGTCACAAAGCGCTGCATGATGTTTGAAAACATAATACTTTAGTCGATAACCCTGACCTAAAATGAAAAACATATATGCAATTGGTGAAATATTATATATTAAAATTAGAAATGTGCCACACTTTATGGTATCTGTCCAATCAGGGATAGTTGTCATTGAAAGACACCATGAGAACAATGCCACAAGAACAAAAGAACTTTGAAAAATGGCACGTTATTTCACGTATTTAAATAAAAATAGGGAATTTTGATTCAAATACATTGAGTGAGTGTTACTTCTACTTTTGAATACAAACTCGAGTCCGTGCAGAATGTTGCTCTGATCTCTGTTTCTACCACAGATTCCATGTCTGGAGTTGTGACATTCCACGTCCCAACAGCCAGTTTCCATTGCAAAGGTCTAGTCCGTTTAAGTCCGTCCTTTTCGCTGCCGTGACGGCATCGCACCCGACCCTCACACTTCGCCTTGCGCGTGGTGGGCCCACAAGCGAAATTGTATTTCAGCTTTTTCACAATGTGACAAGCTTTTTGTAATCACGTAAAAATCTTTTTTTTTAAAGGTTGTCCCTATTACAATCGTCAGTGCTGGATGATTGAGCATGATACTGGAGAAGTACTATTGAATAAAAGAATAAATATTACAAATTCTCTATTTTGCAAAACTATAGTACCAAATAAAATGTAACCATATAGTTTTGTTATTTTTTTAATTGTACATAAAAAATATATACACTATATACTAACAAATCATCCGGTCATTGTTGAAATATAATAAGAGAAATGTTGTACGTTCAAAAATACATTAAATAAATGGACAATCTAAAAAAATCAGGTCCTTGACAAATGCAAATCACTATTTCATACTATGCCTCCACTGTGTTTTACACCACTGATAACAACAAAAGAGTCATTGTGCACTCGGGTTTGTTTGTATAACGTCAGACTATACACACACCCAGATTCTGGCATTGAGCTAAGCTTCTTTCAGCTGTAAAAGATTTATTTCAGTCGTTCTTCTGCTTGACGAAATGTTTATTACAATGTTAAAATTGTGTTCAATGTGCGTTTGTAACAATTTAACCAAACGCTTGACTGTTTTCTAAAACTATCAGGCTATCATGTGTCTGTTTTTTATAGCGATTTTGAATGGGCTGTGTTGCAAAATTGACTAAGGGACCATTGTTATTAAGGTCACAGAGTTTTTTTTGTTATGACATCTTGTGGCAGATGCATTTATCCACAGGTCATTAAAACATGATTTATCTGTCAAGTAGTGGATCCTAAGAGGACACTATACACGCACATATTGCATTTTTATTGTAAACTCTGTACTCAATCTTGATTTGCAGTTCATTTTATCGTGGCTTTATGACATACTTGCTAAAACGAGTACATTTTCAAAAGTGGTATTATTTACTGCAAATTATTGATTTGCAATTGAACTTGTATATGGATGAAGTGAGCATGGCTCTAAAGGTTACAATTACTGACGATTTAACGAACATTTTATCGAGATTTTCCTTTGTCACGTAATTTTGTCAACGTCAACCCCAATTTCATTCCAATTGTGCTATTGGTGTCTTAATATGAGACAAATTATCCTTTCGGGTCTCTTCCATATTAGTTCAGCACTCTGTTGGAGACGTGCGCATGGAAGTAGCTATCACAGAGCTCATTCTGAGAGTCCTTCAATTGAACCCACACACAGCGTAGAGCAACACTTTGCACTCACCCTGCATATGATCGTCAAACAAATATTTTTATTCCGAGTGTTTAAAGGCTAAACAATCAGCTCGGCTGGTGTGGTGTCCTTTGTATTGATCGTGAAAACAATGTATACTTTGTGGCATTGCTTTGCTTGACTGCTCATGATAGGTGGAGCAGGAATGGCATCATTGGCACGTGTGACCATACTTGCACACCTGGCAATGTGACCAATGTACACACACAGGTACAACACTGTGTGCTATTGTATTATCATCTCACTCGCTGAAGAAGACATGTCAGTCAAAATGTAGACTTTCGAATTATTTACTGTAAATTAATTATATATTGGGAGTGGTGGCATAGTGGTTAGTGCACTTTGTGCTTTGAACCCAATTCCAAGTCATGGACAAAATCAGCAGTGCGTGATATTTGAACCACCCTTTTCACCATCCCAAGTTGACCACCGTGGTGAAGTATGGTCAAACAGTGGAGGATTGATAAAGGACAGCAATTATTCACGTGAGCATGAGAACCGTTTTTGATTAACTCACCCATAGCAGGCGAAAGCCCTCTTATGCTATGCTGTTACGGTATTTTATTTAAAAAAGGACGTCGTGATTTTTATATTTACATTGTTTTTAACAGTAACTTCTGGTTTCAGACGACTATTTTCTTGTAATCAATGAAATCCGTGGAAATTACATTTTAACTGGATGTACTTACTGACCGCCTCTACAAAATACATATTCTCACTTTCTGTACATGTGGCCATATTAGATTTCATGTAAGTGCAAATTGTACGGCGTTGTATTTAAAAATAATTTCCTAAATGGCAACCCTGAATTTGTGGATTTCAGCAAGCTCTGTGGTTTGTGTTGACCTACATTTAACTGCAGTTAAACTGCGCGTGAATTGCAAATTCTGCTTGTTGGCTACCACACAGCAATAAACGTCCCTGAGTTTGCACATTTGACGGTTTAAAGTTCTTTTATATGACTGCTATTTGCGGTCATGCAACTGATCTTCTGATTTATTATCGGGTAGGTAAACTGCAAACGTAGTAAAAACTTACAACGTTACCACGATATTAATCATAGCATGGTACCCAGATATCTCATCATCCATTGCCACTGTGTTCTAGATATTTTGCCAAAATCCAACTCTCCATCTTAAATGTTTCTGGTTTAGCATACCGTATTTCACTCCTTGCTCAAACGATAATAAAATGCTTCAAAGTCCACAAATTGCTTCCGACAGGAATGTCAGCCTTTTTTAACTGTAGCAAACAGAGGGGATATGAAATGGTGCTGGCAAAGAGCTCTTGTCCTGATGTAACCTGACTTTTAAAAGAATTGACAAATCCCCATGATTCTTGCATCCGAGACTCAGATATTCACATACATCTTTTTATTTAAAGCGTCTTCACGTGGAAGAATACTTTATTTAAATAGCTTTACCCCAAACATGTGGGATGAAAGGGAGACTTTTGACTAACTGTATGAAATACCTATGCATGGAATGTGTGACACATATTTGTCAATTGTCTTTTATTGCACCCCTTTCAGATCATATTGTTTCAACAGACATTTGGGTTTTCTGTATATATATAAATGATGATGGTTTGTCCTACAATAGAAGTCTTTTTTATGGGTTCAGAAGAAATGTAAATTTGGTGTAGACACAGATATTCTAGAACACTGATTTAATCGTACATTAGTGAAAATGAAATCTCCCTCATAATTAAAAAGTAGTCTAACTTAAAAAGCCATGGCGAGGAATTAAACTCGGATGGAAATGTTCTGAGCAGAGTGTGCTGACCACTCCACCAATGGCTCTCACATGTAATTCATATTTATGTTAT